>CP139504.1:357789656-357824086 GCA_021014915.2 Artemisia tridentata subsp. tridentata
TCTTGTGTTAATGAGTTATGCTCAAAGAGTGATTGAAAATGGGTCAAAATGGATGTCTGGTATAACTTTGTAAAGCACGTTTCCACACTGTCGTTGAGACCAAGTTTATACATATTTATGAAATATATGTTATTTTAAAGTATTCTGGAAAGTTTGGTGAAATATCGAGTTCTGGAAGTTGGTTTTTTGAAAAATTATGAAAAAAATGAGTCGGGTTAGCAGAAAGCTGCAACCGGGTGGTTGGAGCATCGAACCGTGCGGTTTGAACCTCCAGCCGGGCGGTTGGAGCGAGTTTGACAGATTTTCGTTGGTTTTTGGAAAATAATATAAAATAGACTGTAAGTTCGTAGGAGTCGTGTCGCCTATAATTTTAAAGGTATTTGAGTCTACTTTCTATTAAAAATACTTTCAGAAGCTGGTTTGTAACAGAAGTATAAAAGAGTCCTTAATTTGTAACAGAAAGTCCGTTTTGGTAAATCCGTTTGCGCAAATTTTTTGTCAAGTTTGGAAAGGGGCGTTTCATTTTGGCAGTAAATATGATCAACCTCTATACCCCTCCGTTTTGAGGTCTAGAAGAATATAGAGCTACATGAATGTGATCCGTAGTAAATGGGACCAAAAGAAAGTTGATTTTCAGCCTTTAGACGCTTGACTTTTTTTTTACCCTATAGTGGATTCGAGCAAAATTATAGTGAAGTCAATCAAAAAGTAAAAGTGGAGTCGAGCAAAAAAATCGTGCAGTCGAGCAGTCTATATTTGGATATTTTTTTCTGTAGGATCCCACGAAAATCCATTATGATAATCCTTGTTAATTAATCATAACCTCGAGTTACTGTCTACTAAAACCCATTTTTACAAGGAAATTAAATTTTTTTTTTAATTATTTTTACCACGTTACGTCTTCACAATACTTACCAAATAATGACGCGTACGTCAATACACAATTATTCACGAAACATCATTCTCACAAAATCCAAATTTTACAAACGATTATAAGTACTTGTAAAATGACTACACTAAACGTATTTAGTTTTTCTTAATCACATCTAATTGTTCCTAATATACTTCACTAATCACTTCATTAATTTGTTAACTAAGCCACAACCCAACCGGACCCTTAATATGTCTAAGCCCACCTCGCAGCCAATGTTCCAAGCCCATTCCAATTCAAATTTTAACTTTGTGATTTTATTGTAAAACTCGACAGCCACAACCTCTCCAAAACAGCCTTTGATCTCTCGAGTTTTAAATACAACATGTCATTATTTTTACCTACTCTCATTCATCACCCAATAGACTACCCGTATGCCAAATTTCAGAAACACAAGTCGAGTGTTGATATGGTTTTGAAGACTCATTTGTTCGTCCCATTTCAACTACATCCGCATAGGTAAAAATCTCAAAACTCGACTAATTCGAACCCGGCTTTTTCCTACACCTTCCTAGTGACCCTTTTAGCATATTGTGATGTTGGAGAGATAACTAGAACATCAGTAGCAAATTGTGTTTTGCAAAACTCCACGTTGCACCCATCTAAAATATCAATCGAATATGGATGTAGTCAAACAACAAAAGACAAAGTCCCCTAACTTCCAATGATTGCTAAACTCAGAAAACATGTGAGATATGTACTCTAACATCCTGTTCCTCCACAGTAGACCTCTATAATTGAAATCGAGGGTAATATAGTCAATAACATGCATCGTAAATCTCTATATAACCCACCCCTTCTCACAGCCTACATTGACAAATTCTTACACGCTTCACACTCACTAAACACTCTACAAACCCAGAAAACATATGACATTCATTTAGGAAATATAGGGTAAGAAATAAACATGTTAACACATAGTTCGAACTAGGCTAGTAAGCTGCTGAATTCATTCCTGTGCTAATATTCGAACACCACTGCCATCCCCCACCTCTCACCCTCATCTCCTCTACCTACTTCTCCTTCCCTATCGTCTGTTGAACTCCCCAAATAACCAAAGGCACTCACCCCTCTCTCGTTGGTTCGAAGAAAATGAGTATATCAACGTATATGTTAACTCATAAGGAGTTGTGACTCATTCGTGTGGCCTAGCTAGTCATTTTCGCGAGTCTTCACCACCTTTTAAAAGGTGTAGTAAGTGCCTAACCCTTCTCAAGTTTTGTATATTTGCATTCACATCTCACGTACATACATCACACACGCATACTTCTTTATTACACTCAAATGTATTATACTACTAAAACATTTATTTTACTTGAGTAAATTTCATAAAACCCACATGGTTACGACCCTCGCAGAAGACGAGTTAGAAAACATTCACACACTAGCGCACACTAATAATACTATGCCATGCGTCATTCTTTGTATACCATTCGAACATATGATCGACTTAATTCCAACATTTTACGTACACTTTTATTTCGAAGTAAACCATCAATATGTGTCGGATCTCCACCAGGGGAGACTTAGAAGTTGCTTATCACTTCACTTTCATGATTAAAAACTTACATTGCATGCTTATCTACTCAACTCTCACGTTTACATCTAGCTACATGCATCGAACAATTATACTCAGCACACACATAAAAACAAAAACTGGAAAGACACTTAGAAAAATATTAAGTGTTTTGTTTGTGTAAAACAGTTTCCAAGTCGCTCCAAATGCGACTCCATATCTCCCGAATCGATTTATTAATCATACGTTTTCTTTTCCCGACTTGTTAAACGACCCAGCTAGCTACCCTTTTTACTTAGACAACTTGAAGTAATAATCACAACTTGACCTTTAAAAACAACCACAGCAAAGCGTATAAATCATAGTTGGAAAATAACTAAAAACCATAAATGGGCTAGAGTGTAAATCGTTAAAGGCCCATTTAGACGAATGATAAGCTACTGATCGAATAAGCTAGTGAAATAAGCTTCAAAAATCTTAAATAAGCCTCAGAAAAATGCGCCACCTTTTTCCCCACCATTTTGTCACTTTTGGACTAAAAATGTAACGCGAACTAACCGGAAGGACTAAAACTGTCAAACAGTGAAACTTATGGACTGAAGCTGTGAAAACAGTTTATAAAGGACTTAAATTGACATACCAGTGGACTTCAAGCCTTATGTGGACATATGGACAACTTTTGGACTATTATGGACTTTGGACTTAACCGAGGACTAACGACGTAACGCAAGCACAGTTAGGGTAAAAAGAGTAATGATCTGAAAAAGGCAAGGACCAATTATTTCCACTTGACATTCTTAGTTTATTTTCATTTTTCACCCTTCACTTCATATGCATTTTTCATTTTAGTTATGCATTATTTAAAGTTTCGTTATTAGAAATTTAGTAACTTCACTTGCATATTATCTCAGTATATTTTGAGAAAGTAATACTTTGGGTCGATTGATATAAGAATCAAGATAATATTATAGATATATCATATTTTTAACTTGAGGCATTTTAAGCATATCACACTCATATAACCGATCAAATCGTATTACGATTTATCCTTTCCACATTCGTTATTAGTAGTAAGTTAGACTCTTAGACTTCGCTTATATTCAGGTTTCGTATCGAATACGTTTCCGTAATCGTTTCCATAGATCTAATAATTCTATCTTGTCAGATACGCTCCAGGTGAGTCGTGGCCCCTCCTGTTTTAATACTTGATTTATACTTTTTGGGGGATATACATGCTTCGAAAAATTTTACTCATTTATCAACTATATGATTTGCTTGCGATACAATACTTCTATAAGCACTATGAAAACTCTTATGACTTATCGTGAGTCGTGGCCCCTCTTTTAACACTTGTTTTTAATAACTCTTTTGGGGGAGATACATGCTTTGACTGTTTTAAGTATATTTTATATTTTGAAAACTCTCATGATTTACTCAAAATTATTAACTATGCTTTACATGTTTGAATCACCCTTGAGAAAAATATATGTTCGTTATATGTGCAAATTGCTTGCTTAGCTTAAACACTGAATTTGAAAGATAACATTTTTAAACTGCTCGATGTAACATGATACTGAGACTTATTGTATGCATTCATATAACAAATGAATGTACTGTTACCTTACTATGATATTTCTACATTTCACTGGAAATAATTGCCAAGATCAGAATACGTATATTTTATGAACCCTGAGACCTATATTGCCTAAGTTTACTTTATTGCCATAAAGTCCCTCGATCATGAGCCATTAATCACTGCGGTGAGCGCGAATATAGTGAACAGCTTCGAAACCTGTTAGAGGCTGACGACCTATCCCACTAAATACTTTGACGGAATGCCTTATGGTTAGTCGTATTTAGTCGTGATACACTATATTTGAGAAAAATAGGAATTGGCAAATCACCTATTACATGAGGGCTTAAACACCCATCAGTAACCCTGGTGGGACACCGCCGTTTTACGGAAATTGTTAACGTTTTGCGTGTCATGAGGCTTAGGGCAATATAACTTTATGAATATATGAATGTTTCATATATATCCTAGGATACAGCTGTATTTAGAAGACCACCACTTTACACTGATAGATTTCAGACTCTAGATTATTATTCCCACTATGTGATATGATTTTGAATCCTGTACTTGAACTTTAATTATTATCATATGTGACTTAATTGTGAATTCTACAAAAGACAACCCAAAATGCTTGGTATATCGTTACATTTAAAAGTTGACTCAACATTATATTTCGAGCGTATAACAACGTAGCTCCTTTTTCATTTAAAACTTGAAACTTATGATTCTGGAGATCATACATGATTTGCTTGTGGATCTTTATTTCATGAAGAACTATTATTTACTTCGACCATCACTATACACCTTTTAAATTCATTGAAAGAAAATTACTTTCTATCAAACTCCACGAACTCACCAACCATTGTGTTGACGTTTTAAGCATGTTTATCTCAGGTAATTAACGGAGCAGGACAAGACACGGAGCGGGCATCTTATACTCTGATAAATAAACTGGTGTAAAAATCAAATATGTCATTCTTTCCAAATTATCACATTTTCTCATGGGATTTTCAAATCGAATAATTCACTTTTGTATCAAAAATATTCTTTTGAATGACATATAACTTTCAAAACGCCCCTTCCGGGCCGTTTTCTGAAATTTAAACCTCGATCCTCACCGTAATACCCTAATTACTTTTCCGCTGCCACAAACCTAATTAGGGGGTGTTACAGATTGGTATCAGAGCCTCAGGTTATAGAGAATCAAATGTTTTCAAACATCGAACTATAACCACACTTTCAAAATAAATGATTTTACACCTTATCATCTTATGCCTTCCGTGTCTGCAGACTGTCGTGCTCAATACATTACTTACTAAGATTTTTTTTTGTACTAATCTTTACATGCTTGATGTATACTCTTCACACATTACACACTGCATTATTTCACACTCAACGTTACATCTTGAACGTATAAATACTCATAATTATTATTTTCGATTGCTACAGTAACATGTCTTCCATACCAGTTGACATCGCTAAGACTACCCCTCCTACTACCCATGTATCACCTAGCTATCATATTACACCAAATACTGAAGATCCTTATGTACAAATGTCACAACCTCAACCCGACATAGAACTTACTCAGAAATCATCTTCGTCATCACCTACTCACTCACCTCCACGTCAGAAACTTAGGAGAGCAACTGAATCCTATTCAGATCTGATTGGTGGTCAACCAACATTTGAATATGGACAGAGTTCACAACAAGAAATGACTTGGAAGAATGTTAACCTAAATTCTCCACTACCTAATACCTCAGATTTCTCCATGCCAGATGTCCCAAACAATGTATCCTCACCCAAATCTCCTGACTACAATATAGGCACCCGAGACTCCATATGGATTCACCTTCACCAACACACCAGCATACTAAACGCTCACTCTGAACAGCTAAAAGAGTTACAACCATTACGATTCGAATGGTATGACCGTAACATTGATACCCTGTTCAAAAGAACTGATGCTGAAAGACGAGAAGTGTTTGGTTTAGGAGTGAATATTGGTAACATGAAGGACAATTACGAACAAGAACTTAGAAACTTGGATGCCAGAACCCGCTGTTTAGGTAGAGGCCATACTCAAACCCACATTAGGATTGAAGACATTGAAAGAGCATTATGGTTAGCTAGAGACGCAGCAAGGACCCAAAGCCAAAAGATTGCAGCCTTGGAAAACATGTTAGCTAATCAGATGAATGCATGCCAGGAACGTTTCTCAGCCATGGAAGCTGCACAACTGGATCTTGAGGCAGAAGTTAGACGTCTGCGTCAGAGACGTAACTGATCTTAAGTATCGTTGTTGTATTAAATAAACCAAATAGTTTTGGTTAGTATTCCATGTATTTCCAATAATTCTGTAACCTTCAGAGCTTGTAACCGACTTTTAATGTGTAATGGTTTTCTTTCCGTTATACTTTTCTGTTGTAAACAAATTCCTCCCACCGAATCTTATTATAATGCAATAAGTGCAAAGAGCCATGCAAAACCTCACCATTTATTACTCTTTTAGGTAAACAAATAACCTACGTAAATCAATAAGACATTAATAAAAGATCTTGTGTTGGTTGTTTTGCAAAAATCGATCAAACAAGTTATTAGAGTTATGTCAATTTTGATGATTGTATTCAAACTTACTACGACATTATCGGTGATGGTACAACAAATGTACCACAACTAAACGATAAACCCTAGAATTCCGAGAACAAATTTTCAGAAGAAAACCTGATGAATGAAGAAAAAGTTGTTGAACTTCAACTTTTGTAAAATAATCTGTTGTTCCTTAACAAGAGATGATTACTATTTTACGATGCTACCCAGACACATCATATTTCTATGATCCTCAGTTGATTTGATTTAATATTAAGACCACATTGTTAGCACTAATATACAAATACATTGCTATTTGAATTATTCTAACGATAAAGTGAATACTAAATCAACTTTTCGTGTGATGCTCATAGGAAATGGACAACATGAATCGCGTAATGCCCACAACAACCATGACTCCTAAAACCATCGAGAAGTTGGTAAACAATATCGTTGCAGCAGTACTCGAAGTAACCACAACAGTCCACCCGAGTGATAATGATATGACAAGAAAAGAAAGAAAGAAGTCCATACCTTGTAAGCATAACCATGAAAGTTTCATGGGATGTAGGCCAGTTTGCCTAAAGAATTCAAGGAAAATAGCTAAACCTATCCGCACGTGTACTCAAAGAATTAGGCAAGATATTGCACTTAAGAAAAATAACCAAAAGCGAAGACATGAGGAGAAAAGATCCTTTATCATCAACGAATGTGAGTTTCACAATGATGTTTGCATCCGCAATCATCTACAAGACCGCATTGACTATCTTCGCCAGCAAAGGCTCAACCCAGAAATTGAAAGAAACTACGTTACCACCCCTACCAACAGAGACAACTACCGTGGAAATAAACCTCTGTGCCTAAGATGTAAGTTGCATCACACCGGACATTGCATTGCTATATGCGGAAGATGCCGGAAAACAGGCCACAAGACGAGTGATTGCAAAGTTATGGAAGGAAATGAGCAACCCTCATCCATAAAATGCCACGGATGTGGTGGAATAGGGCATTACAAGAGTCATTGCCCAAACTACAATGTCAACTGGAAGGCCAAGATGGATGCAAGAAAATGAAGACTCGTTAAAAGGCCCCAGTAGTACCAAAGAATGATCTCTATGTTAAGCAGATGAATGGATTCCTGCTGTAAAATAAATAAACTCTAGTTTAGGACTATCTAAGTTATATTTCCGTTTGTACTTTGCCTTAGGTTGATGGATGTAACCTAAGTGCAACAACTATCGTTCTACCGTATGAATCTTTACCTTGTAATATTTCCATGATAATTATAATCTATATCTATTTTCATTTCTATATCACTTTCACTATTCATAGTTGATATGTAACAATACCTTGGTCTCACCCTAGGAATTTGACTAAGCACAATATCTGATCAAACAATAGACAAATACCACATTGTAAGAAATCCTCACCTAAAATCTAAGTTTATACCTAGAATGTCCAAATATCACTTTAAGAAATTCCTGACTTATCATTGGAATATGAGCAAAAACTTTACAATTCTTTTGAAAATAATCAGAGGGTGTCCGACTGTGTGACGAAACCATTATAATTGAACCATATAAAACTTTTTGAAGAAACATAAATACCATAATGACTGAACCAAGCGTTACATCATTTGGTCCTCAATTATACATAGCCTAGCTACCTATGTATAATTCAGGAAGAATCATGTTATAAATGGAACAGTTATCTTTTCGAAGTTTTTAATAACAATTTTCATTCCAAAAACAAAATTTCGAGACAAAATAATTTGTTTATAAACCTTACTTTTAACCAACCCCAGTCAGATCTATACTTATTACCCATTACTCTCTTATACGAAGTCGAGAAAAATACGAAGCTAGAAACTTTAAAAATTCACAACAATATGTGGAAAACACAAATAACATAAATTTTATTAGAACCCATGGAAGTTAATACATAGCGAAATGATTAACATCGGAAGTGCTAATAGTACAATAAACACAATATAAGGTATACAATCTTCAATAGGTTGGCCCACCATAGAAACAACAACCCCCACCAACCCAACGATAGCAAGAGCCACCATAGGATGAAGCACCTTGATTATTCTGGAAGACAGATAAAAGCGAACTATTAAAAACGATAACTAAACATAAAGACACAAGAGATTTTATTCCACATTCATTAAAGGTTACATCGACACACAACGAAGGTACATTCTAACCACACTAGCTCGAGATCCTCACCCCAACAGCTTATCCACATTAATCGCTAAAATCGTTAGGGGTACGATGAACACCAGAGATGCGATAAAGTAGTCGGAGTTTTCATCAGGGAAGAAGGCCAGATAAACGGCGACAAGGACAATGTACACGGTGGCTACGACAATGGCGATCGTCGGCATGGTATATATTTTTTTTCGGAAGAGATGAAGTTGAGTGAAAAAGGTGAAGTGAGGAGGAAAAAAGGGGAAAAGTAGATAGGATATTTATAGGGAATATAAGTGGAGAAACTAGCCGTTATTTTACTATTCACGATCATTAAAATTTCAAATCACTACCATTAAAAATCCACTAGTCTCGACCGCTAAAACACTAGACATTTAGTGTTAAATATTTCCTACTCTCGACCGTTATTTCACTATTAGTAGCCTATGAATTCAATTATTGACCAAACATTCGAATTTATTTCGTCTAGTACGAATAAATATATAGTTGGAATTTTGTATCTTTAATATTCAAATAGAAATCTCTCGACAACATCTTCTATAAACACTCACCTCAGAACACCACATTTTGTCAACACCTATCACGGACTGAACTTCGGGACGAAGTTCAAAATTTAGGGGTAGATACTGTAGGATCCCACGAAAATCCATTATGATAATCCTTGTTAATTAATCATAACATCGAGTTACTGTCTACTAAAACCCATTTTTACAAGGAAATTAAATTTTTTTTTTAAATTATTTTTACCACGTTACGTCTTCACAATACTTACCAAATAATGACGCGTACGTCAATACACAATTATTCACGAAACATCATTCTCACAAAATCCAAATTTTACAAACGATTATAAGTACTTGTAAAATGACTACACTAAACGTATTTAGTTTTTCTTAATCACATCTAATTGTTCCTAATATACTTCACTAATCACTTCATTAATTTGTTAACTAAGCCACAACCCAACCGGACCCTTAATATGTCTAAGCCCACCTCGCAGCCAATGTTCCAAGCCCATTCCAATTCAAATTTTAACTTTGTGATTTTATTGTAAAACTCGACAGCCACAACCTCTCCAAAACAGCCTTTGATCTCTCGAGTTTTAAATACAACATGTCATTATTTTTACCTACTCTCATTCATCACCCAATAGACTACCCGTATGCCAAATTTCAGAAACACAAGTCGAGTGTTGATATGGTTTTGAAGACTCATTTGTTGTCCCATTTCAACTACATCCGCATAGGTAAAAATCTCAAAACTCGACTAATTCGAACCCAGCTTTTTCCTACACCTTCCTAGTGACCCTTTTAGCATATTGTGATGTTGGAGAGATAACTAGAACATCAGTAGCAAATTGTGTTTTGCAAAACTCCACGTTGCACCCATCTAAAATATCAATCGAATATGGATATAGTCCAACAACAAAAGACAAAGTCCCCTAACTTCCAATGATTGCTAAACTCAGAAAACATGTGAGATATGTACTCTAACATCCTGTTCCTCCATAGTAGACCTCTATAATTGAAATCGAGGGTAATATAGTCAATAACATGTGTAAAACCCGCAAATTAACATAAGATGAAAAGACTAAAATGCCCTCGAATTAAATCTTGAGAACTTACGAATACGAATTAAATGAAATTAACCTAAGTCTAACTTAATTATAAAACTATACATTATATGTTTTGTTACAAAAAAAAAAAGAAAGAAAAAGACTAGTGTTTGCCGCCCCCCTTAACCAAAAGGGTGTCCACATTCTTGATTTCACTAAACATGGAAAGCCTTTTAATGTGATTGAACCATTCCTAAATTGCCCTAAACACAATTGTCGGTTCTTGTTCTTATCCCATAGACCGATCTTCACAATTCAAAAAGAACAAAAAACCCTAAACAAAAAATACATCGGCTGTCTCCACTTGTAGCTGCTGCCACGCCTAAAAGATCATCCAAGAAGCTCCAAAATCTCGTTCTAACTCTTGTTTAATCATCACAAGGTAAGCCCCTAACATCTATGATGATCCATACGAATTTTACACATCAAAACTAATAAAAAAAAAGGTGTTTTTGTGTCTTGTTTCTGCTGTTCGACGCCAAGAGTAGGAAGGGAGGAAGAAAAGCTTTCGTGTGGTGTTGTGATTATCCTCGTGTTCGTGTTCTTCGTGGTCTACGAGGGTATAGTATCACCCTCTATGTTCAATCAATATTCTTGTTTTTCTTTTGGTTCTAATCGAATTTATGCACATAAAATCACATGAAATAATAAAGTTACAAAACCCTAAAACTATAAATATGAATCGGCTGCCACTTTTGGTGTGAAATAATTCGTGAGAATCATGTTAAATATGTTATAGAATGACCAAAATATGTTATGGACTCAACCAAAATCGTTTGGGATGAAAAACTTATGATTTGGATATGAAAAACCCTAAATTGGTTAAGTTGCTGTGTGGACTGTTTCTGAGTTCGAATTTTGTTCAACTTTGAAGGGCTGTAACTTTATGATGGAATCGAGTTTTTGAGTGTTTTAAAATCCCAAAACTAAGTTCATTGAAAGAGCTATCTGGAGAAATTTATTTTGTAATTTTTAGAGGCATGGAAGGGTACTCTTTGATTTTTAGAAAATTATATGTCTGGTCGGATTTGTGAGCCTGGAAAATCCGTCCGGGTTTTTGATTTTTAATTTTCAAACCGTGTTGAGTTAGGAAGATTCCTTTGAACTGGGTAATCTATAAGATGTGTGCTACTTCCTGGAATTTTTCTAGATGTTTGTGAATTTTTCTTAAAGGGTTTATAATTGATAACTTTTCGTATGGTAAAATTACTCAGAAATCTGGACGAGTTGAGAAAGTGGATTTTTAATACATATCTATACTACATAATAAAATCTGGAAAAATTTGATAAAATATTTTAGACATATGAACACCTCTGGGAATTTTTTGGGATTTTAATACTGAGTTCTTATTCGATTTGGAATTTATGGAAAACCTGACAAATTTGTACTTAAAACTGTGTGATGTTATAAAAGTGTAAAATTGTGAACTAAAGGGTGTGATGTGTTTATTGTGTAACCTTAAGGGTATAAATGGATATTTTGCTAAAATCAAAGGTCATAACTTATAAAATCTGTAACTTGATGATATTTTCATATTGAACCCTAAACTTATGATAATTACATATTGAACCCCTAAAGTTATGATAACTACTATATGACACTAAAACTTGTGAATGACATTATGAATCATAAGCTAAGAATATGATCATCTCTAATCTTTTAAATTGAAATACGAGAACGTTAATGATCAAAGCTCCTTAATATGAAATGGGAACAAACATGAAACCATATGATTATACGAACTTAAGAGAACTTATGTTTATTTGTAGATCGGGTGAAGAGGGAGTGATCATTCATCCCTATTCTTTTGTTGCCTTGATATTTGGTGTGCTTTGTCGAGGTACGGATATTCTGTCTTACCTTAAGACGCTTTGCTTCGTACATTATGTTTTCCCTTTTCAGTAGGGATATTTCTTATGATCCGATAACTGCTATGATTCCCTTTTGTTGATTCTTGGCTTTCATTGTATGATTGCCATTCTTATGTGATTCATTCTGACATTTGTTTAAATGTCTCTGCTATGATATGATTATGTGTTTGCTATGATTGTTGAGATACACCTTCGTTTCTCTTGCTATGCTTTAGCTTTGATTATGATTTGGTATGATATGATAGATCTGTGCCTGAGCTTAACTAGTTCGGGAGGTACCAGGACCATGTGTAGGATGGCACCCTATGCATGACACTCCCGTAGAGGTGTGATAGATCTACGGCGTTCCCCTTTATGATATGTTATGATTTTGTGCACTATTGGCCATTTATGCGTGTGTGTGACCAGTCTAGTACTGTCACACATACTTATGTTGGGAGCGTATGGATGCATCCTAGGATTTATGTGTATGTATGATTATGGTGACCAGGTGGTGTGTGCCTTACACCCCTCTCACACTTATGGTACTTAGAGGTCTCCCCTCTTCGTGCACTTATATGATATGATATGATTTGACGGATTATGTATGTATGGAGTTCTTATGGCACATCCTTTTATGAACCTTCTCATTATCTTTTTTTTTTCTTCCATTATTGATCAGTTCTTATTCAGTTCTCATGTACTCTTATCTTTTGATATGCTTTGATTCGTATGACTTATGATTATGCTTTCGTATCTTTCTTTCCTTCGTTGCTTATGCTTATTTACCCTTATGATTTGTTATTCGTATATATCCGTTCACTGGGCTTTTTAAGCTCAGCCGCATGTTTTCTTTCTTATGCGGCAGGTAATAAGCAGGGCGACGGGCATGGGAATGAGAGAGTAGATTATTGAGAGACCCATTTTTTTTATCATTTGTAGTCCATTGTTTCGGACATTTCATTATTTCCGCACTTCAGATATTATTTATTTACTTTGGTTTGTTGGTTTACCTATTATGCATTGGATTATCTTTTGGACACTAGTCTTGATGTTCAAGACTTAGTTATTTAATTAAAAGACTTCCGCTTGCGTTATGTATGCTTTGTATGACACCATAATGTGATATCTTGACCCTGGCGGGTCGGGGTGTTACAATTATGGTATCAGAGCGACTGGGTTTGACCTGTAGAACCTTAGAAATGACCTGTGAGGATTTGGGTAGACACTAGGCTTTTCGTTGACGCGATCTCTTTCTTCGTATTTTGACCCTTACGTTTCTTCTGTCCTTTTGTCTCATTTGTGATCTTTCAGATGGTAATGACTCGTGAGGAAGCTGCTTTTGATGCTGCTGTGCAGCGAGCTGTTGCTGCGTTGCTCCCTGGTTTGACTGAGCGTATCACAGAGGAGATTAGGAGGAACACCGCTAGTAGTAGTGGTGGTGGTGGTAATGGTAATGGTGGTAACGGCAATGGTGGTAACGGTGGTGGTGGTGGTGATGCTCCACCAGCATCGATCCATGTATGGTTGGAGCGTTTTGGTAAGCAGAAACCGCGTTCGTTTAGTGCTGCTACTTCTCCTGTTGAGGCGGAGAACTGGATTTCTCACATTGAGAAAATCTTTGAGGTGCTTGGGTGTGATGACGTGTTTAAGGCACGTTTGGCTAGTTACAAGTTTGAGGGGGATGCCCTCAGTTGGTGGAAGGCGTATAGGACTGCTAAGGGAGGTGAAACGTATGTGGCTGGGTTATCTTGGGCTGAATTTCGGGAGATCTTCTTTCTCCAGTATTTTCCTCAATCCGAGAGACTGAAGTTTGAGCGGGACTACCATCAGATTTACCAGTTGGATAGGGAGACGAGTGGGGAATATATGAAGCAGTTTGTTAGGCTAGCGGGTTTCTTGGGCGAGAAGGCAGGGCCTCCGGAGGAGCAGGCTTTACACTTTAAGTGGGGGTTACGTGATGAGTTGTTGGATGGTATTCTCAACACTAATTTTGATGATGTGGCACAAGTTGCCAACGCGGTTCGTAACAAAGAGTTGATGCAGCAGAGGTCTAGGCGTGGGGTAAAAAGGTCTCTGGAGGGTGATCAGCAGCAGGTCCAGGGTAGTAGTAGCAGGAATGTTGTTTCGCGGGGAAATGAGTTTCGGAGTACTGATAGGCGGGGTAACAACAACAATGGTGGACAGAATCAGCGGTCAGGTCGTGACCAGCAGTATAGAGGTCAGCAGAGTCGGGGCAATCAGTAGAGTCAGGGCTATCAGCAGGGTAATCGGGGTTCTGGTTCTTCTTCGGCTGGTCAGGGGAATGTGGAACGGCTTCCACCTCCTCCCGTTTGTGTTGAGTGTGGGAAGACTCATCCGGGTCGTACTTGCTATAGGGCTTCTGGTGCGTGTTTTAATTGTGGTGAGGTTGGACATCGGGCTAGGGATTGTCCGAAGGCGTCTGGTACCAACCGCGGTAATGGTAATGGGGGTCAGCAGGCTTCCAAGGGCCGGGTATTTGCACTTACCAGAGATCAGGCTGCGGGTTCTTCTGGCACTGTTTCGGGTATGCTCTATTTATTTGATCGTTCAGTCCTTGTTTTATTTGATACGGGAGCTACTCATTCCGTTATATCTGTTACGTTTGCTAAATCCATTAAAACAATCGCAACACCATTAAAATATGCTTTATCCATATCAACCCCAATGAAAACTTCCGTAGTCATTACACATGAATACGTGGATTGTCCTCTTCGCTTTGATGATAAGATTCGCCCTGCGAATCTTCTTCCTCTCGATGTGTATGATTTCGATGTGATTTTGGGTATGGTTTGGTTGTCGGAGCATCGAGCTACGATTGACTGCCATACTAGGCGTGTGATATTTGGCGATCTTTGTAATCCAGAATTTGTTTACCAAGGCTGTCGGCTTGGTAAACCTATTAAGATCATATCCGCTATGAAAGCTCGTTCCTTGTTAACTCATGGTTGTGAAGGTTTTCTGGCTTCGATTAAGGATTCATCTTTGGAGGTTCCTAGTATTGAGAGCCTTTCTGTTGTTCGTGAATTCCCTGATGTGTTTCCTGATGAGCTTCCAGGCATGCCGCCTGAGCGTGAAGTGGAATTCTCTATTGATTTAATTCCTGGTGCGGAACCTATTTCTAAGGCTCCTTATCGTATGGCTCCTGTGGAATTGAAAGAATTGAAAGAGCAGTTGCAAGAATTGCTTGAATCTGGTTCCATTCGTCCTAGTGTTTCGCCGTGGGGTGCTCTGGTGTTATTCGTTAAGAAGAAGGACGGTAGTATGAGGTTGTGTATCGACTACCGTGAGCTTAACCGGATCACTATTCGTAATCGTTATCCGCTTCCTCGCATCGATGATTTGTTTGATCAGCTTCAGGGTGCTAAATTCTTTTCTAAGATCGATTTGAGGTCGGGTTATCATCAGCTACGTGTGAAGGAGCAAGATGTTCCTAAGACCGCGTTTCGTACGAGATATGGCCACTACGAGTTCTTAGTCATGCCTTTTGGGTTGACGAATGCTCCAGCGGTTTTCATG
The DNA here is from genome assembly GCA_021014915.2 of Artemisia tridentata subsp. tridentata. Classification (NCBI taxonomy): domain Eukaryota; kingdom Viridiplantae; phylum Streptophyta; class Magnoliopsida; order Asterales; family Asteraceae; genus Artemisia; species Artemisia tridentata. The sequence continues at coordinate 357,805,488 of CP139504.1, forward strand.
GACTTGATGAATCGGGTTTTTCACGAGTACTTGGATAAGTTTGTGATCGTGTTCATTGATGATATTTTGGTGTACTCTAAGACCACGGAGGAGCATGAGAGTCATCTTCGTATTGTTTTGGAAACTTTGAGGCAGAAGAAGTTGTACGCCAAGTTCTCCAAGTGCGAGTTCTGGTTAGGGCAAGTTGCATTTCTAGGTCATGTCGTTTCCGCAGATGGTATCAAAATGGATCCGGCTAAGGTTGAGGCTATCACTAAGTGGCCAAGACCGACCAATGTGACTGAGATCAGGAGTTTTCTGGGTTTGGCTGGTTATTATCGAAGGTTTGTTGAAGGTTTTTCTCGTTTGTCCCTACCTTTGACTCAGCTTATGCGCAAGGGGGAGAAATTTGTATGGACCGACGAGCGAGAGGCTAGTTTTGAGGAGTTGAAGAAGAGGCTTGTTTCTGCGCCGATTCTTACCCTTCCATCTGGATCGGGAGGTTATCAGATTTATAGTGATGCTTCAAAGAAGGGTTTGGGTTGTGTCTTGATGCAGCGTGGGAAAGTGATTGCTTATGCTTCTAGGCAGTTGAAACCATATGAGGCGAACTATCCTACTCACGATCTGGAGTTAGCTGCTGTTGTCTTTGCTTTGAAAATCTGGAGGCATTATCTTTATGGTGAGAGCTGTGATATATTCACCGACCATAAGAGCTTGAAGTACATCTTTACCCAGAAAGAGTTGAACATGCGACAGAGGCGTTGGTTAGAGTTGTTGAAGGATTATGACACCAATATTCAGTATCACCCTGGGAAAGCCAATGTTGTGGCTGATGCTTTGAGTCGTAAGTCAGGAATGATTGCTAGTCTTGACTTTGAGCCGAGGATTCTGAATGACTTAGAGCTTATGGAGGTTGAATTGTGTGTTCGTAGTCATGATGGTTTTTGGGCTAGCTTGAAGGTGGAGCCTGATTTGATGTTGAGGATTAAGGAAGCACAGAAAGATGATGGTGACTTATGGGCTATTGTGCAGAATATTGAGGACGGTAAGCAGTCAGATTTTCGTGTGGATGCAGATGGTATCGTTTGGTTTGGTGATCGTTTATGTGTTCCCGATGATTCTACTCTTCGTGACGCTGTACTTTCTGAGGCACATAGTTCTCCGTTTTCTATTCATCCGGGTTCAACTAAGATGTATCATGATCTGAAGCAACATTTTTGGTGGAATGGGATGAAACAGGACGTGGCTTTGCATGTGGCTAGATGTATGACCTGTCAGCAGGTTAAGATCGAACATCAGCGTGCAAGTGGTCTTTTGCAACCTCTTGATATTCCTATGTGGAAATGGGATGAGATATCTATGGACTTCGTTACTGGTTTACCTCGTACTCTTCGGAAGCATGACGCTATTTGGGTTGTTGTTGACCGTCTGACCAAATCTGCGCATTTTCTTCCTATTCGTATTGATTATTCTGTGGGTCGTTTGGCCGAGATCTTCCAGCAGGAAATTGTTCGATTGCATGGTATGCCGTCTTCTATCGTGTCCGATCGTGATCCTCGTTTTACGTCTCGTTTCTGGAAAGGGTTACATAAAGTTTGGGGTGCACGGCTTAAATTCAGTACGGCATTCCATCCTCAGACCGATGGGCAGTCGGAGCGGACGATTCAGACATTGGAGGATATGTTGAGGTCTTGTGCTTTAGAGTGGACAGGCCATTGGGACGATTACTTGTGTTTGGTGGAGTTTGCCTACAATAATAGTTGGCACGCTAGTATTCGGATGGCTCCGTTTGAGATGTTATATGGGCGTAAGTGTAGGGCGCCGGTTTGTTGGAATGAGGTCGGGGAAAGACTCATTGAGGGACCTGAAATGATTAGAATTACTAATGAGAAAGTGGATGTAGCCAGAGAGAAGTTGAAGGAAGCTCGTGCTAGGCAGAAGAGCTATGCTGATCGTCATCGTCGTGATGTTATGTTTAATTCTGGTGATCGTGTTTTCTTGAAGGTTTCTCCGTTTCGAGGTGTTAAGCGTTTCGGTATGAAAGGGAAGCTTAGTCCGCGCTATATTGGTCCGTTTGAGATTCTTGATCGTGTTGGTGAGGTGTCTTATCGTTTGGCGCTACCTCCCCAGTTATCGCACGTGCATAACGTTTTTCATGTGTCACTTCTTCGTGGGTATAATTATCATCCGCTTCACGTTGTGTCTTGCCCGTTCGATCAGATTCGGGAAGACCTTTCTTATAGTGAAGAACCTGAGGCTATTTTGGAGCGTCAGGAAAGAGTCATGAGAACTAAAACCATTCCGTTCGTAAAGATTCTTTGGAAAAACCATCCTGAGAGCGAGGCTACTTGGGAAACCGAAGAGTCAATACGATCCGATTATCCGAATTTCTCTTTTTGATTTGGTACGTATTCATTTCGTTATTGCTTTCGATTTCGCATTTCATTTCGATTTCGCACTTCAATTTTCGAGGACGAAAATTTTTTTTAAGAGGGGAAGAGTTGTAAAACCCGCAAATTAACATAAGATGAAAAGACTAAAATGCCCTCGAATTAAATCTTGAGAACTTACGAATACGAATTAAATGAAATTAACCTAAGTCTAACTTAATTATAAAACTATACATTATATGTTTTGTTACAAAAAAAAAAAAAAAGAAAGAAAAAGACTAGTGTTTGCCGCCCCCCTTAACCAAAAGGGTGTCCACATTCTTGATTTCACTAAACATGGAAAGCCTTTTAATGTGATTGAACCATTCCTAAATTGCCCTAAACACAATTGTCGGTTCTTGTTCTTATCCCATAGACCGATCTTCACAATTCAAAAAGAACAAAAAACCCTAAACAAAAAATACATCGGCTGTCTCCACTTGTAGCTGCTGCCACGCCTAAAAGATCATCCAAGAAGCTCCAAAATCTCGTTCTAACTCTTGTTTAATCATCACAAGGTAAGCCCCTAACATCTATGATGATCCATACGAATTTTACACATCAAAACTAATAAAAAAAAGGTGTTTTTGTGTCTTGTTTCTGCTGTTCGACGCCAAGAGTAGGAAGGGAGGAAGAAAAGCTTTCGTGTGGTGTTGTGATTATCCTCGTGTTCGTGTTCTTCGTGGTCTACGAGGGTATAGTATCACCCTCTATGTTCAATCAATATTCTTGTTTTTCTTTTGGTTCTAATCGAATTTATGCACATAAAATCACATGAAATAATAAAGTTACAAAACCCTAAAACTATATATATGAATCGGCTGCCACTTTTGGTGTGAAATAATTCGTGAGAATCATGTTAAATATGTTATAGAATGACCAAAATATGTTATGGACTCAACCAAAATCGTTTGGGATGAAAAACTTATGATTTGGATATGAAAAACCCTAAATTGGTTAAGTTGCTGTGTGGACTGTTTCTGAGTTCGAATTTTGTTCAACTTTGAAGGGCTGTAACTTTATGATGGAATCGAGTTTTTGAGTGTTTTAAAATCCCAAAACTAAGTTCATTGAAAGAGCTATCTGGAGAAATTTGTTTTGTAATTTTTAGAGGCCTGGAAGGGTACTTTTTGATTTTTAGAAAATTATATGTCTGGTCGGATTTGTGAGCCTGGAAAATCCGTCCGGGTTTTTGATTTTTAATTTTCAAACCGTGTTGAGTTAGGAAGATTATTTTGAACTGGGTAATCTATAAGATGTGTGCTACTTCCTGGAATTTTTCTAGATTTTTGTGAATTTTTCTTAAAGGGTTTATAATTGATAACTTTTCGTATGGTAAAATTACTCAGAAATCTGGACGAGTTGAGAAAGTGGATTTTTAATACATATCTATACTACATAATAAAATCTGGAAAAATTTGATAAAATAGTTTAGACATATGAGCACCTCTGGGAAGTTTTGGGGATTTTAATACTGAGTTCTTATACGATTTGGAATTTATGGAAAACCTGACAAATTTGTACTTAAAACTGTGTGATGTTATAAAAGTGTAAAATTGTGAACTAAAGGGTGTGATGTGTTTATTGTGTAACCTTAAGGGTATAAATGGATATTTTGCTAAAATCAAAGGTCATAACTTATAAAATCTGTAACTTGATGATATTTTCATATTGAACCCTAAACTTATGATAATTACATATTGAACCCCTAAAGTTATGATAACTACTATATGACACTAAAACTTGTGAATGACATTATGAATCATAAGCTAAGAATATGATCATCTCTAATCTTTTAAATTGAAATACGAGAACGTTAATGATCAAAGCTCCTTAATATGAAATGGGAACAAACATGAAACCATATGATTATACGAACTTAAGAGAACTTATGTTTATTTGTAGATCGGGTGAAGAGGGAGTGATCATTCATCCCTATTCTTTTGTTGCCTTGATATTTGGTGTGCTTTGTCGAGGTACGGATATTCTGTCTTACCTTAAGACGCTTTGCTTCGTACATTATGTTTTCCCTTTTCAGTAGGGATATTTCTTATGATCCGATAACTGCTATGATTCCCTTTTGTTGATTCTTGGCTTTCATTGTATGATTGCCATTCTTATGTGATTCATTCTGACATTTGTTTAAATGTCTCTGCTATGATATGATTATGTGTTTGCTATGATTGTTGAGATACACCTTCGTTTCTCTTGCTATGCTTTAGCTTTGATTATGATTTGGTATGATATGATAGATCTGTGCCTGAGCTTAACTAGTTCGGGAGGTACCAGGACCATGTGTAGGATGGCACCCTATGCATGACACTCCCGTAGAGGTGTGATAGATCTACGGCGTTCCCCTTTATGATATGTTATGATTTTGTGCACTATTGGCCATTTATGCGTGTGTGTGACCAGTCTAGTACTGTCACACATACTTATGTTGGGAGCGTATGGATGCATCCTAGGATTTATGTGTATGTATGATTATGGTGACCAGGTGGTGTGTGCCTTACACCCCTCTCACACTTATGGTACTTAGAGGTCTCCCCTCTTCGTGCACTTATATGATATGATATGATTTGACGGATTATGTATGTATGGAGTTCTTATGGCACATCCTTTTATGAACCTTCTCATTATCTTTTTTTTTTCTTCCATTATTGATCAGTTCTTATTCAGTTCTCATGTACTCTTATCTTTTGATATGCTTTGATTCGTATGACTTATGATTATGCTTTCGTATCTTTCTTTCCTTCGTTGCTTATGCTTATTTACCCTTATGATTTGTTATTCGTATATATCCGTTCACTGGGCTTTTTAAGCTCAGCCGCATGTTTTCTTTCTTATGCGGCAGGTAATAAGCAGGGCGACGGGCATGGGAATGAGAGAGTAGATTATTGAGAGACCCATTTTGTTTATCATTTGTAGTCCATTGTTTCGGACATTTCATTATTTCCGCACTTCAGATATTATTTATTTACTTTGGTTTGTTGGTTTACCCATTATGCATTGGATTATCTTTTGGACACTAGTCTTGATGTTCAAGACTTAGTTATTTAATTAAAAGACTTCCGCTTGCGTTATGTATGCTTTGTATGACACCATAATGTGATATCTTGACCCTGGCGGGTCGGGGTGTTACAACATGCATCGTAAATCTCTATATAACCCACCCCTTCTCACAGCCTACATTGACAAATTCTTACACGCTTCACACTCACTAAACACTCTACAAACCCAGAAAACATATGACATTCATTTAGGAAATATAGGGTAAGAAATAAACATGTTAACACATAGTTCGAACTAGGCTAGTAAGCTGCTGAATTCGTTCCTGTGCTAATATTCGAACACCACTGCCATCCCCCACCTCTCACCCTCATCTCCTCTACCTACTTCTCCTTCCCTATCGTCTGTTGAACTCCCCAAATAACCAAAGGCACTCACCCCTCTCTCGTTGGTTCGAAGAAAATGAGTATAGCAACGTATATGTTAACTCATAAGGAGTTGTGACTCATTCGTGTGGCCTAGCTAGTCATTTTCGCGAGTCTTCACCACCTTTTAAAAGGTGTAGTAAGTGCCTAACCCTTCTCAAGTTTTGTATATTTGCATTCACATCTCACGTACATACATCACACACGCATACTTCTTTATTACACTCAAATGTATTATACTACTAAAACATTTATTTTACTTGAGTAAATTTCATAAAACCCACATGGTTACGACCCTCTCAGAAGACAAGTTAGAAAACATTCACACACTAGCGCACACTAATAATACTATGCCAAGCATCATTCTTTGTATACCATTCGAACATATGATCGACTTAATTCCAACATTTTACGTACACTTTTATTTCGAAGTAAACCATCAACATGTGTCGGATCTCCACCAGGGGAGACTTAGAAGTTGCTTATCACTTCACTTTCATGATTAAAAACTTACATTGCATGCTTATCTACTCAACTCTCACGTTTACATCTAGCTACATGCATCGAACAATTATACTCAGCACACACATAAAAACAAAAACTGGAAAGACACTTAGAAAAATATTAAGTGTTTTGTTTGTGTAAAACAGTTTCCAAGTCGCTCCAAATGCGACTCCATATCTCCCGAATCGATTTATTAATCATACGTTTTCTTTGCCCGACCTGTTAAACGACCCAGCTAGCTACCCTTTTTACTTAGACAACTTGAAGTAATAATCACAACTTGACCTTTAAAAACAACCACAGCAAAGCGTATAAATCATAGTTGGAAAATAACTAAAAACCATAAATGGGCTAGAGTGTAAATCGTTAAAGGCCCATTTAGACGAATGATAAGCTACTGTTCGAATAAGCTAGTGAAATAAGCTTCAAAAATCTTAAATAAGCCTCAGAAAAATGCGCCACCTTTTTCCCCACCATTTTGTCACTTTTGGACTAAAAATGTAACGCGAACTAACCGGAAGGACTAAAACTGTCAAACAGTGAAACTTATGGACTGAAGCTGTGAAAACAGTTTATAAAGGACTTAAATTGACATACCAGTGGACTTCAAGCCTTATGTGAACATATGGACAACTTTTGGACTATTATGGACTTTGGACTTAACCGAGGACTAACAACGTAACGCAAGCACAGTTAGGGAAAAAAGAGTAATGATCTGAAAAAGGCAAGGACCAATTATTTCCACTTGACATTCTTAGTTTATTTTCATTTTTCACCCTTCACTTCATATGCATTTTTCATTTTAGTTATGCATTATTTAAAGTTTCGTTATTAGAAATTTAGTAACTTCACTTGCATATTATCTCAGCATATTTTGAGAAAGTAATACTTTGGGTCGATTGATATAAGAATCAAGATAATATTATAGATATATCATATTTTTAACTTGAGGCATTTTAAGCATATCACACTCATATCACCGATCAAATCGTATTACGATTTATCCTTTCCACATTCGTTATTAGTAGTAAGTTAGACTCTTAGACTTCGCTTATATTCAGGTTTCGTATCGAAGACGTTTCCGTAATCGTTTCCATAGATCTAATAATTCTATCTTGTCAGATACGCTCCAGGTGAGTCGTGGCCCCTCCTATTTTAATACTTGATTTATACTTTTTGGGGGATATACATGCTTCGAAAAATTTTACTCATTTATCAACTATATGATTTGCTTGCGATACAATACTTCTATAAGCACTATGAAAACTCTTATGACTTATCGTGAGTCGTGGCCCCTGCTTTTAACACTTGTTTTTAATAACTCTTTTGGGGGAGATACATGCTTTGACTGTTTTAAGTATATTTTATATTTTGAAAACTCTCATGATTTACTCAAAATTATTAACTATGCTTTACATGTTTGAATCACCCTTGAGAAAAATATATGTTCGTTATATGTGCAAATTGCTTGCTTAGCTTAAACACTGAATTTGAAAGATAACATTTTTAAACTGCTCGATGTAACATGATACTGAGACTTATTGTATGCATTCATATAACAAATGAATGTACTGTTACCTTACTATGATATTTCTACATTTCACTGGAAATAATTGCCAAGATCAGAATACGTATATTTAATGAACCCTGAGACCTATATTGCCTAAGTTTACTTTATTGCCATAAAGTACCTCGATCATGAGCCATTAATCACTGCGGTGAGCGCGAATATAGTGAACAGCTTCGAAACCTGTTAGAGGCTGACGACCTATCCCACTAAATACTTTGACGGAATGCCTTATGGTTAGTCGTATTTAGTCGTGATACACTATATTTGAGAAAAATAGGAATTGGCAAATCACCTATTACATGAGGGCTTAATCACCCATCAGTAACCCTGGTGGGACACCGCCGTTTTACAGAAATTGTTAACGTTTTGCGTGTCATGAGGCTTAGGGCAATATAACTTTATGAATATATGAATGTTTCATATATATCCTAGGATACAGCTGTATTTAGAAGACCACCACTTTACACTGATAGATTTCAGACTCTAGATTATTATTCCCACTATGTGATATGATTTTGAATCCTGTACTTGAACTTTAATTATTATCATATGTGACTTAATTGTGAATTCTACAAAAGACAACCCAAAATGCTTGGTATATCGTTACATTTAAAAGTTGACTCAACATTATATTTCGAGCGTATAACAACGTAGCTCCTTTTTCATTTAAAACTTGAAACTTATGATTCTGGAGATCATACATGATTTGCTTGTGGATCTTTATTTCATGAAGAACTATTATTTACTTCGACCATCACTATACACCTTTTAAATTCATTGAAAGAAAATTACTTTCTATCAAACTCCACGAACTCACCAACCATTGTGTTGACGTTTTAAGCATGTTTATCTCAGGTAATTAACGGAGCAGGACAAGACACGGAGCGGGCATCTTATACTCTGATAAATAAACTGGTGTAAAAATCAAATATGTCATTCTTTCCAAATTATCACATTTTCTCATGGGATTTTCAAATCGAATAATTCACTTTTGTATCAAAAATATTCTTTTGAATGACATATAACTTTCAAAACGCCCCTTCCGGGCCGTTTTCTGAAATTTAAACCTCGATCCTCACCGTAATACCCTAATTACTTTTCTGCTGCCACAAACCAAATTAGGGGGTGTTACATTTTCTTCCAAACATATACCATGGTCTGTGCAGTGGATAAAAAATTTCTCTTGGTCTATTTAAGTCATTGGCCCTTTTGTAAATTGGTTCAATGGAAGTAATTCCATTGGTAATAGAACAACATCTGGTTTCGAGAATAGCTCATAGCACTGTTCCTGAAACCACATGATGTCTATGAACTTTGTTGTTGACCTTTGTATATTAGAATGAAAAGTTTCTCATAACGTCTATAGCCGACCCTTTTTCCACAGATGGATCCATTGGATAGTGATGCGAGATTTGCAGAACCTCGAAAAGAAGTTTTACAATCCTCTAGGCAGTGTACCTAATCGCTGTAGTGTAGTATAGGTAAATCCGGGGGATTGATCGTTCTCTAGGGGAATAGTGTCGTTAGGTCAAGATGTATGACGAGATAGGTCTAGAGGTGAGGGATGATTCTTTTTGTATTTTTTATATTTTATAAAAGCAGTAAAAATCTCGGTTTTGAAAAAGTGGGCGAAATTAATTGCTAGTCAACTAACCCAAAACTAATAATTCAATTAAAGTAAACTAATTAAAAAGAGAAAATACAATTGGTGACTTCTTATGATAGAGAAAAGCGTGTTTACTTAGATTCAATTACTCCATAGTTATCTCCTATTGATTTGTCTAATTGTCACGTCCTTGTTTTAGTTGAAGCGCTGTATTCCTTAATATCTGTCGTGGGGAGGTGCCGAAGTCCCCAACTCTATGAGTCTTAGTCTCCCCTTAAAACCTTAAAGTCTATTAAGTTTTTGTGGAAAACTAGAAGGGGGGTTGAATAGTTTTTACCGTTTTAAACTTTTCTTTGCTTTGTATTCTTAACGTGATTTCAAAGTAAAGAAAACAATCAAGCAATATATAATTAACAAGTAAGGAAGGAAATGATCAAACCACACAACATGGATGTTTATAGTGGTTCGGCTACAAGGACTCTCTTCCTTTCCCTACTCCACACCTCGATCCTCTAACTCGAGACTTTTTCTTCACTAAAAAACAAGCTCCCTTCTAGGCGGAGAAAACCTTTACACGTCGCTTACTCTTTATCCGGTACTAAGCTAAACACCGGGTTCTTTACAAGGGTACAACCACTCCCGTTGGTTCTTTAACAAGGGTACAACCACTCCCGTTGGTTCTTTAACAAGGGTACAACCACTCCCGTCACTCTTTGTGTTTTAAGGACTAAAACACTAACCAAACTCTACTGAATGAAAGGTATAACAATGATGTGTGAACACTAACAAATCACACAGTATCTAACTAATAAAACTTGCAACAGTCTGTTGAAGCTTGTATGCTTGATCTTCTTTGCTACAAAAGATAGATCACTAAGAATGAAATGAATGATATGGGTTAGTGATGTATAAATGAATGAATATATAATTTAAGCTATATGAGTGATGAATGTGCCTGAATGATCAGCTTGCTATTTATAGGCAAAGCTGATCAACAGGGCACGGATTTGGCGGATCCAAATTCTGGGATCCGCCAGTTATGGTGTTTGGTTCCGCGGGAACCAGACAGCTAAGATATTCCCATATCTTTCCATATCTTGCACAATCTTTCCATATCTTCCAAAGTCAACTCTTTAGCTTGAAGATCTATACAAGATATTACCTAAATCCTCAAGATATCCTAAAGATATCAAAATGAGGTATGCCATGATGTCATGTTTAATTGACCGGATGTACACACACTCCTTGTGTTAGATGAATACTTTGAATGATGTCTAGTCTAGCAAGCGGAATTTACTAGCTAGCACTTAGAAGATTTATTTGTTTGTGTTTTGTATTAGCGAATCAACAAAGAATGAACAATGAACAATATACTTCAACTTCAACGATTCAATATTATTAATAAATAATACGAGTGATCTCCTATCACTAGGGTTTACAACCTTGAATCTTAACAAAACAATACTTAATACAATCGTAAAACTTCTATATCAAAACTTTAACCTAGGTAATCCTTTTATAGACTAAGGATTCCTTCACAAGATAACTATCAACCTAACATTATAAGATATACATTAAATCTTTTCTATAATTATCTTCACACGGTTTTATCATAAACAGTACAAACTTCTTCATTCAACAGTACTAACTGCTTATGTCTTCAAAACTCTTCAGCAGTACTAACTTTCATCTTCAACAGTACTAACTGCTATAGCTTAATTTCCTAACAATCCTCCCCTAAACTTATGATTTCTATCCAAATCACTAAGTTTCTTCAAATTAAGCTTCTTCTTCTTAATGTGGAAAATTCTTTCAAACATCTATCCCATCAGTCACTTTAGTCTTTGACTTTTCTTTGCTCTACAAGGTTGAAAATCTTTGTAACTAACAAGTCTGCCATCTCAGAGTCTTCTTCAACCTTGAGTCTTCCTTGTATCATAGCCACTAACACAAATGTTCTGAGTGGATAGTCTTTTTCCACCAACATATAGATTTATATCCCATCTGGAGTAGAAACTCTATGTACTCCACACGATTCAAACAAATACCAATATACATCTTTAACTTGTGCTTCAAATCTCCACATTGACTCTCCACTATCAGGTTCATAGATTCTCTTCAACTGAACCCATAATTCTTTATCTTTATCTTCAATAGGATCTTTATCTCTGAATCTCTCTTTTACTAAGCTCCATAGTTGATTAAGATCTTCTCTGTCAAATCCTCTGAGTAAATCTTCAAACAACTTGTACCTTTCAGAAATATAACCAAGTCTGATTATCTTCCATCATTTCATTCTTCCATCAGTGAACACTTCCCAGTCAATGATTGGATGTTTTACTTGTAAAGGTTTGATATAAGAAGATTCTGGAACAATCATCATCATGCTCTTGATCTTCTCATTGGTTAACCCTTCTTCTTCAGACTTTTGTTTCTTTGCAGCATCAGATTCAAGAACCTCTGGTTGTCTTTTCTTTTTCCTTGTCATGTCCTCTCTGATTGGAGTATTCAGTCTTGCATATACTTCAAAGAATTTCCTTTCAATTTCAGCATCTGTCCATCCAGTAAAGTCACTCATCTTTTAATTAGCTTGATTCTTCAAATAGTGCTTCATGAAATTGACTTTCTCCTTCCTGGTAGGTAACTTGGTCTTGTAACCAAACTTTTGCCTTTCTCTGATTCTGTGCACTAAGTTACTCCAAGTAGCTTCTTTATTTGTCTTCAAGATAAATTCTTTGAGCATCTCTGAATTTTCTTCTACATTTAAATCCTGATCATTAAGAATCATCACAACATGAGCTTTTATAATACAATCAGAATCTAACAAGTATTGAAGTTGCTCATTAAACTCTTCTTGATTAAAATCTTCAGTTCTTGTTCTATCCATAAAACCAGCTATGTTCTTTTCATCATCAGCAACCATTTTCCTTGCTAATTCCTCATCTTGAGCAATCTGAGCTTTCTTAGCTTCTTCATCAGCCAATTCTTCTTCTATCATTCTCCTTGCAACTTCTGCATCATGATCTATCTGAACTTGAGTTTTTGATTTTAATGTCTTGAGCCTTTCAAGTTCTTGAGCTGCTTCCTCTTCTTCTTGTGTCATAGCTCTTTTACCTTTGTCAGCTCTTCTTCTTTCATAAACTAGCTCGGCTGAAGTTTCACCAGTTGGAACTGCTTGATGCTCTGTCTCAGCAGTTGGAACTGCTTCAACAGTCTGAACTTTTTCTGCTTCATGGGTATCAGTCTGAACTGCTTCAAGTTCTTCTTCCATATCTGCATTACCAGAACCTATATCAAATTGTTCTTCTTCCTCTTCATTATGCCTCCCCTGAGAACTTGATCCATCTTTGTCTTTACCAAATTTCCTCCCCTGTTTGGAAGAATTTCCACCATCAGCATCATCTGAATCATCTGAGTCATCACTAGAAGAATCATCATCCAATACCATCCTTGCCCTTTTCTGCTTGAGTTGATCTTTCACCTTTGAAGATAACCTGTTAAAAACTTTAGCCGAATTCTCCTTGTGGGCTTTGAGTTCATCTTTGGTGCTTGCAAGATCTGTCTCCAAACTTTCAACTTTGGCAACTAACTTGGTACATAATTCCATCAATGCATTTTGGTTAGAACTACCCTCATCACTTCTAGCTGTGTGACCTGCTAGGAGAGGTGAATCATGGGGAAAGGATCTAGGAATCACTCTGGGTGTTTCCCTTCTCCTATAAGTGATGCGCAATTGAGATGGTTGGGTTCTTTCAAGTACTTGAGTGGATGTGTGATGGGGATCAGTTGGAACTGCTGAACCTTCACCCAACTCAGTTTGAAGCATTTGAGGAAACAATGGAACTGGTTCCCCTTGAAAAAGCCTACTAGCCATAGCCATATTTTGAAAAACTTTTGATTGAAGGCTAGGAGTAGCAAAAATTTCAGTTGGTTTTGTAAGCAGGTATGTCTTTTTATTCAAAAGTGTTTGAACAAACCTGGGATACATTAAAAACTTTGTTTTGCTCTTAACATTAGATTCCATACCCTCAAAAATAAATTTTGAAAAGTTAAAAACCCTGTTTGTAGACAAACATGTTACTAGTACCACCACATTTCCACCAATACCATTCCGCCGGGTAACCTGAACTAAATCGCGAGGACGCGATTCCTTTTTAGGGGTATGTGATGTAACAACCGACAAATTTCTTAAACTTGTTTTATGAGTCAAAACAATCATTTTGATTTTCCTTAGCTTTTAAACCTCTTCGAAACTGGAACTGATAAGCTAAACTGAAATCCGGGACATATTTCCAAATATGATGTATGTGTTGTAACACTTGGCAAATTTTCTAAACCTATTTTACGAGCCAAAACACTTGCTTCTCATTTTCTTTAGCTTTTGGAACTCCTTTGAACTTGTTTGGGTTTGAAAAACTATGAATATCTTGTTCAACGTGCGCGTTATTTCCTTATCGAGCCGACACAACCTAGAAAGCACAAAACGTATCGTAATTGCCAAAAATATTGATTTTTGAAAATATCACATATTTATACTCGTTTTCGTTGGAAAAATTAATTTGTGAACAATGGCGCAAGTTTCGTTAATTTTCGAGTCCGTTTAGTATGTCGAATGGGTCCCGCAGTGTTTATTGCAAAAGATTAGCCAAAGTGACAAGAATGGCCCCTCCGCCCCACTTTTCTATTTCACACCCCTCATTCTCATATTTACACTTTCAGTCCCTCATCAAAAATATAAATACCCCATAATTAATAAAATTATTCATTCACTTTCTCTCCTCCCTCTCTCTCTACTCGCCGGCGTTCCCCACCGTCCGGCCATCACCCACTGCCGGCAAAGATTCCGGCCACCGGAAAATTTTCCGGCGAGTTATTTTCTTTGCCGAATCACGGCCATCTTTATACGTTTCTGGAAAGTTTGAGCACTTGGCTCCCACCACAACCACCGTCACGCGCCACCATCGCCCACTGCCGCCACGCCGCCACCGCTACCACCTTCCCCTCCGTCTTCTTCTCGGTAAAAACCCACCCACGCGCCCTTATTTCATATTTTCTTTAATTTATTCAAAACCCTAATTCTCATTTCTTTTAATCCGATTTGAATAAATATTTTATAAATAAAAATGGTTTAAAACTTTGTTAAAAACCTCGTGTGGACCTCGTTATAGCCGCGACTCGGGCGTTGACCCGGTCAAAACTCAGTTAACCACCGAGTCAACTCGGTTGACTCGGTGTGTATTGTGGATTTATTGTTTTCCTTTCATTCTTTCATTTTATATTTGAGATTGTGTTGTGTTCGGGTATGTTTGGGATTGTTGGTCTCGGCTGTCGAAGGGAAGCCAAGCCGTGACTCACGGCGAGGCAAGGGTTAAAGGTTAGGATTCGTTTTGTTGTGTTTGGATTTGAAGCGGTTAGGGTTTTGGTAATTGTGTTGTCGATTTGGATTAGAAAGTGGATATGGAGTTGGAATTATTGCGCTTTAGAGTTAGGAATAGGATAGTTTTGGTTGTGTTATGTTTTGTTTGTTGTGGTTGTGTTCGGCCGAGAGTCTCAACGACTCGGTTTGAGCCGAACCGTGACTCGTGGCGAGTAATGGCGAAGTTTATCAAATTGTCATTGTTATTATTTATTTCTCTCGTCGAGTCGTATTTAATTATTTGTCGTCGTTTATTATTTATTTTCGTTGAGTCGCGGTTATTAGTTATTCGTTAACTATTGTATAGTTTTATTTTATTTATTTTGTTGAGTCGTGTTATATTTAGGTTAGACGCTAGTTATTAATTGTTCGTTTGTTATCGAGATGAGAGTTTCAGAATATTTGAAAACGTTATGGGATATAATTACAACATATGAGATACTTATTATATATCGAATTGGACTTGAATAATATTGAGATGATGTAACATTGTTGGACAAGGATTGGACGTTTTGGATTTACGGTATTGGTTGATTGGATTATTATGGACCCTTTGGTACACGAGACGGAAGGATACGTTAGACTCATAAGAGCTTAACCTATCTGGACCCGAACTATACAAAATTGTCGATAAAACTAAACAACTAATATTCACGCGAATGATATGTCCAATTATATATTAAAGCTTGTAAAACTCGTCGATAATCGAATTATTCAGATAAGTCATATGACTTGGGAACGTCTTATAAACGGGCACTTCATGCCGAAATTTCGTAAAATATTTTATAAACTTAAACTATTTATGATTTATTAAATGTTCTAAATTCTTTTCAAAACTCTTATGTTTTAACGAATATAACATCTATTTTGGGAAGAACAGGGAAAAGCCGAAACTATCTATCGATGTTGTTTATTTGTTTATTTACTCTTTTTCTGATTTTGTCCTTTCTTTCATATTCTTTTCTTCTTCTCCCCTCGTCCTTCTTGAGTATTCGTTCGTATTCGCCGACTTGTTATCTTTTTACCTTTCTTGTCTTCCACACGAGTCTTAAACTTTCATTTCTTTCAAACGCCATTGAAAACTAAACCTTTTTATAATAACACAAGTATTCAACGAACGCTACTTCATAAATTACTTTAGTATTATTTCTAAGACACGTTACTTGTTAGGTTGTGCCGATCCAGTACCGTTATGCTTGTACTTTCTGAATGCCGTTGTGCACTACTCTTGATATTGTTATGCCTTACTTCTTGATGCCAGTTGTGATCTTTGTGAATGTCTTGCATTGCTGCATACTGAGGTGAGTTCATAGCCCCACTTTTTACTTGCTTAACTGTTTTATAAACTACTTGGGGTGAGATACATGCTACTGTTTTTACTATGATCACAATTGTTTACAAACTGTTATTTGAAATGGAAACTTTGCTGACCACCTGATAAGCACTAAGTACCTTCCTTGCCAACAGCAAGTCCCTCGATCATGAACCATTAATCACCTGTTGACCGGGTAGGCAACACGGGTGAGCGCGATTATAGTATATAGGCCTATAGGATTGACCATCCCATCCCTGTTGACCGGGTAGGCAACACGGGTGTGCTATATTTGAGTTACCTAGGTATTTGGCAAGATACCTACTTTGGGGGCAACTATTATGATTATGAAATTCCGCGGTTACTGTCGACTTACGCCAGGATTACTGGTGCCGGTTAACGCTTTGAGTGTCATGAGCTTAGTGCAATGGTAATATCTGAACTTTCGGGCATTTAACAACGTAGCCCATTTTCTTGGAAACTTGAAATGTTGTGATCAACTGCTTTACTTTTAAACCTATAAATTCACTCAACCTTTGTGTTGACTTTTAGCATGTTTATCTCAGGTGTTAGATCTTTTATGCTGCATATCTTAGTTCTGGAGGAGTTTGGCGAAGGGCACGGCATGGTCATAGAAGACTCTGTAAACTGTTTGGGACCGCTTTAAATCCTTTAAACCTATATCTTCCGCACTATTTTTACATGATGTAATTTAAATATGTATCATTATGAATTTTTCTTTTCTAAAACGGTTTAAGCAAAACCGTTCTTTGTATCTTGTGTTATGACAACTATTGAATAACACCCCACAACTTGTATGCTTCCGCTGATCTGATTTCGGGGTGTTACATCAATGATCTTAATTTTATCAGTTTATGTTGCACGACACTGATGTGTTTTATGTTCCCTGCCTTTTATTTAGACCAGATATGTGTTTTTGTTGCAAATTAAGTATTGGGTTGACATTTTTGAAACAATATTACTGACCTTATGTTTGCAGCAACATTTTTATTTGGCTAGATGAAGCTTACTTTTTTAAACGTTTTGCTTATGTAAATTCGTATTAGCTGTGAATACGAAAAACGAATCGCTGCCCCGTCGCAACGCGGCGGCTCGCAGCCGTTCTCATCAGCAAAATTTAGAAACAAAATTTTACATGTCGTACCGACAATTAGGAGAGCTCCAGATCATGCGTTGATTAATAAGGGTGAGTAAAAATGACTTAGCACTATAACAAGTCAACTTCTAAGGTAATGTTTGGATTACGCATTTTATACGTCGATTTTTGTTTTAGCAACAATGCGGGATTGAAGTAGCTGACAAAAACTTAATTAATCCAAATTCATAATGAACATATTCATGGTTGGCAAAAGTTCTTTATAGATCCAACTTTTATCATAGAACCTATCAAGCAATCTTAGTCACTCATTTTTTTTTATCAAAATAAAAAAAATAAACTTCCACCATTTTTTTTAAAACTTAAATATCTAGCAAACCGTAAATCGTCAAGCTACAAAAAAAATACCATTGCGACGAGAATTAAATTATCTTTCTATAGACATGCATTTTTATATACTTTCGACGAACTTTTTTTTCGATGAACTTTTTTTTTTTCCTAAAATTTTCGCCCAGAAAAATCATATATGATTCGATTTTAACGAATCATATATGATTCTTACGAATTATATGATTCGTAAAAATCAAATCATATATGATTCGTAAAAATCGAATCATATATGATTTTTACGAATCATATATGATTCTTACGAATCATATATGATTCTTTCTGGGCGGAAATTAAAAAAAAAAAAAAAGTTCGTCGAAAGTATATAACAATGCATATCTATAGAAAGATCATTTAATTCTCGTCGCGATGGTATTTTTTTTGTAGCTTGAAGATTTACCGTTTGCAAGATATGTTGTTTTTAAAAAAAAGATGGAAAATAAAAATGAGTGGCTATGATTGGTCCATTGGTTCTATAACAAATATGAGATCTATATTGATCTCATCTCATTCAGGGTAAGATGCATATGTTAGCAAATGTGTTGAAACAAACAGTACGTGTTTGGCTATAAGATTTATGGGTCAGTTACCCTTTCTAAATTTAGGGATGATGCATCGCTGAGAACTGAAAAAAATAGGGATGCAATAGACATTTTTAATTTGTATAATAACTATAATGTATTTAAATATTTAACTATATAAAATTTAATTATTTTGATATATACTACAATTTTAAAAGTTTGGAAAGATATATATGCAATTTTGAGTTTTGGTTGGATATATACGTAATTTAAAGTCTTTGGAAGGATATATAATTATATATGCAATTGCCCCGTTGATTA
>CP139504.1:357824109-358134294 GCA_021014915.2 Artemisia tridentata subsp. tridentata
TTAAAATATTTATTAGTTTAGATAGATAGATTGATCAAAGTAATTTTGAGAGATTTCTAACGTCACATTTCCAAACATCACTAATACAAAAACCTTTTGTACACAGTGTTGCAACGTAGAGAGCAGTAATGATATAAATTTTGCAATCAATAAAAATACTCGTCAGTATTAGGTACTCCGTAATTGACAACATTTCCATTTAATTTGGGTTGACCTTTTTGTATGTAATCTGTATGTTAACGAGTCATTCCGACCCCTGCAATGCACTCGGGCTCATTCTAGTTGCTTGTAGCGTATTGCTGAGCACTAATTTTTGTTATTGTGTTGTTCAATAGGTTTATCAGTTGTAATTTTGTTATCACAAATACTCAAAATGATTTTATCAGTTGAACAGCGAATATCATTATGTTGATCATTTATTCAGTTATCTAAGTGTTCATAGCGTAATTTTTGTAACTAATTTTCGTCATGTTTGAAATTCTCAATTTTTGCTAATAGTCGGTTTTTGTTTGTCAATGCCATTATTTCGTTACCTTTAATTATGATTGAGTAAAAAACTCTAATAGATGGAGGCATAGCTGTCAAACTCGCGAGTTTACACGTAAGATCGTACGATATTACGTGCACACCAGCCAAAATCGTGTAAACTCGTCATAGGATCGCACTTTAGGTGGGATCGTACGATCTTACGTAAAATCGTTCGTAAACTCGCGAGTTTACACGTAAGATCTTACGATCTTACGTGCTCACCAGCTCTTGTTTCTGGAAAATGGGAAACGGGAAACGCCTAGAAACGCGGCGGAAACGTTTCTGAAAAATGGGAAACGTTTCAAATCTTTTGAAAACGCTTGGAAACGTTTTTGGGACATTTATCTGAGTTTCTGGGCCATTTAAAAGCCCAGTTGACAGCGGTGAAACAGATTTTCCGGTTAAATTCTCGCTGGAGATGGCTCCGGTCCGGTGGAGGATTGTTACTGGAGCTCTAAGAAATTGTTTTTTTTTAGTTGAAATGTGAATAACAGTATTTTGAGTGATGAGTATGAAGTAAAAAGATAATGGTGATAAATTAGTGTGGATTTGTAGCCGTTGGATGGTATGACATGTGAAGTATTGAACTTTGAATCTATCTTTTTGTCTATTGTGTTTAGGTGCGTTTTGACACTGTATATTTTTGACACATGGAGTATTGAACTTTCATAGGCTGTTGTAATTGAATAAGGATTGTTAGTGCAAATATTACGATATTTAAACTAAACGGTTTCTTCGGTTTTAATAATGACAAACATGTAACTTGTAATACATAACGTAAAATGTGCAAGTTACTTGTAAACTGTAACACCCCGTGCCCGCTTATACCAAAATTTAAAACTTTACGCGCGGGAAGACTTGAACCAAAACTGACCCGCTGTACTCTTTTACAATCTGACAGAAATTCATACATATTCAGGACTTGAGACTATTTTTAGATGAAAGTACATTCAATTACCTTCGAAACGATAGGTAGCACGACCCGTTTCGACTTACGGATTAAAAGATATGATTTTTCAAAGTTTACCAAATTCTGTCCAAAATATGAAAAAATGCAACCGCCGGTTACTGTTCATCAGTAGGCTTTTTTTCCAAAATCCCCGGCCGGAAACCCGACTTCCCGAACTCGAAACTGAACCAAACTTTCCAGATTTCATTAATATACCATTGGGCTCATTTTCATACAAAAACATTTACCGAACGACACCCCGAAGGGGTACTTTACAAATTAGACGGGTTATGCAAATAACCCGTTTTGACCCATTTACACTACAAACCATCTATACCAATTCCGTATTGCACCAAACTTGACCAACTTCATTTATTTAACATATCAAACACGTTCCAAAGACACTTGACCCGTTTACTACTCAAAATGGGTACGTTTACACTTAAACCAAACGCCCCTTTAAACTTTACTCAAAAACACATAAAACATGCTTAGACCCATCAAATGACTTCCAAATCGCTACTCAACACTTGACATACAAATTGACACTTATTTACTCGTTACAAAACAACACTTGACTCGCGGGGGTACAAACTTATACACTTGAGCTCGGTATCTACCTAAGCTCTACATTCTTACCAAATCTACCCATATTGCATAACCATGCCTTAACCCATATATCCAAATCCTTATCTCACATATCCAAGCCATCCTTAACAACACGCCAACCTACAAAACGGTTAAACATCTAAACCGTAAGCACAACGGCTTAGTAAGTAAAACGACTATAACATACAATATACTTCAATCCACATGATGCATCATATACATAAAACACTTACATCAAGGCTCACTACTCAAATCTCAACTAACACATAACATCAACATATCCATAGCATCATCTCATCACATAAGCCATAAACATGGCATCACATAAGCATAGTCCAAGCTCATCTTCTCATCATAAACATACATAACACATAATGATAGAAATCCATATACATATGCTATCATCATTTTACTTACCTTAGCTCCAAGCTAAGCACAACGAGAACATCATCATCAACACAATGATCCATCATCATCATCCTTCATAATTAACTACAACCTAACAACATAATAATCAAAATACATGACAAGGGTTATCAAAACCCATCAAAACATAATCATCTTGCTAACCAAATCATCATATGATCATACCCACATCATATGATGATTTCCCACTTTCTTCTCATCTAAAAATTTTCTAAATAAAGACAATAGATTACTTACTTGATGATGATCATTACTAAGGGAAAGCTATTGACACATAATCTTCACTTCTTCTTCTTGATTCATCACTTAGCTAGTCTCCCTCTCTTTTCTATCTCCATAAGAACCGGCCTTCTAAAAGACCCAAGAGAAATATGGATTTCTCTAGAAATCCTTGGATATATCTAGCTAAAACACAAGTTTGGGTCAAAGGCAAGAATGGCCCCTCAAGTTCCATTCCTTCTAATTTGGCCACAACTAACTTATAACATACTTATCACAATGGCAACTTAGGCCCCTTTAGTTACACATCATATTTACATAACCACTTTAGTCATATTTTGACTATCGGGTTTGACTAAAACGTTACATTTGTTGACTGGCCAATCGCATAAGGTCTTTAGCTACTTTCATCTAGGGTGGGGTCCCAATACCCGGGAAACGGGTCTAACAATTCTACCCCCTTATTTAGATTTCATCCCCGAAATCTCTCGTCTATCACTATCCAAAACTGATTGACAACATATACAAGCCTCACACTTTCAAGTCCTAAACCTTTTCATTGCAACAATCTAAATGATCTTGCAATATCTAAACTCACCAGAACAAAAATCATAACTCATAATTCACTTAATACAACTTTCTCATCCATAAACTTATACAAGATTTCCAACAATGACTACTTGTCATCCGGAAATATCTACTACTTTGGCTCTAGATGAGTCGAACTTCATCATCATAAACACGCTATCATCAATGCACTACTCATAACATAACATCATATTCCGGCTAATCTCACATTCCACATAATACCAAGTACGCATCTATGCCAAAAACCGGCAACTTATCTCAAAAATTGCCAAGTACCATACAAACGGCACCTTCAAAAATTCTTACTCACGCATTACTTAAGCAAACTTTCTTATCAAATTATGGAAATACTCACCAATTAACTCATCAACTTAATGCGCAGTTTATTTTAGACGTCTATCTTAAAGTTTCACACATGACCTTTATGCCGCTATAAGTTTTATTCGTATTTATCTTTTCTTATGACGTCTAACCGGTTTTAGTTTTCACTATCTCATATCACTATCCGTACTCATGTCATATCGGTCACACATAAGTCCACTCATTTATAACTCTTTATTTACATAAAAAGGCGTCCCATTCTATGTAAACAAGGAATTATAAACTTATGGTTCGGCGATTTACAATTTCTTCATTTAAATGAAAAGGCGTCCCAATCCATTTAAATCAAGAAACCATAAACCATCCTACTTATACGCTTCCGACATAACACTCGTACATACTTTACTTTCCATATTTACTAGCCTTGGATCCAATCTCACTAACTTTCATCCATGCCATAAAGGCAAGCTAACCACCATGCCATAAAGGCAAGCTAAACATCCATGCCCTAAGGCAAGCTAACATCCATGCCCTAAGGCAAGCTAGGCCATCTCAAAGGATGCCAAACACATGCCATGAAGGCAAGCTAAACAACCATGCCCTGAAGGCAAGCTAACATCCATGCCCTAAGGCAAGCTGGGCTATCCCGAAGGATACCATACTATATCACATGGCCATCCCGAAGGATACCACCTTTAACATTCATCCCGAAGGATCTTTAACACATGCCAAGGATGTAGGCAAACCATGCCGGTGAAGGCAAGCTAACAATCATGCCATAAAAGGAAAGCTAGGCCATCCCAAAGGATGCCAAAACTAGAGCATTGGATCCAAGCTATATCTGTCTTATCATCTTTTACTTACTTTATCTTTCATGAACTTCTATAATTAGGCACACACTATCATTTATTCAATTTTCATTGCCTTACGCAATCTCAACATTCACTATCACGCTTTCTATCATCTAGGCAAGTTTATATATAACTCTTGCACATTTATTATGTTTGCATTTTCACAATGCAACTTATCTTTCATCCGTCAACCCCAAGTTGACTCATACACTAACTATGTGCCATTTTTATTTAGACAAGTTCTATATATAAGTAATTGCTTGTCTATTCCAATTTACACATCTCCACGTGTTCTTTCAACACACTCTTACTAATACCCGTCTACCCCTTGTTGACCATATTCTCTCAACTTACACTATCGCTTCACATGGTTTATTCAACTTGTATGCATATGAACCTTACATAGGTTTATGCCATAACACTTTCACAAATCTCATCATACATATTTCAATATATAGATTAGCATTATTATATACGTGTTTTACAATTCTTTCTAGCACGCTTCAAGTCACTTATGACTTCTAGCACAATCGGCATCTCATTCATCACTTCTATTCCTTTATTACTAACACGTTTTAATTATCATGTTTTAATTGCACATGATCTCATCACGACTTAACTATACTCTTTAACTTTCTCGTTTTAGTCACCCATATAAAGATTTTATGCCTTCAAGCATCTATTCGTTATTATAACAATCATGTCTTTCTTATCATTAAGCTACAAACATATTTCATTCTTCACTTCTTACTGATCTAAATCTTTTTAAGAACTTATGCTTTTCAATTAATTAACACGCTTCTTAACTCTTCTCACATATCAATATTTCCTTTTTAGCTTTACCGACCACAACTAGGTCACACATAACATGCATTCCAATGCATCTATCTCAACTCATACACTTCTACGCAATTGTGCTCTCAAGCATTTCACATAAAACTTAAACATACCATAACTTACCATAGACTTATCATCGCATAAACGACAACTCTTAACATCATATAAGCAAACATATCATAACGCTTAACACTTATCCGACAAGTGTTAAAACATTCAAAATCAAAATCAAAACATAAAGTCTATGGCATCATATATCACGTTGCACAAGCAATCTATGTCTAGGCATCAACATCTAGCTAGCCGCAAGCAATAGTCTACCTTATAACTAAGGCCTCATAAACCTTAGTTCATTTACCAATCCCGTCTCTAATACCACTTAGCCTTGCTACTCGCATTCATAACTCTAACTCTATCATACATTCATATATCGCAATACAATCCCCAGCACCAACCAAGGTGCTCGGCTAACTATCAATCAAACACTTCAAGTCCCCATGGACTTACTTCACATAATCATCATACCGACACCGGTACCAACCAAGGTGCACGACTAACATTTCACTTATACCTCTCAAGTCCCCATGGACTTGTATCTCATACACAAAAACACCATCACAAGCATATATCACCTATCATCAATAGGCTCAACTAGCATAAAACATAATCCGCCTAACACTTATCAATTAGTTTCCGCGCAACTAACACTTACATCCAATGCTTCTACGAGTGGTTTAAGTCTAGGCAACCTAAAGGAAACCTAATTCACATAAAACGATGCTCTGATAACAAGTTGTAACACCCCGTGCCCGCTTATACCAAAATTTAAAACTTTACGCGCGGGAAGACTTGAACCAAAACTGACCCGCTGTACTCTTTTACAATCTGACAGAAATTCATACATATTCAGGACTTGAGACTATTTTTAGATGAAAGTACACTCAATTACCTTCGAAACGATAGGTAGCACGACCCGTTTCGACTTACGGATTAAAAGATATGATTTTTCAAAGTTTACCAAATTCTGTCCAAAATCTGAAAAACTGCAACCGCCGGTTACTGTTCATCAGTAGGCTTTTTTTCCAAAATCCCCGGCCGAAAACCCGACTTCCCGAACTCGAAACTGAACCAAACTTTCCAGATTTCATTAATATACCATTGGGCTCATTTTCATACAAAAACATTTACCGAACGACACCCCGAAGGGGTACTTTACAAATTAGACGGGTTATGCAAATAACCCGTTTTGATCCATTTACACTACAAACTATCTATACCAATTCTGTATTGCACCAAACTTGACCAACTTCATTTATTTAACATATCAAACACGTTCCAAAGATACTTGACCCGTTTACTACTCAAAATGGGTACGTTTACACTTAAACCAAACGCCCCTTTAAACTTTACTCAAAAACACATAAAACATGCTTTTAGACCCATCAAATGACTTCCAAATCGCTACTCAACACTTGACATACAAATTCACACTTATTTACTCGTTAAAAAACAACACTTGACTCGCGGGGGTACAAACTTATACACTTGAGCTCGGTATCTACCTAAGCTCTACATTCTTACCAAATCTACCCATATTGCATAACCATGCCTTAACCCATATATCCAAATCCTTATCTCACATATCCAAGCCATCCTTAACAACACGCCAACCTACAAAATGGTTAAACATCTAAACCGTAAGCACAACGGCTTAGTAAGTAAAACGACTATAACATACAATATACTTCAATCCACATGATGCATCATATACATAAAACACTTACATCAAGGCTCACTACTCAAATCTCAACTAACACATAACATCAACATATCCATAGCATCATCTCATCACATAAGCCATAAACATGGCATCACATAAGCATCGTCCAAGCTCATCTTCTCATCATAAACATACATAACAGATAATGATAGAAATCCATATACATATGCTATCATCATTTTACTTACCTTAGCTCCAAGCTAAGCACAACGAGAACATCATCATCAACACAATGATCCATCATCATCATCCTTCATAATTAACTACAACCTAACAACATAATAATCAAAATACATGACAAGGGTTATCAAAACCCATCAAAACATAATCATCTTGCTAACCAAATCATCATATGATCATACCCACATCATATGATGATTTCCCACTTTCTTCTCATCTAAAACTTTACTAAATAAAGACAATAGATTACTTACTTGATGATGATCATTACTAAGGGAAAGCTATTGACACATAATCTTCACTTCTTCTTCTTGATTCATCACTTAGCTAGTTCTCCCTCTCTTTTCTATCTCCATAAGAACCGGCCTTCTAAAAGACCCAAGAGAAATATGGATTTCTCGAGAAATCCTTGGATATATCTTGCTAAAACACAAGTTTAGGTCAAAGGCAAGAATGGCCCCTCAAGTTCCATTCCTTCTAATTTGGCCACAACTAACTTATAACATACTTATCACAATGGCAACTTAGGCCCCTTTAGTTACACATCATATTTACATTACCACTTTAGTCATACTTTGACTATCGGGTTTGACTAAAACATTACATTTGTTGACTGGCCAATCGCATAAGGTCTTTAGCTACTTTCATCTAGGGTGGGGTCCCAATACCGGGGAAACGGATCTAACATAAACACAAATCATCAATGCATACTTACATCAACACCTCTCGGCGTTTCAAATATGCTTCAACGAAGTCGTAGATTTTCATCCCGACATAAATCACTCAAGGTATGGACAAACAAATCTACTACTTGACAAATGATCAAAGGATTTTATTTTTCTAAACTTCACATTTTTAATGTGACAAAACATTTTTTCAAAAATATATTTCACAAATTATTTTTGAATTAAAAAGAAATGTTTTATTTTGAAAAATATGTTTAAAAATCCCAACAGTCAAATTTCCCCCCAAAACAGCTCCTAACATCCCCAAATAAACCTTCCCCACTAAAGACAAACGAATGAGCATCCACGGTACCTCTAAATAGGGACGGCTCCACTAAATTTAGTGGAGCCGTCGGGCATTTAGTGGAGCCGTGGGTCTGTAACGGCTAGATTTTCCCTTGCCTATAAATAGTGGACCATTTCACACTTCCAACTTGATTTTTCCAGTCCTTATTCTCTGGTCTAATCCCTCCTCACTTAGATGAATTTCTTTGATCATTTGGAGAGTCTTAGTTTGTTTAAGAGTGATCCAATCATCCATTCAAGTGATCCTCTTCATTCCTCTTGATTAGCAAGAGAAGAACACAAAGTATCCAAGTAGATACAAAGTGTTGTCATCCCTCTTGATTAGCAAGAGAAGAACACAAAGTATCCAAGTAGATACAAAGTGTTATCATTCCTCTTCATGTGCAAGAGAAGAACTCAAGGTATCCAAGAAGATACAAGAGTTGGAGTTGTTAGGTCTTGTAACATTTGTTACACTCTTGATTGTATCATAGCATACATCAAGATTATTTTTCTTTTGTGAGAGAGTGAGTCAAGATCATTGTGATCTTAAGAGATAGTGAAGATCTCTTGAAGCCATTGGGCTTGTGTGATTGATCATGTGGATCAAGGGTAGATCGTGGTAGATTGGTGCTAGCTAAGATTAGCACTCGACATCTAGCTTAGTGTCGGAAATAGGATAAGCGACGTGTAACGTGTAGATCGGGTAGATCGTGGTAGATTGGTGCTAGCTAAGATTAGCACTCGACATCTAGCTTAGTGTCGGAAATAGGATAAGGGACGTGTAAGGTGTAGATCGGGTAGATCGTGGTAGATTGGTGCTAGCTAAGATTAGCACTCGACATCTAGCTTAGCGTCGGAAAACAAGTTAAGCGACGTGTACGGTTTTCTCCGCCTGAAGGGAGTTTGTTGATTAGTGAAGTAACTCTCGAGTTGGGTACTCGAGGAGTGGAGTAGGGCGAAGAGGAGCTTTGATGAACTCAAATAAGTACATTTTATTATCATCATTTATCCTATTTATTTGACTTGTTTTATTATATTATATATGAGAATCGATACATTAATGTTTACTTTAGTAATTCTCAGGTAAAAACAAGCATTATGTGAAACTTGGCGATTTTGGACTAATTATGGAGCAAAACAAGCGAGATGTCAAAAGTCTACTGAAATGCGCCGTATCTCACTCAACAGATACGATGCAATATCATACTTAGATGAATTCGAAGACCATTGCCTGACTTTGAAGAATGCGCCGCATGCAATTCTGTCATGCGCCGAATATGAAACTTTGGTCAAAAAAGATCAAGCTCGTTCTACTCCAGATACGCCGCATTATACTTCTAACATACGGCGTATCACTATCAAGATTTCACCAGTTACAATCCAAGACAGCTAAAGTGCATGCGCCGCATACAAAGATCAAGTTACGCCGCATCTGAAGACGGTGTACGAATATTCCAGAATATATTAATCTTGGACCCCACGCGAAGTTAAGTCAATGCGCCGCATCTATCAACTCAATGCGCCGCATCGATCCCTCAGACAGAAACTATAAATACCCCAAGGCCAGACCGAAGACAAGGGACCGAGACCTAGACCAGAAACCTTTGTATAACCCTAGAGCCGAATTCAGACGACCAAGCAGCACAAGACACACCTCAAACAAAGATACAAGAGCTGTAAGAAGGTCCTGCATGTATTCAATTCATTAAGTAGTTTTGATTTATTGTTTTAGTACGCTTTAATTCATCAGGATTGATGGGCTTGTGTCATGTGACCACGGAAGATCATGCACTCCCCTTAATATTGCTTTCCCATTAATTAAAGTTTATATGTTGATGTGTTTGGTGACTTTTATTAGTGCATTGATAACCTCTGTGTCTAGCTGAGTCTTGCTTGGGTCGCCATGCCCCTTCCTCGCCTATTTATTCTAGCGTCTTTTGAATAAATAGAATAGACATAAGTAATCATTAAGGGTTTACTCGCCGATAAGATTAGAGCCAACGAGAAAGGTTTAATTATATACACTTCATATAAAACTAGCAATAAAACAAGTGACAAGCTATTTAATTATCAGGACATGTCTTCTTATTGTCTCGAGTATCTATTTGTGTACGTGTGTGCTAATCGCTGATTCGTGCTCATTAGTTTAGTTTTCTATTTAATTATAACCAAACCGTGCCAGTCTCTCAGGCTGAACCCCCTTGCGTTAGATTAGGTTGTATTACTAACTTAGGATATTAAAATACTGATTAGAATAACTAGATAATACGTTCCACTCTTAGTGATCGACACTCTGCTTACCATTATATTCATACTGACCGGGTACACTGCTCGTTAAGTGTGTGTGTTATTGATAAGTCGGCTAAATATAAATTTAAAACTTGAGTAGGCATTAATACTGCTAAACCGCAACGACACATCACGCGCATCAAGTTTTTGGCACCGCTGCCGGGGAGTGAATTGTTATTATCTGTTAATATGATTTAGTATTTTAATTAGGTTTTTCTTTTTAGTTAATTTTTTTTTAGATTCTAACCACTAACCCTGTTGTATATTAGAAAGATTGCATTCATTGTATAATTTGCATATTTACTGTTTTTGTTTGTTTTTGTTTTTTGTAATTTTTGTTTCTTTTTGTTTGTTTTTATTTTTTTTTGTTTTTCTTTTTTCTATTTTTCTGCATTCTGCTGTCGTTGTATTGTGCTGATACAAACGATACGGCGCATCTGTTTTCACAGATACGGCGTATTGCGTTTAATTTTTATAAAATACAACGCGTTTAATAAATTCGAGTACGACGCATCTTTCCCCAAGATACGGCGTATTCTGTTTTTAATAAGAAATTTTTCTAAACCCTAACGCCATACGACGCATCTGTTTTAACAGATACGGCGTATTTTCTATTTAAACTAAAAACAGTTTTTCGAATTATTAAACAGAAGCGACGCATCGATCTTTATCGATACGGCGCATCTACTAAATCGAAAATCTTGTATTTTGAAACGTAACGAAAATACGGCGCATTAGCTTTTGTTAATACGACGCATTTGATTTTAATAAATATAATCGATTTTTGATAATTTAAACTTGATACGGTGCATTCTAATTCATAAGCGGTGTATCTGTTTTCTAATAAAAGTCTGATTAAATTTTAACGTAATAAGATACGGCGTATCCAACTTTCTGGATACGGCGCATCGTCCGCAGATATCAGCCATTTTTATTCTTTATATTCGTTTCTAAATTCATTAATTTCTCTTCTAGCAAACATATCCTACTGACGATTTTACCTATGATGATAGGTTTTGCTATGGATGATATGTCAATGAACGGATATCTTGCTAAGGAACTTATGAAAGATAAGCACAATGAAAAGTCCCGTGCCAAAAAGCCGTTAATTCTGGAAAGTGATGACGAGTGTGATAACTATGAAGTTAGCTTGAGCACGTTCCCAGCATTAAGCATTACTAAAAGCTCAGAATTAGAAAAGGAACTCTTGCTTTCGGATTCATTCAAAAATTTTGATGCTATTACTTGCAACTTACCTACGATCGATGCTTTACTCAAATCCGTATCTCAAACTAACATGCCCTTCTACTCAGTGGAAGTTTATAAAGATGTCAACTTCAATGTACTCACAATTGATGCCGATTTATTTTCTTGGGAAACTCCTCTTGAAGCTACTTATATGGAATTCAAACGCTTATGCAATATTGAAGATGGGATATTCTCTTATGATTTACTAATGAGCTACACCGAAGATGAATTGTTACTCTTATGGCCTATCATTGAATCTAAAGGATTAACTTGGACGACTATTGAAGAAAAATATGGGAAATTCCAAATTGAATACATGAACTCAGCAAATGCAGTCAAAAAATCGAGCAACAAAAGCTATGGTAGAGAAAATATCCAACCTATACAAACTTCTTATATGCCTTATTCCGAACAGTATTGGGGATTAGATAAAAGCAATCTGGATGATGAAAGAATTTATGCTGAATCGGAGATACTGTTTCATAAAAAGTTGGTAAGGTTGATGGATATCTCTTTAGAAGAATGGCTTGAACTTAAATACGGTGATCCCAAATTTGCTCCTACGAATGAAGTCAAACGGATTGTGACCTCATGGTTGACACGAAGTTTTAAAGAACAATTTAATGAGTTCATGGAGATAAGGAGGAAAATTATTGGTAATACTAGCTTTGACGTTAACTACGATCCTAACAATGATGATTTTTCAGATTGGTTAGCTAGTAAGTTCAATAACCATAAGATCATGGACCGAGCTACTAAAGATGTGTTATGGGTATATTGGATGAGAGGGGAAGATGAGGAAGTAGAAAGCAACAATGGATCATCACATGACGATTCAACGATCGAGGAAGGCATTGAAGAATTGTTCAGCATAGACATTGATGTGTTCAATTATGAGACACCCTTGTGCAAATAATTCAAAGAATTTAATTACCTTCTTCAAATCGATGCTGATGTGCTAACTGGAGATCTACCAGGATTCAAAACTTATGATGAGTTCAAAAACACCTGGTACTACGAATGGAATGACCAGATACTATGGGTTTGGGATAAACCATGGGAATTTGGGCATATTAATCACACTTGTAAACCTTTCCGTTTCAAGGATGGAAGTAGTGAATGGCCAACATGTGATTGGAAGAATGATGGAACCTGCAATGGGGGAAGTATAATTAGAATGAAACGAGTTGGAAACGATGTATACTTTGAAGACTATGATTGGTATGAAAAAGTTGAAGACTCCCCACGTAGAGCAGAGGCTTTGCAAGAAAAGGGTAGAGTCAAATACTTAAAAGAACTAAAGGGAGCATCTAATACTACTTTCTGGGAATGGGTGCATAGAAAATGTGATGATTACACAAGGCTTAATCGACGCTTACAATGGGAATTGAAAAGAAAGTGGGACGAGACTCAAGA
Organism: Artemisia tridentata subsp. tridentata; assembly: GCA_021014915.2. Taxonomy (NCBI): domain Eukaryota; kingdom Viridiplantae; phylum Streptophyta; class Magnoliopsida; order Asterales; family Asteraceae; genus Artemisia; species Artemisia tridentata. Next base: position 357,837,364 of record CP139504.1, read on the forward strand.
TTATTATCAATCCATTAACTCGGTTAATTATTATCCCTATGATAATAACGATGAGTCATGAGGAAAATTAATTGATGAACTTGATGACTATTTGAATAAGGATCCTTATTTCAAGTTTGTTGATAAAGACGAAGAAGAATTCATCGAGATAAAATGTCGACTACTTGGGATCACTTATAATAACCCACCCATGATAATTTATGAAAAATTTGAAGTCATCAAATACTCTTTGGGACCATATGAGGAATATGTTGCGACGAAGACCAAAGAATATATTAGATTAAGTCGAACGGAAGAAAATGTTGCGGAGCTATACGGTAACATCTTTCGGATGAAAGAAGAAGGATGGCACGTAACAAGAACGAAATAAGGAGCTGAACGTGAGTCTAACTTGAAGACTCTGGAATAAAGACAAGTGCTGACCGGGAGACAACCCGAAGGAAAAAATTTTACTTTTCTGTTCTGTGTCGAGTCTGTCAGACCTGCAGATGATGTGGCGCATCTCCATCATAAGATGCGACGCATCACCTGCACTGGTCATATCTTATTTCATTTTCTGCATTTTTATTTTTGACTTTAAAACTTTCTGTCAGTTTATTTAATGCGGCGCATCCCTGGTTAAGGATGCGACGCATCTTTTATTCTGATTCGTATTTATTCTAGGCTCGATACGGCGTATCTTCTTCTATAAGATACGGCGTATCGACTGACCTGATGATTTACAGTTTAATTTTTTTAGGTTTTATTTTTACTAACTACTAATGTATTATGCAAGTTTGAACCTTCTTAACTCAGGTGTGTTAAAGTCTAAATGGTATTATAGATTCCTGTATTTTTGTGGATACATCATTTATGAAGCTTAAACGTTCTCATCCACAAGAAAGTTGATTTTTGCTCTTATACGAATAATGGAGGATCATACCGAGCAAATCTCAGGGGAGTTTTTCGGTTCTAATTCTTTTATTTTCCAGTTTTTAACCTTTGACACAAACAACGAGGACGTTGTTTAACTTAAGTGGGGGGATGGAGAATTAGAACACTTACTTGTCCTAAACTTTTTCAAAATATGCTTAAAATGCGCTTAATATATCAAAATTTAATTTTTTTTAGCATGTTTTTGTTTAAAGTCTAAATTACATAACCGCACACATAACTCTATTCTTTCAAAAATATTAAAACTTTAGTGTGCCGGTGACTTGTAAACTTTAGAACTCGGCTTGTATACTATTCGAGACCACCATAATGAGTATTATCTATATAATTGGAGTGACTTGTCTAAATTGGTAAATTTCTAGGATTACACCCAAATAGCCTTTATATGTTATGTGATATTAACTAACTACACTGGTTAGTTAACCCCCGTATAAACCCTTTGTTTACTCTCACTTTTAGAGTAAGATACCTCTAGAAAAACCCTCAGAGCCATTCCTTTCGTTTCTTACACCTTTGTTATAATATTTCGATACACCCTTACACCTTAGCCTACCCTGTAGATTAAAATCCGTGGTTAATTGCTTTAGGCAAAGTGTGTTTCCTTACATTACCTGTGTTCGCGTGCGTAATTCATTATCTTTGGTTAGGTCGGGAAATTGCACAATGCAATTGGTATGAAAGTAAATATTGTATAACTTTTAGTTTATTTTTCGTGTGTTTGCTACTTTCACTATTACAGTTATTTCTGAAAGTATGAAGAGTATGGAAAAATTATCCGGAAAAATAGTGATAGAAAAGTTGTGAAATTTTACACATATATGTTGGAAAAAAAAATAGAAAAGAAAAAGAAAAAGGAAAAGTTGGAAGTTTGTTTTAACCAACTTATGTAAAGTTTTGTATTAAGTGGGAGATATCACCACTATTTGTTGTTGTATATTATATTTATGGATTGAATGGGAGTTGGCCGTTATGGGAACGCCAACTAAGGTTATTCTTTGATTGAGATTTTGTTGAGTATAATTCGTGTCTACCTAAAGCGTGTGTTTCAAGTGTTAAAGCGTGAGTTATTCAATGATATGAGTCTTATTCATGGGATGGTTGGGAAAGTGATTAACCACACTTAGGATTTTAATTTATCTGTTTTGTTTATTTTTCATTTTACACCAATTTGTATCCCAAATATTATCCATACCCTATATCATTCTTCATCCAAACCTTTGATTTATTGAGATTAGGGATTTGAGCAATCTTAAGTATCGTAGTCGTGAATTCGGCTATGTATTTATGATTTTGTCGCCCTTTTTGATATAATATTATTGGTGAAGATTACTTGGTCCTATCTTTAGCCCATTCGAGTTAAGGAATTGAGCAATTGCAAGTATCGTGGTAGTGGATTCGATCACGTATTTGTAATTTTGTCGCCTTTTCTGGAATATGAGATCGATAGAGATTAAAAAGGATGATCAACCCTTAACCAACAAACCCTTTTTACCGCTTTAGACTTGTTACTCCTTGGCTTTAGTGGGGGAGATGCGTATACTTGCCAAGCCTATGATAGAATATTCGTCACGACAAATCAACTTAACAATTTAGAATTGTTTTGCATTAAAAATTATTTTGGTTTCTACTTCGTTAAGTGTTTGGTTGTGTGATTATGACAAAACGAATACGTGCTTAAATATAAAAATAAATCCTAATATCTTTTAGGATACATTTTCATATGATTAATTCTAAGGTTTACTTGGGGACAAGTAAAGTTCAAGTGGGGGGATATTTGATGAACTCAAATAAGTACATTTTATTATCATCATTTATCCTATTTATTTGACTTGTTTTATTATATTATATATGAGAATCGATACATTAATGTTTACTTTAGTAATTCTCAGGTAAAAACAAGCATTATGTGAAACTTGGCGATTTTGGACTAATTATGGAGCAAAACAAGCGAGATGTCAAAAGTCTACTGAAATGCGCCGTATCTCACTCAACAGATACGACGCAATATCATACTTAGATGAATTCGAAGACCATTGCCTGACTTTGAAGAATGCGCCGCATGCAATTCTGTCATGCGCCGCATATGAAACTTTGGTCAAAGAAGAAGATCAAGCTCGTTCTACTCCAGATACGCCGCAATATACTTCTAACATACGGCGTATCACTATCAAGATTTCACCAGTTACAATCCAAGACAGCTAAAGTACATGCGCCGCATACAAAGATCAAGTTACGCCGCATCTGAAGACGGTGTATGAATATTCCAGAATATATTAATCTTGGACCCCACGCGAAGTTAAGTCAATGCGCCGCATCTATCAACTCAATGCGCCGCATCGATCCCTCAGACAGAAACTATAAATACCCCAAGGCCAGAACGAAGACAAGGGACCGAGACCTAGACCAGAAACCTTTGTATAACCCTAGAGCCGAATTCAGACGACCAAGCAGCACAAGACACACCTCAAACAAAGATACAAGAGCTGTAAGAAGGTCCTGCATGTATTCAATTCATTAAGTAGTTTTGTTTTATTGTTTTAGTACGCTTTAATTCATTAGGATTGATGGGCTTGTGTCATGTGACTACGGAAGATCATGCACTCCCCTTAAATTGCTTTCCCATTAATTAAAGTTTATATGTTGATGTCTTTGGTGACTTTTATTAGTGCATTGATAACCTCTGTGTCTAGCTGAGTCTTGCTTGGGTCGCCATGCCCCTTCCTCGCCTATTTATTCTAGCGTCTCTTGAATAAATATGATAGACATAAGTAATCATTAAGGGTTTACTCGCCGATAAGATTAGAGCCAACGAGAAAGGTTTAATTATATACACTTCATATAAAACTAGCAATAAAACAAGTGACAAGCTATTTAATTATCTGGACAGGTCTTCTTATTGTCTCGAGTATCTATTTGTGTACGTGTGTGCTAATCGCTGATTCGTGCTCATTAGTTTAGTTTTCTATTTAATTATAACCAAACCGTGCCAGTCTCTCAGGCTGAACCCCCTTGCGTTAGATTAGGTTGTATTACTAACTTAGGATATTAAAATACTGATTAGAATAACTAGATAATACGTTCCACTCTTAGTGATCGACACTCTGCTTACCATTATATTCATACTGACCGGGTACACTGCTCGTTAAGTGTGTGTGTTATTGATAAGTCGGCTAAATATAAATTTAAAACTTGAGTAGGCATTAATACTGCTAAACCGCAACGACACATCACGCGCATCAAGCTTCGTGACCGAACCACTATAAATCACCGTGTCCGGTTTGCGCCTTCTTACTTATCTCTTTACTTTCATTTCATTCTTTATCGCTTTATATTTGCATTACGTTTTTGCTTGTGTGGCTAGTTGCTTATGTTATGTTGATTATCTATGTGTCGTGTTTTGATTGTGCATATGTTGTAGTTTACTATATTATCTCTTGATGCTATATGATCATAGTTGACACTTTTCATATCACATCACACTTGATCGGGAGATTGATACAAAAGTTTTAACATTTAAATGGAAACGTATTCACCCCCCCCCCCTCTACGGTTTCCACAATTGGTACCAGAGCCACGTCGCTCAAATTTTTAAAACAAATGGTTTTCAAAATTGAGTACGGTCCATGTATCAAATTACCTATGAAGGTGATAAAATATGAAAAGTATTTAGTTGCTTAATACTTACAAGTTTTGTTGTTAAGTATACTTTGTCATACTAGCTTGAAGGTTTTCTTAAACCAATAAAAGAATAAAGTCTTAAGTGTCTAGTCATGTTCTCCGTCGAGTCGCCGCACTAAAACTATAAACTGAATCAGAAAAGAGACCACGGTACCACTAAATATAGGACGGTACCGTTATATTTAACGGTACCGTGGGTTATTTAATGGTACCGTGCCTCTGTCTGTCAGTTTTCAGTATTGGGTCATTTCCAGAAATTCTTATAAAATCAACAATAAGTTCGTAGAAGTCGTGTCACTCATCATTTTAAACGAAGATGAGTCTACTTTCATTTGAGAAATATTTTCATGAATTAGTTCTAAATGAAAGTATGTTAAAGTCTTTGATTTTCAACTAAAGGTCTTCTGGTCATGCAGTTTGCGTAAATTTTTAGTCAAACTGAAAAAGGGCGATTCAACTTTTAAACCTTGACATGTTTTCAAAGTGACTCAGCAAAAATCTTTGAAATGGGGAGGAAACCAATTCATTGTCAAATAAAATCAAGCTTAGTATACATTGTTATACCTAATACATAAAATGACGATAAGTATTTTTGTGTGTTAAGCTAAATTGCTATTTGCTTATTATAGTTTTTCGGTTTATGAATTTATAAGGCTCATGCTAAATCACTTGCACTATATTAAGTAATTAGTTTGCATTGCATATAGGCATCAACCATTTTTCTTGCATTTGTTGCAAGTTTTTAAAATGGTTTAGTAACCTTCTTAGGAATAAAAACCAAGTTGGTAGATCATGTGTGTCGAAAGATATTGTCTTACACAATTATGTTTCAAAGGTTTAAGTGTAAAAAGTATATCACCCCAAAATACTTAACACTTACATAAAATCTATAACATGATCTCTAAATCATTACATCATTTGTCTTGCTTGACCATGGGTTGTCTAGACAAGATAAAAGGTCAGTTTAATACATTAGTATTTAAGTAAAAGAAAATGTATTAAACTTGCACTGATTTAACACACATACAAAATGTTTTAAACATTTAGTGTTTTACGTATGTTGTATAAAAATGGTTAAGATAATTATTTTTGTACCAATGAGGTGTCGAAAAACTAAGAATATTATACTTAATAATATAAATAGTTTTTCTCAAATAAAAATAAATGACAATATCAAAGTAGTAACTTAATATGTCATTAACCTCACACATACAACTAGTGTTAGAATAAATGAAACACACTCCTTAAATTTTTTTTATAGGAGTGATTGTGAGGGTCAAGAAAGATCTCGAGTACATATCAATTCATTATTCAAATTATGATTGATATCATTATCGAATCTAATTGACAAGTTTTTGAGTGTGGACATGAAATTGGAGTCATTATTCGTCTAGCTTCAAGATAACATCAAAATATGATGAAAAGTATTATCTTGAATCTACATACTCAATCACATTCGATTGTTGTGAAAATAATGACGTTCTATCAAGACGAAAATAATATGCATCGGATCATAACTCACACTTGTGTTGAAGATGCCATATTGAGTCTTCGTGTCCAATGGTTGTGTTCCAAACTTTAAACTAATATGTTTAAAAGATGCATAAAATACACAACTAAGTAGGATTGACAACTTGGATGTTTCATCCGAAATATACAAGTAATTTACATTGCAATGCAATTAGTAAATGTGTCAATTCCGAAAAACCAAACACGAGCAAACAATTAACATATGTAAACTTTGCTTATGAATGACTCAACACTCAAAGTCACATGTCTAGTAAAAGTGTCACACATAATATGTTATTAACTATTATGTAAGTCATCAATCTTTGAGAATTTCACATGTATTTCTCTTATCAAAAGATTGATAAAGGATAACTTATATCCTATGCGTCTTATTTTCTTTGTAACATGAATGGTTATGTTACAAGAGAATACATTGCATCCTGTTAACAAATGTAGGATATTAGAGTTGAATAATAACCTAATACGACATGTGTCATTGCATAAACAAGTAAAATTGGTCATACACAAAAATACTTGTTTCACAAAGCATTCGTAAGAGTGATAAGTTTCCTCTTAGAAAAGCATACTTGTTGAAATAAACAGTATGTCTCATTTTAAATAAAATACTCACAAGATCTATTGAGGTAAGTAACCTTTACTAGATTCTCCCTCAAGATATGCAAAGGAGCATTCTTGAAACACACATGATGTAGTAGATTCTACATTGTATCACATTAGAGTGTCTCTTGGTTCTAGGAAACCAAATCATGTTAAAATAACATGTAACAACTCAACAAACAAAGATGTTGTCCAAGAGATCATAAAATACACCATCTCCATCAAATAACCTCTAAATCTCAAACACGAAATTAAAACATTTCGCTTGCCTTTGTTAGGAGTTATGTAAGACATGTCATTCTCTTAATCGACCTTCAAAGTATGGTTAGTTGAGTCATATTAGGTCATGTATTAGCGAAATAAGCTAATATCATCTTTGCTACACTTCAATAGGCAAATATAGGAATTTGAAATTTTCTAACATGAGAATGACTACTGGAGAACCTATCGCACTAGAAATTCAATTTAACCTAACGGTTGAATTGCTTCTAGGAGAGAAGTTGGGTTTGTGGTATAACCCGTAAAAATGGTCGTGTTTAGCCTTAATTGAGCACCACTAGTGATAGTCTCATACTCATTCTCTAAATTGAAAAACTTTCATTCCTACATTTGACTAGAGATAGTTTACATCGGTGAACTTTATCTCCCGTTAGGATTTCATTTTGAACAAATAGTAATTAGGATCTTCCTTAGTGAACCTAGATTGCTTGCATCCCACATACGTGTTTCAAAATGATTACATGTTCTCGTAAGAGATAATTAAATGTCTTCATGATCTTAAATGCTAAATGATTATCATGTTTAGCATGATGTTTGCATTTATCTCTTATGTGCATTTTACATAATTTGCTTGTAAAGCTTGCACCTACACTATGTCCCTTTGACACATTAGGAATTAGGTATGCCTATCACAATGAACCCTTAGAAGTCATAGAGTCATACACTAGTGTCAAAACGTATAAGTTAGAGTAGTCGCGAAGTTGTCCCAATTCCATAGTTATCACTTCGCCTTCTTCCAAGTAATACACCCTTCTGTCATGGGAAGGTTAGATACAAACCCAGTAGAACTCGGAGTAGGGTTGACAACTTAAATATTTCATCTGAAATATTCAAGTAAGTTTAACTTGCGATCGCAATTGTTAAATGTCATATCCGAAACATCATACTCAAGCCTTTTAACAACATATTGTTAAAACGCTCATCCAAAAGCTAAAAGCTAACATCAACCCTCGGATGACAAAGGACTTACAAGTTACTATATAAGTGATTAGTAGTTCATTTCATCCTCGTGTGATTATACACGTCTTAAGATCCCAAACCCTGTTGCGAATCAGCACCATAGGCTTAGCTTTACGTCTTTCAAAACCCCATGAAACACTCGTGTGCGAAGCACATTAAAATCCGTAAATCAACCAAACCTCTCAACCGAGAATCCCCTTGTAACATCCCGCCTACTCAGACCACAATATTGTCCGCTTTGCCCGCAGGCTCACGGCTTTGCTTTTGTGGCCTCATTTGAAGACTTCCCGGCAGGTCACCCAAGCCAGTACTACTCTCACATGAGCACGCTTAACTGCCAGTTCCTAAGAACCCCACTCGTAGTAGACCACAAAACGCGTTGTGTCATTGTAAGGCGAATGTTATCTTATGAACCCAGCATCTCTCCAGGCCACAGCCGATGTGGGATTTGCCTAGGGTGTTACAATCACCCCCCCTTAGGGACTCATCGTCCTCGATGAGGTTTGCCCCACCATCCTGAACGGCTCAGGAGTGGCTCTGATACCACTTGTAACATCCCGCCTACTCAGACCACAATATTGTCCGCTTTGCCCGCAGGCTCACGGCTTTGCTTTTGTGGCCTCATTTGAAAACTTCCCGGCAGGTCACCCAAGCCAGTACTACTCTTACATGAGCACGCTTAACTGCCAGTTCCTAAGAACCCCACTCGCAGTAGACCACAAAACGCGTTGTGTCATTGTAAGGCGAATGTTATCTTATGAACCCAGCATCTCTCCAGGCCACAGCCGATGTGGGATTTGCCTAGGGTGTTACACCCCTAACCATCTTCGTCTAGGTCTAGGAATGATGGAACATTTTCCATAAATCTTATGACTATTTAAATATTTCACTGGAAATATTTTAGTCATCTCGTGTGTCTCGTCTCATGACTCTTTAAATATTTCACTGGAAATAAATTCCTCTCATGACTATCTAAATATTTCACTGGAAATATTAAGTCATCCCTCACGTTCCTTGCATGATCTCTTGAATATTTCACTGGAAATATTGAGATCATCTCTTCTATTTCGTGTCATGACTTTTAGATATTTCACTGGAAATATCAAGTCATTCCCTCTATCTCGTCCCATGACTGTTAGATATTTCATTGGAAATGTCAAGTCATATCCTGTGTCTCGTCTGATGACTTTTTAAATATTTCACTGGAAATATTAAGTCATCTTTCACATCGCTCTAATGACTACCTATGTATTTCCTCGGAAATATAAAAGTCATCTCTTCTAGTCCAATACCGTTCAAAGAATTTATTAGGTATAAATTCTCTCCTCGTGTCGAAAAATACAGCGAGATTTATTCGTAAAATCCTCTTAAACTCCAATGACAACTTAAATATTTCATCCGAAATATTTAAAGTTTATTTAATTTGCGAAATGCAATTAAATGTCATTTCTCGTTCTCGACAAACGTTCATCGAATCCCGTTGGACTCATTCATAAAAGAATTTATTCGGTATAAATTCTTTTAATCTAAGGTCCAGAAAAATCACAACATATGTGAAATTTCTTTGTCAGAAATCTAATTCTGGATCAAAACTGACCTCAGCAGGTCACGGTACCCTTAAATAGGGGACGGTACTGCTAAATTTAACGGTACCGTCGGACCGTTGTCTGCTGAGACAGTTTATTCTCACTGTTTCAAAAACACTATCGAAACCCACTCGATGTAGTCTTGAACCAGAACCGTATCCTATCAGAACAGATTGTATCTAACTTCTGATTCCTAAGCCTTCTTCCCTTTCACTTCCGCATGGTACTAAACACTACCAATGCTTCCGCATCCCACTCATCTTCCACACACTTCAAACGAAGAATCGCTAGGATACGTTGAGATAACCCTTCCTCATCAACATAGATAACCCACTAGAACCTTATCACTAACCTCACAACCTTGAAGATTTTATCTTCTTAACCCCTAGGATATCTCCACGTGATCACTTGCCTCATCATAATATTCTGTGAATATTCACAATGATTGAGAAGAGCTACGTGACTTCAAAGGTGAAGTTTATCGTATGCTATCCGCCACCTGTAATGACGTTACTAAGCTCATCGCTTCCGTCATCGTTCGTTTTCCTCTTTATCTTCTACATCTTGTCCGGATGGTAATAGATTAAGGGGGAGCGAAAACACACTCATACTGTCTTTCACCAAACACTCTCAAGAACACACAAATGTGGTTCTTATTCCCTAGGAAACTACCCTTTAGCTGCCCAGAACTAGGTTGCACAGGAAAATTCGTGACTTCCAGGTCACGGTACCGTTAAATAGGCCACGGTACCATTAAATTTAACGGTACCGTGTGGTATTTAGTGGTACCGTGCCTATGTTTGACGAATTTTCACTGTTCCCTCCTTATCCCTGCATCCCTAACCTCAAACCTGCAAAATTTTGCAAACTCACATACACCCTAAGATTTCCTCACTACACCATAGGACACCATCACCAACTTTAGTTTGAAGCCTACAACCCTTGCCTATATAAGGCCTCACTACTGCAAGCTTATCTTGCATCTCATCTTCAAACCTCACATTAACTTCTTTCATCATCACACTTAAACCTTTTAGCTACACTTCACTCTTGACAGTGATAGTTAGTCTAAGAACCTTCAACCCATAGATCATCACACTCAAACCTTATAACCTTCAACTCATCACACTCAAACCTTACAACTACTCCTCACTTTGGATAAGTGATAGTTAGTTCAACAACCTTCAATCCTCACAAATACACGAAACCCTTCATGCACCAAATTATCTCTAACACACAACTAGGATCATCCAACCTAGAAACCTAGAACTTCGTTATCTTAACCCCGTTAGAGATATCCACCAACAATCCTGTTAGGATCACATGCACCTTTCTTTTTCCCTTTTGAAATATATCATGCATCTCATCGTCAGTGCAAACGATATATTAACCTAAACCATCCTTTCCCACCTTCCTCAAAGGGCAAAACCAACATCTTCAACCACATCATCATCATCCTCCACTTTTAGGATTCCTACACCCTTACCTTCACCAAGTCCACCACAACCTTTAGCTATCACACTAACCCTATCACCATCAAACCTCTCTGGACTTGGCACCAACTCATCATCCTTATCACCATCACCATCACCACAACCTTTAGCTCTCACACTAACCTTGTCACCTACATCACCTTTTGAACTTGGCACTAACACATCATCCTTATCACTATCACCATCATCACAACCACTAATGGGTCATCCCATTATTTATTCCCTACAACCACATAACCCAAGTTGTCCTTGTTGTCACCACAACCAACACTCTCCCACCTTATGGAATCATTTAGGTATAACCTCTATCGAGTCTACTTTATGGCACGACTTGTCATAATAGTAATCATTTAGAGTATGTCTTATCAACAAACTATCCTTAACATCAATCATTTTAGGTAGATGATTATGTTGTTCAAAAGGTTTGTTAGAACTTTCCTCCCAATGACAACTTGGAATAAGTCATTTAGTGCGTCAGTCAATGAACGAATCTCGTTCTTGATTAGTGTGATTGAGTGAACAATTACACCTTAGGTTTTCGGTCGGGTTGTGACACTTACGTGTTAACATAGTTTAACCTATGCATGTCTTGCTATGTGTATTCTATTCCTATAATGTTGCTCCTATACTGTTATATATTATGCTGCACGAAGCTAACCCTTGATGTAGGAAAAGCCTTTGTAAGAATTTGATCCATGGATCCGCTAGATACTAAGGTAAATAAACAAGGGGATTAAGTCACCATAGGGGAGCATTGAGCTAGGGGGAGCTCGGGAGTATTTGAATACATAGCATGGAGTCGTCTTCACAAGTGTTGATAGAAGGCTTCACTGGGATGATGCAAACTCGCCTTTCTGGGGAGAAAGGATAGTAGTAAGGGGGAGTAGGAAGTAAATCCAAGGGAGCGCTCGAGGCAACTACCTTTTTGATTCGACAAAAGGGGGAGAAGGGGAGTGTGTGATCCGTTCAAAATGAATATATAAATATTATGCAACGACGGATACACGTGAATAAATACAAATCACCCCTTTGTGAAAAAGGATACTTGCAAAAACTCACGTTTGTGTGTGTAGTGTGAAACCAGGTAAGTGATTACCCGGATCGTTTCCCAACGAGGTGTGAATGGGCAAACTGTGGAAAGCTTTGGATTAGAGTGATAGATGATTTAGATATTTTGGATTTTGCTTTTTTAATAATTCTAATTAACAAATTAAAAACAAATATACACAAGAAAATAAAACGCGAATTAATAAACTAAAACGCGTAACGGGAAATCTAAAATGGGACGAAAAAGTGAAATATCTAAAAGTTTATGAAATAAAGCTAATTATTCTAAAATACTTTAAAAATTATTTTAAAATTGAAATTATATTTTTTACACTTTTTATCTAATTATTATTAATTATTTATTATTTAATTATTTATATAAAACTAATTTAAATTATAATAAATACTAAATAAACAAAGAAAAATCTAAAACTTTTTCTATAAATATTATGAAGTAAAAAGAAGCTAAGAAAATTATAAAAATAAAAAGTGCTTAATTAAAAATTTTAAAAAAGATAAAATCTATTAAATAGAAGCTATCACTTATTTTCTATTTTGTTTTTCTTAAGGTCTACAGATGTGATTATATTTTTCCTAGATTCTACTTAATAAAAGAAAATTATAAAATTAAAATTATATTTTTCTGATTATTATTCTATTTATTATGACTTAATTACTATTAGAAACTAATTAAAAAGATTAAAAATATCAAATGACTTAGGAAAAATCTGAAAAATTCAAGATAAGTCTAAATTAATATTCTTAATATAGGAAAATTAAAATCAAAAGTTCACTAAACCCTGATAAGCAGTTGGGCAGATAAGCAGTTGGGTAAATAAGCTAAAAATAAGCTAATAAGCTCAAAACTTTACCAAAAGCTCAGAACAGGTTTAATATACTATAAGAAGCTTAAAACAACTTAAAAACACAAATAAGCACAAGGAAATAAGCTGATAAGCAGATTGGCAGTTGCACTAGTATTGCAGAAAAATCAGGCAAACACCCCAACTAGCAGACCTAATTTAAGCACTAAATTAAGCTGAGAAATAGAATATTATGGGGGCAAAAGTTAGCTAGTACTATGAGCTATTCAGAAACACAAAAATCAAGGCCACAGATTATCTAGATAGGCCACAAAGGAGTTGAGATCAGCAGCTTAAACAACTCAATATATACTGAGTCTGCTGTGTGCAGAGTTGTGCAGAAGTGTGCACAAGTGTGCAGACCAATCCAACTCTTTTGGTTACTCTCAATGGACTAATTGAGACTTAGAAATGCCAAGGTTGAGGGCTAGATGAGCTTATGGCTTAATCTAGCTTATTTGGATTTTTCAAAGCTTAAAACTGAAACAGTGGACTAGGGGGTATGAATTCTATCAATTTGGCTTAAGAGATCTTAAAAATAGCTTATATGGTCTGAGTTAAGCTAGATTGAAATTGATGAAATGGTAAATGTACAGTAATAACTTGTTAGACCCGTTTGACTGCTTGTAAACCAAACACCCCTTTATAGGACTGTTTTGGATTTTTAACTAACACAGTCTAATTAAACTTATATTTTCTGATTATTATGAGTTAACTAACTTATTTTGATTATAATTAACAACTTTTAACTTATAAATAAGCAGATTAATAAGCTATACTAATATTAGCTATTTTTGGCCTTTTTTATGTTTTTTTAAGTAAAATGAAAACAAAGGTTATTAAATACTGATAAGATTGATGAAATATGAGTAGAAACTAATAATAAGCAACAAAAAACAGTAATAAGCTAGTAACAAGCTATTGTACAGTAAAATTAGAAAATTGCATAAAACTTGAAATGAGCTTACAACTTAAATGACTATGAACCAAAGAACCAAGGACTAGAACCACTCCTAGCTTGTTCACACAAGCTAGAAAACCAACATAAGCCTTCCTGAATAGCTTTTAACCCCAGAATAGCTTATTTGGTTGCTTCTTTGACTTCAGTTGACTTTCATGGTATTCTCTGATTGAGACTTAGTTATGGGATTACAAACTTATCAAAAGCTATAATAAGCTTATGTAAGCTTATAGAAACAAGAAAGAAACTATTTTCAATAACACTTATCTTCTTTTGAATTCTCAGTAAGCTCAGAATTTTAAAAACATTAAATTAACATAAACTAAATGAAATTTCTTAAAGATTAATGATAGAAAGATTGTAAATAACTTGTATTGATAACTGGAATTGAAATTACAACATTACAACTATTGATAATAAAATACGATTACACTAAAATTAACTACTACTTTCTAATCTATTACAAAGCCCTATATATACTAAATATTGCTGGAAAACTCCTTGTCGACATCTCTGATCAATCCTGCACCTTTGGATGGCTTCAAATCAATCTTAGCTGTTCAAACTACTTTTGGCGCCAAAAGTCTCACAAGTGGTTTCGAGCAGGTTTTTGGTAATTAAAGAAATTTGGGAGGATGTGGAGGTGGAAGGGAGTGGTTAGATAGCTGGGGTGATGAGGTGGGGGGTTGAGGTGATGTAGCAGAGCAATACTATGGGAAGGGTGGTATGGTTTTAGTGTTTTGGCGGTTTGAGGAAGAAGGGGGAAAAGTTTGACCGAAGTCAAACGGGGTTGGGTTTTTATTAATAAAAGGGGAAGTGGGCTTGGGTGTGTTGGGCTGGGTTATGTTTAATAAGTGGGTTGGGTTGGGTTTATTGTAGCAGCTGGGTTTTATTTAAGGATAGGATTTGGATTTTGGTTTTAGTTAAACCTAGGGACCAATGTTGTAAAGATGCAAAGTTCAGGGACCTGATGTGGCAAGTTTCCAAAATTATCACAAGGACCATAATTGCCATATGTGAATAACCCAAGGACCATAAATGTAATTTTCCACTTTTTAAACCTCCAGGGACCTTTTATGTCATTTTTAAAAGTTGAAGGACCAAAACTGCCATTTCTTTAAAACTTTCATCCAAGGACCAATATTGTAAAAGTTAAATAGATTAGGGACCTTGAATGATATTTTTAACACTAGGGACTATTTCTGTCAATTCATGAAACTTCATGGACTGAAAATGACAATTATGCAAAACTTTGTTCGTTTTTCACTTGTTTTCAATCTTTTTGTTCCTGAATCATATAAAAACACATTTTATGATATTTTCTGTATTATTTGACTTTTCAAAGTGTTTTTGGCTGTTTTTGTAGTTTAAATGGGAATAAAATGATGAGTATTTAGACACTCATCAATCCCCCACACTAAACTATTGCTAGTCCCTAGCAATCATTTATGAAAATTTAATGGATTTTATCTCTTTACCAAAAGCCATTACTTCTGGAGTAGCCAATGTTTTAGTATGTGATACCTTGGTACAATGATAACCAAATGATTTTGAGCAAACTATCAGCTGTCAACGGATTTGATTTGTCTTTACCAAAAGCCGTTTGCTTCTGGACTAGCCAACTCTTAGATAAAATACAGTTATTATCTTTGGTGAGCTGATTACCAAATATGGTTTTCCACTGCCTTTACCACAAGCCATAACCTTGCGGGCTAGCCAACTCTTCACTATAAAAGATATGGTGAGTCGAATACCATACAATTTTTGGCAAATTGTAAGCCATAAACGGATTTGAGACATCTTTACCAAGAGCCGTTTGCTCTCGGATTAGCCAATCCTTATGTGGGTTAGACATGGCGGACTGATAACCATTTATTGCGTTCTAAGTGAGAAAAATTTTTAAAATTTTGGCCAAAATGGGGGTACTAGATGGTACATTTGATCAAATTCGCTAGAATTCCCCCCCGCACTTAGAACTGAATATTGCCCTCAATATTCAAAGTACCGGCTATTATGCCGACACTTAGAACGTAAAAAGGAAACATTATTAATAGCCATTTTTTTTTGATAAAATGTACATATATACAACATGTGGGGCATCTCCCCCACACTAAGGTGAGACATGGGTGAAAACCCATGTTTTTACTACTGTTTTTATTAACCGAGTCGCTAGCTTGACTCGACCCCGAATTCATTTGTTCATGGGGAAGCAAGTGGAAGAAACCATCTCAATCGGACTTTCATTCAAGATGTTTGGATAATCATTTGAACATAAGAAAGGTCCACACCGATGAGATATATCCGGCATTTAAACCAATGTTAGATGGGAAATGCCGGGGTCAAAGGTAATATCCTCACTCCCGAATGAGTGAAAGATAGGGGAAATCACCGTGTAGGTGAAGGGAAGAAGAGAGATCTGAATAACACTTAAGATAAGAACTTCCTCCTCAAGAATTGCATATGCAAGTGGAGGAGGCAAGTCCTTAAACTTGATCTCAGGGAATTTATCAGTTTTCTCAACTGACTTGATTTCCTCACTATGAAGTTGTTTTGGTGGAAGAGGGGAAGATGAATCTTCGTTTAACAAATTCTATAGAAAAAGAATGTCCCCCTCAGGATCAAGATAGTTATCATCAACCTCATGCGGAAGTGAACTATCTAGAGCAAGAAAAGCATCGACTTCATCCCAAAAGGGATCACTTCCCTTAACCGAAGTAAGAGAAGGGGAAGAGTCGGCTATGATAAGTTGAGAAGATGTGGTGGGTTCCCCACTCACAGAATTATGAAAATAACCAACACTTTCTTGAGAGTACTCCTTTGAAGTAATATCAATGACATCGATTCGGTTAACCGATTCAGAATCATAATTTGAGGAGTACCTCGAAGTTTGATCATGGTTAAAGGTAACAGCTTCCTTATCCACACGCAATGTGATCTCATGCTTAAATACATCAATAAGAGCATGGCCCGTTTTTAGGAATCCTCTTCCAAGAATGAGAGGAACCTTTTGATCTGCGTCGAAGTCAACAACCACAAAGTCAGCTGGAAAATGGAACTTCCCTACTTTCACAAACACATCCTCGGCAATGCCGCATGGATGAGATATGGTTCGATCTGCAAGCTCAAGAGTCATGCAGGTAGGAGTAAGAGCCGGAAGAGAAAGTTTCTTCCACACTGAATGAGGCATCAGGTTGATGCTTGCACCAAGATCGGCCAAGGCATAGCATTCAACCATTCCCGGAAATACACAAGGTAGTAGAAACTTTCCAGGATCTCCAAGCTTCTCCGGAAGCTTTTTCAAGATAACCGCTGAGCAGTTCTCATTTAATGGAGTTTTAGCCATTTCAATCAGCTTTTCCTTGTTGCTTAACAAGTGTTTGATTGTTGATGCAAACTTGGGCATCAGAATGATAGCATCCGCAAAACTTATGTCAAAATGTAATTCTTTAAAGATTTGAAAGAATTTGTCCATTTGTTGACTAGCCTTTTCGCGGAGCTTTTGCTCATTTAAGCGCGATGGGTAAGGAATGTAAGGTTTGGATTTAGGGGCAATGACTTCAGGAGTCTCAACAGATTCAAAGACAACTCCTGGTTTGGATTTCTTTTTCGGGACAACCGGAGGATGGAATTGTGCTGTACTTTGTGGGCTTGGAATTTGCACTTTGTCTGTTGTATCCTCCGTCTCTTTTTCCATTTCAAACAACGGAGGAGGAATAGGACCAACGGGTCCCTCATAAGCAGCACCACTCCGAGTGGTGATAGCTTTGACGAAAGTGGTATTTTCATCATCATCACTGTCATCAAGCACACTGACAGGAGTAGCATTGAGCATATTGGAATAAGCTTTGGCTGTTCTTTGTTCACTAAGTTTGCTTGACAAACTTTTAACCGTAAATCGTGAAAGAGTAGGATCTATTCTTGACGGTTGAGGGGCAATTGTGGGTGTAGAATTTTGGACTACCATAGGTTGGACATATTTAGCACTTCCATTGTTAGTGGGAAGTACCGGGTCCTTTTTCACCTTGAATCCATCATGAGCTTTACCACTACGTGTAGTGACAGCTTTGAGTTCACCCCTTGGGTTGACAACAGTGTTACTTGGGAGACCTCCCGAGGTAGAAGGTAGATCATTTAAAGATTTTTTTATATCATTTATTTGGGAAACCAATAACTGGTTTGTCTTATATTGAGTTCTATTTGTCTCCTCTTGAGATTTTATGAATTACTTAAGCAACTCATCTGAGGACGTCTGATTTTGGTTTTGGACATTCCATGGCTTTTGGTTAAAATTACCCTGATTCTGACCTCGGTTTTGATTGAAATTTTGGGAATTGTTGAAATTTTGTCCCTGATTTTGAACAAAGCGATTTTGATTATTCTGATTTGGCACGGGTGGAAAACCAGGTGGGACCATAGCATTCGGTGCTCGGTACTGAGTCTCAGCATGTGGACGGTATTGATTTTGGTTTACTGCAGCTACGGGAGCTGGGTAAAGAGAAGCATCGGTTGCTTGACAATCATAATACGCATGTGGGCCACCACAAGTTTCACACACTTTGTTTATTGCTTTGATTTGTTCTGGTTTATGAATTTCACTCTTAATTTCTTTCATTTCCTTCATCATACAACGCATTGCGTCTGTTAAAAAGGCTAACTCCGATGAGTTACCGGATGAAGAAGCAGGAGTGATAGGAACATTTACTTTGTTTCGAGATATAGGAACTTTTGATTTATTTTCACAAATTTCAATCACCTCTTTAGGTCGACGATCCAAGATATTGCCACCGGCGGCTGCGTTAAGTGCATCTTGATCGTTTTGGGTCAACCCATTATAAAACGTATTTATCTGTTGTAACTCCGTGAAATCGTGATGTGGACATTTTCTTAGGAGATCTTTAAATCTGTCCCATGCCTCTCCGAAGTTTTCATCAAAACCTTGACGAAATCCAGCAATTTCATTTTTTAAATTAGTCGTCTTTGATGGAGGGAAGAAATAATTGACAAATTTCTTTACGAGATCTTCCCAGGTTTCAATGGATCGAGGGGGTTCTTTATCCAGCCAAATCCGGGCTGCCCCTTCGAGTGAGAATGGAAATAGCATCAATTTGATAACTGTTTGCGGCACATTCTTGTAATTGATTGTAGAGGTCAACTTGTTGAACCAACGAATGTGTGCATATGGATCCTCTCGTTCAAACCCGTGGAATTGGTTTGTGGACACGAGCTGAATCAAATGTGTTTTCAGTTCAAAATGATCAGAATCGATGGGTGGTAAAACGATGGCATCTCCGTAACCCTCGGTAGGTGCTTGGAGCATTTCCGCCATTGTGCGATTGTCTGCCATATTATTAGTGGGAACAGTACGAATCTCGGGTTCGACTATTCGGGCAGCGCGTCTACGATTACGTCTTCTCGGTATATCTACGAGTTCACGTAAAGGGCTTGATGACGTGGAAGAACGAGTGCGCATGCACTAAGTAAAATATTTTAATTAAATCAAGAACGAAGC
This sequence comes from Artemisia tridentata subsp. tridentata, assembly GCA_021014915.2. Taxonomy (NCBI): domain Eukaryota; kingdom Viridiplantae; phylum Streptophyta; class Magnoliopsida; order Asterales; family Asteraceae; genus Artemisia; species Artemisia tridentata. The sequence continues at coordinate 357,856,800 of CP139504.1, forward strand.
AAAACACAAGTGAACTTAAACCAATAATCAACAAGCGTACGGTAGCTCTCTAAAAGATAAACGCACAGAGTGGCGGAGAAGCAAAGGTGGGCAATTAATGCTCCTTAAAAACCCGCTTCTTTCAGTTCGACAATTTAATGTCAAACTATCCTTAAACCTCCGTTATAGTTTGTTTATCAATCAAAGGTGAGCCGATATTCGCAAGTGATACAGAGGCAAGTTTTAAATCTGATGTTTGAGAACTTATTATGGTCGTACCCCCAGTTAGGTAGTACTCTGTCTTGGTTCTCAATGGTAAATTTTATTGTTTTTTATTATTAAACAAAGAAAACGGAAAATGTTTTTGGTGTTTTTATTTTTTAAATGATATTATATATATAAAAGAAAAGAAAAATATTTTTGTATTTTATATGGTTTTATGGGAAATAGGAACTTCTGGAAGAAGGATCTCAAATCACTAATCGCTAAAACTCTACACAATTGTCGCAACACACCTCCCCGGCAGCGGCGCCAAAATTTGATCCGTTCAAAATGAATATATAAATATTATGCAACGACGGATACACGTGAATAAATACAAATCACCCCTTTGTGAAAAAGGATACTTGCAAAAACTCACGTTTGTGTGTGTAGTGTGAAACCAGGTAAGTGATTACCCGGATCGTTTCCCAACGAGGTGTGAATGGGCAAACTGTGGAAAGCTTTGGATTAGAGTGATAGATGATTTAGATATTTTGGATTTTGCTTTTTTAATAATTCTAATTAACAAATTAAAAACAAATATACACAAGAAAATAAAACGCGAATTAATAAACTAAAACGCGTAACGGGAAATCTAAAATGGGACGAAAAAGTGAAATATCTAAAAGTTTATGAAACAAAGCTAATTATTCTAAAATACTTTAAAACTTATTTTAAAATTGAAATTATATTTTTTTACACTTTTTATCTAATTATTATTAATTATTTATTATTTAATTATTTATTTAAAACTAATTTAAATTATAATAAATACTAAATAAACAAAGAAAAATCTAAAACTTTTTCTATAAATATTATGAAGTAAAAAGAAGCTAAGAAAATTATAAAAATGAAAAGTGCTTAATTAAAAAATTTAAAAAAGATAAAATCTATTAAATAGAAGCTATCACTTATTTTCTATTTTGTTTTTCTTAAGGTCTAAAAATATGATTATATTTTTCCTAGATTCTACTTAATAAAAGAAAATTATGAAAATTAAAATTATATTTTTCTGATTATTATTCTATTTATTATGATTTAATTACTATTAGAAACTAATTAAAAGATTAAAAATATCAAATGACTTAATTACTATTAGATAAGTCTAAATTAATATTCTTAATATAGGAAAATTAAAATCAAAAGATCACTAAACCCTGATAAGCAGTTGGGCAGATAAGCAGTTGGGCAAATAAGCTAAAAATAAGCTAATAAGCTCAAAACTTTACCAAAAGCTCAGAACAGGTTTAATATACTATAAGAAGCTTAAAACAACTTAAAAACACAAATAAGCACAAGAAATTAAGCTGATAAGCAGATTGGCAGTTGCACTAGTATTGCAGAAAAATCAGGCAAACACCCCAACTAGCAGACCTAATTTAAGCACTAAATTAAGCTGAGAAATAGAATATTATGGGGGCAAAAGTTAGCTAGTACTATGAGCTATTCAGAAACACAAAAATCAAGGCCACAGATTATCTAGATAGGCCACAAAGGAGTTGAGATCAGCAGCTTAAACAACTCAGTATATACTGAGTCTGCTGTGTGCAGAGTTGTGCAGAAGTGTGCACAAGTGTGCAGAGCAATCCAACTCTTTTGGTTACTCTAAATGGACTAATTGAGACTTAGAAATGCCAAGGTTGAGGGCTAGATGAGCTTATGGCTTAATCTAGCTTATTTGGATTTTTCAAAGCTTAAAACTGAAACAGTGGACTAGGGGGTATGAATTCTATCAATTTGGCTTAAGAGATCTTAAAAATAGCTTATATGGTCTGAGTTAAGCTAGATTGAAATTGATGAAATGGTAAATGTACAGTAATAGCTTGTTTGACCCGTTTGACTGCTTAAACCAAACACCCCTTTGTGGGACTGTTTTGGATTTTTAACTAACACAGTCTAATTAAACTTATATTTTCTGATTATTATGAGTTAACTAACTTATTTTGACTATAATTAACAACTTTTAACTTATAAATAAGCAGATTAATAAGCTATACTAATATTAGCTATTTTTGGCCTTTTTTTATGTTTTTTTAAGTAAAATGAAAACAAAGGTTATTAAATACTGATAAGATTGATGAAATATGAGTAGAAACTAATAATAAGCAACAAAAAACAGTAATAAGCTAGTAACAAGCTATTGTATAGTAAAATTAGAAAATTGCATAAAACTTGAAATGAGCTTACAACTTAAATGACTATGAACCAAAGAATCAAGGACTAGAACCACTCCTAGCTTGTTCACACAAGCTAGAAAACCAACATAAGCCTTCCTGAATAGCTTTTAACCCCAGAATAGCTTATTTGGTTGCTTCTTTGACTTCAGTTGACTTTCATGGTATTCTCTGATTGAGACTTAGTTATGGGATTACAAACTTATCAAAAGCTATAATAAGCTTATGTAAGCTTAAAGAAACAAGAAAGAAACTATTTTCAATAACACTTATCTTCTTTTGAATTCTCAGTAAGCTCAGAATTTTAAAAACATTAAATTAACATAAACTAAATGAAATTTCTTAAAGATTAATGATAGAAATATTGTAAATAACTTGTATTGATAACTGGAATTGAAATTACAACATTACAACTATTGATAATAAAATACGATTACACTAAAATTAACTACTACTTTCTAATCTATTACAAAGCCCTATATATACTAAATATTGCTGGGAAACTCCTTGTCGACATCTCTGATCAATCCTGCACCCTTGGATGGCTTCAAATCAATCTTAGCTGTTCAAACTACTTTTGGCGCCAAAAGTCTCACAAGTGGTTTCGAGCAGGTTTTTGGTAATTAAAGAAATTTGGGAGGATGTGGAGGTGGAAGGGAGTGGTTAGACAACTGGGGTGATGAGGTGGGGGATTGAGGTGATGTAGTAGAGCAATACTATGGGAAGGGTGGTATGGTTTTGGTGTTTTGGCGGTTTGAGGAAGAAGGGGGAAAAGTTTGACCGAAGTCAAACGGGGTTGGGTTTTTATTAATAAAAGGGGAAGTGGGCGTGGGTGTGTTGGGCTGGGTTATGTTTAATAAGTGGGTTGGGTTGGGTTTATTGTAGCAGCTGGGTTTTATTTAAGGATACGATTTGGATTTTGGTTTTAGTTAAACCTAGGGACCAATGTTGTAAAGATGCAAAGTTCAGGGACCTGATGTGGCAAGTTTCCAAAATTATCACAAGGACCATAATTGCCATATGTGAATAACCCAAGGACCATAAATGTAATTTTCCACTTTTTAAACCTCCAGGGACCTTTTATGTCATTTTTAAAAGTTGAAGGACCAAAACTGCCATTTCTTTAAAACTTTCATCCAAGGACCAATATTGTAAAAGTTAAATAGCTTAGGGACCTTGAATGATATTTTTAACACCAGGGACTATTTCAGCCAATTCATGAAACTTCAGGGACTGAAAATGACAATTATGCAAACTTTGTTCGTTTTTCACTTGTTTTCAATCTTTTTGTTCCTGAATCATATAAAAACACATTTTATGATATTTTCTGTATTATTTGACTTTTCAAAGTGTTTTTGGCTGTTTTTGTATTTTAAATGGGAATAAAATGATGAGTATTTAGACACTCATCAGTGTGTAAACAGGTAACTTTTACTTTTACATTTTACTATGTGTTACGGTTTACATATTTGTCATCATCAAAAAGGGGGAGATTGTTAGTGTAAATATTACGATATTTAAACTAAACGGTTTCTTCGATTTTAATAATGACAAACATGTAACTTATAATACATAACGTAAAATGTGCAAGTTACTTGTAAACACAAATCATCAATGCATACTTATATCAACACCTCCCGACGTTTCAAGTATGCTTCAACGAAGTCGTAGATTTCCATCCCGACATAAATCACTCAAGGTATGGACAAACAAATCTACTACTTGACAAATGATCAAAGGATTTTATTTTTCTAAACTTCACATTTTTAATGTGACAAAACATTTTTTCAAAAATATATTTCACAAATTATTTTTGAATTAAAAAGAAATGTTTTATTTTGAAAAATATGTTTAAAAATCCCAACAGTCAAATTTCCCCCCAAAACAGCTCCTAACATCCCCAAATAAACCTTCCCCACTAAAGACAAATAAAGGAGCGTCCACGGTACCTCTAAATAGGGACGAATCCACTAAATTTAGTGGAGCCGTCGGGCATTTAGTGGAGCCGTGGGTCTGTAACGGCTAGATTTTCCTTTGCCTATAAATAGTGGACCATTTCACACTTCCAACTTGATTTTTCCAGTCCTTTTTCTCTGGTCTAATCCCTCCTCACTTAGATGAATTTATTTGATCATTTGGAGAGTCTTAGTTTGTTTAAGAGTGATCCAATCATCCATTCAAGTGATCCTCTTCATTCCTCTTGATTAGCAAGAGAAGAACACAAAGTATCCAAGTAGATACAAAGTGTTGTCATCCCTCTTGATTAGCAAGAGAAGAACACAAAGTATCCAAGTAGATACAAAGTGTTATCATTCCTCTTCATGTGCAAGAGAAGAACTCAAGGTATCCAAGAAGATACAAGAGTTGGAGTTGTTAGGTCTTGTAACATTTGTTACACTCTTGATTGTATCATAGCATACATCAAGATTATTTTTCTTTTGTGAGAGAGTGAGTCAAGATCATTGTGATCTTAAGAGATAGTGAAGATCTCTTGAAGCCATTGGGCTTGTGTGATTGATCATGTGGATCAAGGGTAGATCGTGGTAGATTGGTGCTAGCTAAGATTAGCACTCGACATCTAGCTTAGTGTCGGAAATAGGATAAGCGACGTGTAAGTTGTAGATCGGGTAGATCGTGGTAGATTGGTGCTAGCTGTTGATACAAAAGTTGGGCGTTCCTTGATAGGACTTCTATTCTCGTACCAATTGAATCTTAATGCTCGATGGAACCTGCGCACTAAGAAAAGAGAACAAACACCGTTAGGCTTATCGAGGGATTGTCTCCCCCGATTATCCTCCGGCGTGAGAGTAAGTAATCGAATGTAGGGTTTAGTAAAGGGTTAGGGTTTATTGAAGATCGTACCTTCACCGAGGGCTGGAATGCCCTTTATATATGCACGAAACCCTAGTAGGTTTCGTGTTCCCTACTCCTCGGCGTGTTAGCCGACATCGGATATTTGGTATATATCCTCTTTATTTAGAAGATACTCCATATATTATCCGGAAATAACTTTGGGATTGGGCCTTGTCGACCCAAGTCGCATAACTGGTAGTCCAGTTGCGGCCCATACGTGGTGGGCTTAATTGTTAGTATTGTTTACTAATCGGGTTCGTGACCCGGGTATGGACTATACGTCATCATGTCCCCCCAGTCTAGTATGCGTAGGGTAAAACCTGCGGATGCTAGACTAAAATCGTGTCGAATTAATTCCTCACGCGTACGCGGGAAGCTTTCAAAAATATACCGCCTAAAAATACACGTATCATGTATCTAGTCCAAAAAAGTGCAATTTGGGTACCTTGGGAAATGGAGAGGTTGCCCACTTGTCTTGTACCGTCCTTTATCCTAGCCACACGATTTGAGTTAGTAGAACACACGTGTCACTCATCTGTGGTGGATAGGAAAAGTATATAAACTGCCGCCACTCATTCACTGTAACGTCCACAGTTAAAAAAAAATCGCAATTCCACCATTTTTACATCTTCAAATCTTCTTCCAAAAAAAGATAATTCAAAGGTAATTGCCCATAATCTGAGTCACAAAATGGTAGCGCAACTTCATGATTTCCATTCTAACATAACCGAGGATGAACTGATTCAGTTCACCGCGGATTACTTCATCCCTATGGGCCTGCGCCCCGAGGTACCAGGTCCGAATGACACCATCGCGGATTTCCCTGCCGGGAAGGTGGGGTTATATACGCGCTTTTTCGAGTGGGCGAATCAGCGCGTCCCCATCTCCGTGTTATTGAGTGACATACTCCATTATTACGACCTCCACATCTCCCAGTTGCATTGTATTGGAGCTGGGAAGATTGCTAATTTTGAGGTGAACTGTCGCTTGTTAGCGGTTCACCCGTCCCTCCACTTATTCCGCGCGTTCTATCACGCGACGTGGTCCAATGGGTGGGTTACCTTCTCCAAGCGCGTAGGCAAGTTACAGTGCTATGTGCAGAAGGTGGATAAACTCAAGGACTGGAGGGAGAAGTTCTTTTGGGTTGATGATGCTGTCTTCCCCTCCAATTTTCAATTCTACACCCGTGCCAATCTGCCCAAGGATGAGCGCCCCCCTGAGACGTGGTATAACGTGGATCATGCGGCGATAATAGATGAGAATCGCCTTCCGATCAAACCATATCCGGAAGCGTTCCTGGTGCACATGGGCATCAGTCGCAACTATTTTGAGCATGAGACAGAAGTTCCCACATTCTTGAATGCGGATGGCACGGGTGGGTGCTCCTTCTATCGCCTTACTGTCGTTATTATTGTAAGCGTTTCTTCGTCTTTCATACTTTATGTAACTTGCTTCTTTTTGTCTATTTTATGCGCAGAGATGGATCTTTTTTCGGTTGTACGTCTGGAGAATCCGCGTTCCGTGGCAGTGGGAGTGCGTCCTTTGGGGGATGGCGAGCAGACTATTCTGCAGGCGACGGCAGGGCGCGTCGTGGATTTGGTTATCCCAGATCCCGAAGGCTCCCCTGATGTGATAGTAGCTGAGCCAATACAGGAGGTGGCTCCTCCTGTGCAGCCAGGTCCTGACGCTGCGCAGCCTCCTCTTCCCGAAACGGTGATCCATTTAGAGGAGACTGACAGTGAGATGGAGGAGAGCTCCCCACTGACGCGCAAGAGAGCGCTTAGTGGTGATGGTGAAGGTCCTTCCAAGAGGCCGCGGACTGAGGCTGGGGGAAGCTCGTCTTTTACTGAGGTGCAGGTGAAGTAAGTACCTTAGTTATTAGCTGTAAACTTTTGTCAAGTTATATTTTGTGCTAACTTTGTTCCTTCGTGTCCTCAGTGTGGATGCTGAGAAGTCTGGTGGAGGTGCGTCCACGGCTGGGACTGAGACCGAGAGGGACGTGTTCTCAGCTCCTCCCCCTATGTAAGTATTTTGTAGCAATTCCTTAGGATTTTGTGTATTCTTGATTGTGCACTAACCTTGTCTCTTGATGTTTTATGCAGTGAACAGCCTGTGGAGGACGCTGGCGTCCTAGATGGGAGTGCGCCACCCGAGGTGAGTCATGCTCTGGACGGGGCGCGTTCGCCGAGGGATGCTGAAGTGGAGTCAAGTCCATTTGACTCTACGATGGAGGAACTTGCCTCCATCGCTGTGCGCCAGTCTGAGCTGGTGGCGCAAGCAAGGGTGCACAAGTCTGAGGAAATTTCCAGACTGCAGGCGCAATTAGCGTCTGTGCAGGCTGAATTAGCAAGCTCTAAAGCTGAGCAGCTGAGCTCCAAGGCTAAACTGGAGCGCGCAGAGGCGTCTGCGCGAAAAATGGGTGAGGAGAAGGTCATGGTGATGGCTGAGCTGGAGCGAGAGCGTGCTCATGCGGACTGTCAGAGGTGTAACTCCGTATGGGCGCTGAAGTACTTGGAACAGAATAGGAGCAAGCACTTTGCCAATATTGAGGAGTTTCGCAGCCGCGTGGAGCTTGCGCTGAAGACGCAGGAGGAGAAGCTCCGCAAGCTCAGCATCGAGTATGATGAGGAGCTATACCCTCACATGGTTCAGGCCGTAGCTGAGCGCAGGTACATGATGCTTTTATCTCTTTATAGCTTGTGTATATTTGAGACCCTTTTTCTTATTAACACTTGTGTTATTTCGCAGGTGGTTGATCAGTCATGGTCTTCGCCTGGCCGCCATGTGTACGCTGGAGCATCCTGAGGTCACCGCATCCTTTGGGAAGGTTGTGGAGTGTGCTATTGCGCACGGTGAGACCTCGGCCGCAGACAAGCTTGCTGAGGCCAAGTTGCTGATTGTGCCGCTTGCCGAGGTGCCTGGGTATAAGGCGAATGCCCATGCTGAGCTTGTTGCTGCCATGGAAGAGCTAAAGAAGCTTGAGCTTCCGCATATCGGTAGCTTGGAGCGTGATCAGGATCAGCCTATCAGCGTGATCATGGCGGGGCTCACTCTTCCTAGGCATCTGCAGGATGATGCAGATCAGCAAGTGGACTTCTACTTGAAGCCTGATGTAGCGCAGTTGAAGGTACCCATTTTTGCTCAGCCTCGTGACATTCTGAATCCTTTCCGTCTTGAGAAAGAGATTTCTTTGCAAAGATCGCTAAATGCGCATGTTTCCAGGGTCGCACGAAAGAAAGGCAAGAAAGGAAAGGCCATTCTGTGCGGCATAGGCGCTGCGCATCAGCCTAGATCCGATGGTGTGCCTGTTTGCGTGGCTACTGTTTCCCTTAATGATGCAGAGTTGTTCAAGCGACTCGAGGATGCGAAGGAAACGGCTTTGAGTGGGGGCTCCAGCCAGTTAAGGCGCACATATAGCATTTAGCTTTTTTTTTGTGCAAGTTTTTTGTAGAAACATGTTCCTGTATATAGAAATCTTGCTTATGTACTTAGTGTTTTTTTACCACTTCAAATACTTATGCTTTTGACCTCGTAGATCTTGTATGACTTATGTATCTTTGCGTGAAGATATCTTTAAGTGCCTAAGCGTATTTAGAAAGAGAAGAATCATAATCGTGTATGAATTTCCTTAAATAATGACCGTAGTCGTGTATTGAATATGTCTAACTTATTGTAAAGAAAGAAATCATAGTCGTCTATATATTTTTGTAATTTTACTTGTCGTATTTTACTTTAAGGAGTCAAAAGTCTTGACTTCCTGAGTTGTTAAACGCGCACAGTGTGCCCTTTTGCGCATCCGTCGTGGGGTGCGTAAGGAACTTGCGCCAACGTCTTGAGCGCAAGGTGTTTAACAAGGATTCGTGATCCAATGTTGATGGGTTTGCAACCCTCTTACTCAACGAGTTGTTTATTAGGTTAACTCATCCTTTCTGCCATCGTGGGTCTTAGTGTGTGCATGCACGCCATGTAGGCAATATTATAACAATATTGAAACACGATGATAAAAGATGCAAACAATAAAGTTAAATGTGTTATGGAGTTAGCTAGAAACCATAACGTTTTATTAATACTTGCAAGTTTTGAAAAAGAATACTTATCTAGATAATACTTAAAAAATAAAATTACATGGATCTTTATTGGGGGCACTTTCTAAAGCGCATGAGTGTCCATGTTGGGCCGTAGCCTTCTTCAAAGATAGCACCGTTTAAGGTTGCGGACGTTCCATGTTCGCTGTAGCTCACGTCCGTCCTTGTCGCGTAGCTTGTACGCTCCATTGCCAAGTGCTTCCATGACCTCGTAAGGTCCTTCCCACTTTGGTCCTAGCTTACCAGTGTCTTCTGCGCGGCTTGAGTCATTGTCGCGGTATACGAATTCGCCTGGTCTGAATGAAGTGCTGCGTACTTTGGTATCATAGTATTTTTTCATTCTCGACTTGGCTTTCTCTTCGCGTATTGCTGCGCGTTCACGTCGCTCTTCTAATAAATCTAAGTCTATGCGCCGCTCATCGTCATTGGTTGCCACGTTAACTTCCGCAGTACGGATGGTTGGCATTCCAATTTCAGCTGGTATAACAGCTTCTGTCCCATAGACCAAAGAGAAGGGGGTGTCCCCGTTGCTAACCTTGATGGTTGTTCGGTGCGCCCAGAGAACATGTGATAGTTCTTCTACCCATCTACCTTTGTGTCTGTCCAGGCGCGCTTTGATTCCTTCGCCTAGGCTTCTATTTGCGCGCTCAACCAGACCATTGGTTTGTGGATGAGTTACTGATGCAAAGTGTTGCGTGATGTTCAGCTGTTCGCACCAATCTTTGAACGGGTTATCACGGAATTGTTTTCCGTTATCAGAGATAATTTCTCCAGGTAATCCAAAGCGACATACTATGTTGTCCCACACGAATCGTTTCACCTGGTTACCTGTTATAGTCGCTACTGCCTTTGCTTCGATCCACTTGGTAAAGTAATCTATTGCCACAATGAGGAATTTCAATCCTCCTGCGGCAATGGGGAAAGGTCCAGCGATGTCGATACCCCATTTGTAGAAGGGCCATGGCGATGTAATAGGTGTTAGTTCATGTTGTGGTCGGCGCGGAATAGGTCTGTGAACTTGGCAATCATTGCACTTCCGTACCAAGTCACGTGCGTCACGGTGCATAGTTGGCCAATAGTATCCAGACCTTAGGGCGCGCGCTACAATGGACCGTGGTCCTGAGTGCATGCTGCATGAGCCTGCGTGGATCTCTCGAAGTACATAGTCTGCCTGGAGAGGTCCAACACACCTAAACCATGGTTGTAGGAATGAGCGTCTATATAAGACGTCGTCTCTGAGCTCGAATCGCTGTGCTGTGCGTCGGATTCTACGAGCTTCCTTCTGCTCTTGGGGAAGTATGCCCTTGCTGATGAAGTCAATGATCGGTGTCATCCACGTAGGATTTTCCTCTTCTATTACCGTGGATATTTCCATCTCTGTGATTGACTTGTTTTTCAAGGTTTCCACCAAAACTTGTTTTGATAGATGCGCAAAACTGGTGGATGCAATCTTGCTCAGCGCATCTGCTTTCCTATTTTCACTCCTGGGAACCTGCTTGATGACAAATCTATCGAAGTTTTGGATCAGAGATTTGGTCTTTTCGAGGTATTGGATCATGTGTTCCTCCTTTGCTATATATTCTCCAGACACGTGGTTAGCCACTAGCCGCGAATCGACGTTTACTTCTAGGTTGCGTGCACCCATTTGAGTTGCGATGCGTAACCCAGCTAGGAGTGCTTCGTATTCTGCCTCGTTGTTCGTGGCTGTGAATTCAAAACGCAGTGCGTAGGTGAATTCAACTCCTTCTGGGTTGGTGAGAATAAGGCCACCTCCTGATCCATCTACGCATGAGGATCCATCAGTAAATAGAATCCATGGTTCTTGAAGTTCCTCCTTGCTTGTCGCAGGTGGAGTGTCTGTATCCGGCTTCTCAATGATGAAGTCGGCCAATATCTGCCCTTTAATTGCAGTGCGCGGTCTGTATGATATGTTATGCTCACCCAGTAACACACTCCATTTTTGTAGGCGTCCCGATGCGTCGGGTTTCGATATAACCTGTTTGATGGGTTGGTCTGTGATAACAGCGATTGGATGCGCCTGGAAGTACCTGCGCAGTCTTTTCGCTGCAAACACTAAGGCTAGGACCAATTTCTCCATTGCAGTGTAGTTAATCTCCGTTTTCTTCAGCGCCTTACTAACAAAATAGATGGGTGTTTGGACGGAGTTCCTGTCTGTCAATAGCACTGCGCTGACTGCTCCTTGGGTCGCAGATAGATACATGATCAGCTCTTCCCCTGGTCTGGGTGCGACAAGTTTTGGGAGTGCTGCTATGTGTTGTTTGAGCTGTTGGAAGGCTTCTTCTGCTTCCGCAGTCCACCTGAAGTCTCCCTTTTTGGTGCACTTCTTGAGTGTCTTGAATAGGGGAAGTGACTTGTCTGCTGATTTGGATAAAAATCGGTTCAGTCCGGCTAGCTTGCCGTTTAGTGACTGAACTTCTTTCAGTGTGCGCGGTGAGGGGAGGTCAATGACTGCTTGAGTCTTCTCTGGGCAAGGCTTGATTCCATCGGGTTCTATCAAATACCCGAGAAACATGCCTTCCGTAGCGCCAAACGTACACTTTTTGGGGTTCAATTTCATGTTGATTCTCCTGAGTGTTTTGAACGTTTCCTCCATGTCGCGCACTAGTTCTTCCTCTGTATGGCTTTTGATGACGAGATCATCGACGTAGACTTCCAAGTTGCGTCCCACTTGCTTCTCGAACGCAGTGTCCACCAATCTTTGGTATGTTGCTCCTGCGTTTTTTAGGCCGAAGGGCATCTTTGTGTAGCAGTAGACCCCTTGACTTGTGTGGAAGGCCGTCTTTTCTTCGTCTTCCTCCGCCATTTGAATTTGGTGGTATCCCTTATATGCGTCCAGGAAGCATTTGAAGGGATATCCACACAGAGACTCGATCTTCCAGTCTATCTCCGGTAGAGGATAGCAGTCCTGTGGACATGCTTTATTGAGATCTGTGAAGTCTACGCACATCCTCCAACTGCCGTCGCTCTTCTTTACCATCACTGGGTTAGAGAGCCAGTCATGGTAGTAGACTTCACGCATGATGCCTGCGTCTACTAGTTTATGTACTTCTTCCAGGATGGCTTTTGCGCGGTCTGGAGCTTGTCCGCGCTTTTTCTGTCGTATTGGAGGATATCCTTGTCGGATTTGCAGCTTATGTTCCGTGATGGAGCGTGGCACTCCTGTCATATGCTTTGGTTCCCATGCAAAAATATCCAAATTATTTTGCAAGAGTGCGCATATAGCTGATCTGCCTTTGTCAGACAGAGACCCGCCAATAGATACCTGTTGATCCGGGTATTCAGGGTGAATGGCGACCGTTAGGTTTGGGACTTTAATTGCGCGCTGTTCTGGAACAACGCTTACGTCACTTGTCACTGCGTTGCATTCTTTGGGTGGTATGGTGGTATTGTAAAGGGTGACAATACCTCCTTCCACTGGGAACTTGAGCATCCCATGCGCTGTGGATGGCACGGCGCGAATGGATGATATTCCAGGTCTCCCAATGATACCGTTGTACGGAGAGGGGGATTTGATTATCATGAAGTTCATCCAGGTGACTGTAGAGTGTGGTTTGTCACCAACTTCTACGAATAGACGTAATTGCCCCATGGGCCATATTTTTTCCCCTGTGAAGCCGGTGAGCGGCGTTGTGGCTGGGATTAGCTGGCTCTGTATCTCAGGTCGCAGCTTCTTGAAACAGTGTTCATATATAATATCGGCGGATGCACCTCCATCTATATACATGCGACGGATGTCGTGACCCCCCGTATGTATTTCGATGGTAAGTGGATCCACTACTGCGTTGTTCGCGGTCAGGGGGGGGGGAAAGAAATTTCGTTTCCCTTAGAGAAACGCTGACTAACTTTCTGTCTTGTCGCGCGCGGCCATGGCTGTATCATGTAGATGATATCTGCCTTTTCTCTTGGTGTCTCTTTCTTGGCCACTGGTTTTGGTTTGTCTTTCCCTTCTCTGATGTTTTTTACGAGGTGGTCCATCTTTCCTTCCTTTACCAATTTTTCAATCAATTGGCGCAGTTGGACGCAATCGTTAGTTGTGTGGCCCTTCTGTCCATGGTATTCGCAATAACCATTCCCTATGCGCTTATCCTCTGGGGTGCGGATTGGTGGTGGTTTCGGGAAGTTCGCCCCTTCTGTTGCGAATATCTCCTTTGGAGTTTTTGTTAATGGGGTATACTTGTCGTTTCCCCTTCCACCGCCTTGATTGCGGTAACTCCTATTACGATTGCCGCTCTGGTCATTGGATTGTCTCCTTGACTCTTCTTGCGACCTATGGTTCGAATAGCTTTTCTTGCTATCCGCGGCGGCTTCTTCTCCTTGGACGAAAGACCTCGTGCGCTTCATGAGTTCGTCGAAAGTTAAGGGAACCTTATCGTTTAACTTTTTTATCAAATCTGGGTTATTGATCGCATTCATAAAACCTGATATTTTTAGTATCTCTGGACACGCCTTGACTTTCATGCACTCGTCCTTGAATCGTTCCATGAAAGCGCTTGTGGATTCCCCTTGTCGCTGTTTAACCCTAGCGAGTTCGACAGGGTTTTTGGCGCACTTCTTCCTTTGAGTGAAGTTTAAGCGAAACGCTCTGCGCAACTCTTCAAACCCACCAATGCTTCTGCGTGGAAGCTTACTAAACCAGTTGCGCGCATTCCCTACTAACGTAGAGTTGAACATATGGCACCACACAGGTTGTGGCCAATTTTCGATAGTAGCTGCTGATTCGAAAATTTTTAGGTGATCATCAGGATCACCTGTCCCATCATATGTTTTGACGTTAGCAGGCATGCGCCTTTTCTTATTTTCCGAAAAGTCGCTGATGCGCCTAGTGAACGCATCAACCTTTTGGCGACGCCAGGGAAGAGACATATCTTCGTCTTCCTGGTCGCGGTATTTTCCTCTTGACTTCCAGTGTCCAGTCTCGCTGTCCGAGGAATCTCTTGAAGATGAGCGGACTCTTTTGTGACGCTTGCGTCGACTATCATCAGAGTCCGAGCTTGCTCCTCTGCGGCGCTTGCGCCGACTATCCTCAGAATCGGAGCTTGAGGGGCTTTTACTTGGGGAACATCGTCGCCCAAGCCTATCTTGGATCCTGCGTCTGCCAAGCCTAGCGTGGACATTGGCGCGCTGCTCCCCCTCTTCAGGTTCTTCCATATGTTGAAGGTCGGCTGCTTCATCGTCCATAACCTTCCTTCCAATCCTGGCAAACACTGGTTGTTTGCGGCTATCCCTTTCGCGTCTTTCCTTTTGGTAGCGCGGTGGGGATGCTTCGTGCTCAGGGTCGAAGTTGAGTCTGGCGTGCAGACTTTGGCTTGACCTCTTCTTTGCCTCCTCTCGCATGAGCGCAGTCAAGGCTTCGTAGTTTTGGGATACAAAGTCGCTTGGCGCTAATTCGGAAGTGACTCCTTCTAGCGCGATGGAGTCTATTTCCAAGGTAGGATCCTTGTTTCGGATAGGCGCGTTGGGAGGTTCAGTGAAGTTCACCTCTGGCATGGCAAGAGGAGTGCGCTCCAGTTCTACCGCGCTAGTACTTGTTGTAATAGCGGGGGTAGTTTTGGTAAGTGATTCTACCGTAGGAAAGACCAGATCTGAATACGCTCCTAAGCTTCTAGGCGTGCTGGTTGTCCCAGTGGCCTGCTTAGGGGGCGCATCCGTTTGATGCTTCTTCCCTAGTGAGTCATCCTGCGCTTTCTTCCCATGCGGACTCTTGTGACTTCCGTGTTTCGTCATTCTAGTTCTTGGTAAAATTCCTAGTGTAGGGTCCCACGGATGGCGCCACTTGTTGATACAAAAGTTGGGCGTTCCTTGATAGGACTTCTATTCTCGTACCAATTGAATCTTAATGCTCGATGGAACCTGCGCACTAAGAAAAGAGAACAAACACCGTTAGGCTTATCGAGGGATTGTCTCCCCCGATTATCCTCCGGCGTGAGAGTAAGTAATCGAATGTAGGGTTTAGTAAAGGGTTAGGGTTTATTGAAGATCGTACCTTCACCGAGGGCTGGAATGCCCTTTATATATGCACGAAACCCTAGTAGGTTTCGTGTTCCCTACTCCTCGGCGTGTTAGCCGACATCGGATATTTGGTATATATCCTCTTTATTTAGAAGATACTCCATATATTATCCAGAAATAACTTTGGGATTGGGCCTTGTCGACCCAAGTCGCATAACTGGTAGTCCAGTTGCGGCCCATACGTGGTGGGCTTAATTGTTAGTATTGTTTACTAATCGGGTTCGTGACCCGGGTATGGACTATACGTCATCACTAGCTAAGATTAGCACTCGACATCTAGCTTAGTGTCTGAAATAGGATAAGCGACGTGTAAGGTGTAGATCGGGTAGATCGTGGTAGATTGGTGCTAGCTAAGATTAGCACTCGACATCTAGCTTAGTGTCGGAAAATAAGTTAAGCGACGTGTACGGTTTTCTCCGCCTGAAGGGAGTTTGTTGATTAGTGAAGTAACTCTCGAGTTGGGTACTCGAGGAGTGGAGTAGGGCGAAGAGGAGCTTCGTGACCGAACCACTATAAATCACCGTGTCCGGTTTGCGCCTTCTTACTTATCTCTTTACTTTCATTTCATTCTTTATCGGTTTATATTTGCATTGCGTTTTTGCTTGTGTGGCTAGTTGGTTATGTTATGTTGATTATCTATGTGTCGTGTTTTGATTGTGCATATGTTGTAGTTTACTATATTCATCTCTTGATGCTATATGATCATAGTTGACACTTTTCATATCACATCACACTTGATCGGGAGTTTGATACAAAAGTTTTAAGTTTTAAATGGAAACGTATTCACCCCCCTCTACGGTTTCCACAAGGATGAAGAGTAGGTAGAGAACATCTCATGAAGAGTAGAAATATAAAAAGTTTGAATCGTTTATCATTTGCTAATAAAATATGATAAATTGGTAGGATCGTAGGATCTCGATCCGATCCTACGATCTCGATCTTGCAAAGACAAAAACGATCTTGCGCGGGATCGCGATCTTGACAGCCTTGGATGGAGGTGAGGTTAATTTATGTTTTGAAATATTTATTTACTTATTATTCTAATGTTTTTTGTGATGGCATCACAATTTTTGTAAGCATATTAAAAGAGTATATGTGAAAAGACTTTTTGCAAGCGGTTACATTTAA
The DNA here is from genome assembly GCA_021014915.2 of Artemisia tridentata subsp. tridentata. Lineage (NCBI taxonomy): Eukaryota > Viridiplantae > Streptophyta > Magnoliopsida > Asterales > Asteraceae > Artemisia > Artemisia tridentata. Next base: position 357,873,310 of record CP139504.1, read on the forward strand.
AAAAGTCTCTTTACATGTAATCTTTTAATATGAATAAGTTACATAAATTATTTTTTGCCTATTTATTTGGTATCTTTGTTATAGTGAGTTATAAACCATTTGTACTTTGGTTTTTTTTTTCAATGGCACATTTTCAGTTGTTAGAGAACTTAATTAACGTTGCGGGTTCTTCTAAATTGCATGATTGTATGCGTTTGTGGTTTGTGCAACAGGCAGGTGAAGATGATGCTTTGTCCAAATTACTTATCGCTTGTTGTGAGCATTTGAGGCGGGTAATGGCGAAAAACCAAAGCATGATAGCGAACATGGAAGCATTAGGTCCTCATGGTGTTTCTCTTGACTCGCTATTAGCTTTGAAGAAGACTCAAGAGAGGCATCGAGTATTGCTTGAAAAGTTATGAGGGTTGTTTTTTCAAGTGAAAGCCGGTGTTCGCGAGGAAGAAACTAATGCTATTAAGATGAATGAGTTTAATTAGTTGTTTGGTGACTTTTTATGTTTAGACTTTGAGTTTTGTTTGTTTAAGTTTTTATGATGTTGAAAATAAATATAAGTATCCATTTTGCTATTTATTCAATTGTTTATTATTTGAACTTATTAGGACTTATTTATAAAGTTGACATTTTTTTATTTATTCTCAAGATTGTAACATCCCTAAATTTTGATATAAATCTAAGGCTAAGTTATAACTTTTTTTTATGATGTTTAGGATGGTAATGGTATGCATTGTGTAGGTGATGGGTTTTTTTAATGTAAAAGGTAAAGTTTGAGATTTTTTTTTTTTTTTTTTTTTTTTTTTTTTTTTTTTTTTTTTGTTGTTATATTTGCAAATAAATTTTGCATGGGAAGATGAAGTTCCTGCTTGAATTAATACTTCAGTTATGTTTTGCAATCATTCTTTCTCATTACCTTATTGTTTTCTTTTTAACTCTTTGTTTCCCCAAAACGCATTTCTTTTGATTATTAATACCCGATGTATCTTTTATTTTTAAAGTATCTAATAAATCTTTACAAACCCTATCTCTAATCTCTCCACCTAACTCTAACTCTCTCACTCATGGCTTTACCTTCCAACATCAGTGAAATCAAGGATGCTTCTGGGTCCGATAATTTAGAAACAACTTTCAAGTTCTTATTTAACAATGAGATGACTGAGGATGAGGGATTTTTGATTAGGATGGGGGAGGAGCATAATCAACTCAGGAGCAAGGTTGAGAAGCGTGAGGTGACAATCAGGGAGGCTCATCAATGTGGCCCTTTCAATGAAAAAGCTGTTGATGTTCTTCGTTGTTTGATTGAGACACAGGAAAGGGAACGCAACAGGCTCTTAGGGTTGACTGCTTTACTTGCTGAGGTCCGTGATGGTCTTGTGGAGAAGGGCCGCCATGTGAAGCTTATGGAGTTTGATGAAACACTATCTGATGATGAATAGATTATGATAATGATGGATGTCTTTTGGTATTTCTTATGGTTGTGTAGGTTGATGATCAGATGCTAATCTTGTAACTATAATGACTAATGGATCTATTACTAATAATAAGAAGTTTAAGTTTATGTTTATTAATATGTTTTTTTTTTTTTTTTTTTTTTTTACATTTTACATTTTATTAAAAAGTGGGGTGGGGGCTTCTCACTCACACACACGAGTCAAACCCACATACTTATTAGATCTGGCGAAAATAAATTAGGGTTTTCTCCTCAAATTAGGGTTTTTCAATAACTCAGCATTTTAATAAAATTAAAACATCTACTCAGTTTAATTATGGAGTGTGGTGATTGAGTATTCAAGTTTTGAAATCAATTGTGATGAAATGATCATGTATGGCTGATAATTATATGACGGATCTTATGCACAGGTTTGCATCATAATTTGATTAATCTTGCTTTTTGTTTAGTAGATTGAATGATGGTATTAGGTTGTTCTGTTGTGGGTTTGATTTGTCTGTGTTGATAATGTTAAAAAGATGAAACTTTATATATAGTATTGATGTAGCAATTGGTTTTGTGTTTCTGGTAATCACAGCTGAAACTGTTATTTGATTAAGAGTCATATTGATTAAGGAGAAGGTTAGACATGTTTTTAGTAGTATAAAATCTTGATTGTCTTTATTGTAGCATTTTTTATTTGGTTGGTAGTAGTTGGTTTTAGGTGACAGCGAAAAAACGAAAGTGTAACAAGTATGAGAACTTACGTTGTTGGAATAAGAGGCCTTTGGTTCTTGAATTCCAAATCAGCAGTCGTTTAGCTTCCTAAACATGCTATTAAGGGTTGTTTGCTCATCAGCCCTTTAGGTATCTTGGTACGTTAATAAAGGCTGTTTGGATAGCTAGTTTTCAGAAGCCGTTTAGGTATCTTTACATGTTAATAAGGGTTTGTTTGGATAACTTAGTTTAGCAGTCATTTTGGTTTTCGGAACGTGTTTTGAAAGTGCATGTTTGTTGCCATAGCTATTAAATTCCTTCGCATATAATGTTCTTAATTTCTGTTGCTGGTGTGATATGCACTTGATTTCTAGATCTGCAATCGAATATTATATTAGCTTATTAAGTAATTAGAATAGCTAAGTCTCAATATTTTGGGTATTTGAAATAATCTGAGACATCACCATGTTTTTTTATAGGTTTATTGTAATTGCCTTAGCAGTATTAAAGCTCAAAAGGATCATTAAAGCAAAAGAAGGTTTTGCACTATCACGTTTGCATAGTAATAGTAAAATGGACTCATTATTAAGCTTACGTGATAGTGCCAAAATCTTATATGTGTATTCAATTTGGATGTAGATGAACTCATTATCAGTTATCGGAGGTTATTTTCTCATGAATAGTAGCAATGGTAAGTATACTTTTTTTTTGTTTACTTATTGTCTTCGTGTTAATTTGAAGTTTTGACTGTTTGGATAGCATCGTTTAGTTGTGTATTGTATCTGTATACAACAATTATATAGATTTAAGTGTTTTGAGAAAAGCAAATTGCAAATAAGCTGACACACATGCATTGAAACATACATAACTGCTTATCTGCTTATAAATAAGCTGATACACATTCATGAAAAGACACAAAACTACTTATCTGCTTATAAATTGGAAACATTAATATTTTAGTTTTCAACATTTTCTTAAAACTGTAAGATATCATGATCAATTTTGGCCTAATCTTGCTCATCACAGTCACCATCATAACTGTCATCCATCTCTTCATAATCTTTCTCATTGGTAGGATATATAATCTGCAATGGTATTGGTTCATTTTCTTTTCTTGGGTCTGTTAACGCTAGTTCCAAACTCATTGATTTCCTTTTTTTTGTACCTAGCTTTGAAAGACCTTTGTCTCAACTTTTTGATGTTTTTGGGAAGTTGGTAATCAGGGTTTTCTTCTACCTTATTCTTTTCTTCCAGCAGCCTTCTAATTATTTCTTGGGTGTTCTCTTCCGGTTTTGCACCTCCATTTTCAGCCTATAATGTAAAGAAACTTTGTGAGTAGTATAGACAATCAATAAATTTACAATTCATAAAACATATCAATTCATAATTTAGTTTAGTTTGACAGTTGTAACAGACAAATATTAACATAGTTAGGAACTCCGAGCTCCCTCACAATTTCCTTTTGCTATTTAAACAGAGTTAGCTCAAAGGCCTGCAACAGACTTATTGCTAGAATGTTTAGATAAAAAAAGGAATTACTGAGGAAGATCAGAGTGCACAACTATGTTGAACATCGGTTATCAATATTAAGAAACAAAAAATGTTGTGGACTTTAGGTTGGACTCTTTCGAGTATAAAGTTCACAACATTATTTGTTTGTCAATATTGACATCCGATGGGCCTTGTCTGCCACAAAATACACGATCTGCCCTATATATTTGAGAATAAAAGGTTTACATAACGCAACTACATTCAGCATCGTATGTCAATATTAACAAATGAAAAATGAGGTGGACAAAGTTCACAACATTATTAAATTGTGAATATTGACATCTGATGCTGAATGTATGTCACATAAAATAGGTTCTGCCCAAATAATTTGAGAATAAATGGTTTGCATCAATTGATTTTTAACCTTAAAATGGTTAATTAGTTCTTGTAAACTGATAAGTTTACGATTGGTCCAATAGTTGATACCCACATCCCTACAGTGCCTTTTGAAAAGAGTTAAACCAATATTAAACTTTCTTGCAGCTTGCGCTATGGGGATGTGATAGTACTGGGCAATCTCTTCCCTGCTTAATGCCATGGTTTTGTAATATGGATAGCTGATATGTGGATGTGAAGAAACAACTGGATTAGCGGGCTTTTAAAAGGCTTACCAAGCCTTTCATTTTTCCAGCAGTTACAAAAAGGTATTGTAACTTCTGCTCACTTATAAAGTCTATTTATTAGAAATTAATAATAAATTTTGTTATTACTACTGCTATTTACTGTCATATAATATCTTCTCATTTTCTAAAATAAAAAAACAGTTTTCAGGTTGTTTCTAAAGCTACAGTTTCTAGTTGTTAGGCTCATGTTCAAAAGTGACATGTTAAATTCAAAATGAACGTAACTTTCTGTATGATGTTAACTGCAAAACTATTCTCAAATATGCTAAGTTTGTAAATCCTAAACACGCAATTGGATAGAAATGTTTATGAGCTGAACTTGTAGTTTTTAGGAATAGCCGAAACTTCATTGTTAGTTTTCTGGGTGGCTTTAGAGCTGTACATGTACTTTAGATTTAAGTTAAATTATTTCAGATACTTAGAATCCTGTAAAACAAAAGCTATCTATAATTTTAGACATTGTTGCATTTTATCAGGGATTGTTGAGAAAGATATCAATTATTTGAAAAATAACTTATACATTGTATCATTGATTCATTATCACAATAGTACAACGGCTTATTAAATTAGGTTACGTTCTTTTAGTTCCCTTTCTTCGTCTTGAATCTTCTCCTGCGTCCCGTACATCTTGTTATTATTTGATATCCCGGTGTTCTGTGAGCCGACTATGTATCCTGTAGAGTATTGTGCAATATATAGTGTGTGGGAAAGGTATTAATTATTTAAAATAGTATTAGTGTATCACTATTAGAAGAGTCCCTTTGGGTGTTAACATAGGTTACTGAAAGTCTCTTTGAAGACAATATTTCGTGTATGGCCCTGTAGTTCAATGTTTGTATCTTCAATCATGAGAATTTTTAGCCCATCAGGGCTTGTAACCCTGGATAGTGCGACATAAAGTTGCCCATGACTGAATACGGGGTTTGGCAAATATATTCCTATATATTTAAGTGACTGCCCTTGGCTTTTGTTGATAGTCATTGGATAGCATGGTTTTACAGGGAACTGCCTCCGTTTCATTATGAATGGCCAGTTTGATTGTGTGGAACTCAGTGTGATCCTAGGTATAAGCACAATGTTTCAGATATGTGACTCTGTGAGAATTTTGGCACGAATAACAAACTGACCTAGATCAGTAGTGAGTAGTCGAGTACCATTGGAAAGGCCCTGTGTTGGATTTACGTTTCGTAAAAGCATCATTGGGAGTTCTATTTTTTAAGGACAGAGCATGTGGAGCATCCCTTGATAATTTAACGAATTTAAGAACACAATGGGGTATAGGTTTTCCTGCCCAGCAGAATCAGTGGAAGCCTTGCATATCTCATCTGCACGATTGTAGATCACAGGGTTGCCTTGCAACTTTTCAAACATGTAGGCGTTGATTATATCGGCATCTTCATTTTTGGGAGTCAAAATAGCTCTTTCTTTTAGATAGTCGTTCTCGTTCTGCTTTGTTGTAAAATCGGGGAAAGTTTGGTTGACAATCTCCTCAACATGGTAATTCCCTGATTTAAGATTGAATTCATCGGGTATGCTTATCCAAGTAGGCTTGTCCTCACCTTCTTTACTCTTGGCTGGCAGATTCCCATCCCCCACATTTAAAACCCATTTGTTGAAATCTTATTTTCGAGTATCAATGCGACCATCCGCTGTGTATTCATTGACTCTCATGCTTCGAGTAAGTGTGAAAACTTTGCAAGATTTCCATAATTTTGATCGGTTAATGCAAGCATCAATCACGTCCGTCCTTTTGCCTTTCAGAATGACTGTTAGAATTTGCCTAAAGTCTCCACTCAGCAGCATAGTCATTCCCCCAAAGATACGGTCCCTATTTTCCGAAGTATGGAATCCCAATATATCCCTCAACGTCTTGTCTAATGGCTCAAAAGAAAATCTTTGAGTCATCGGTGCCTCATCCCAAATTATCAGCTTGACCTCTTGCATTAACTCTGCAAAGTGCGTGTTTTGTTTAATACCACATGTGCTGTTTTCCATTAAATCCAGTGGAATAACGAATCTGCTATGAGCAGTCCGTCCGCCAGGTAGGAGCAACGAAGCAATTCCTAGGTCAATTATAAATATGAAGTTGGTGAATCTTTAAGTATTATATAGTATACTCAAGTAATAATCATGTATAAATTGAAATACCTGAAGATGCCACTACAAGGACTATTCCCCGTTATGATCTTATCTTTGCAATTATAGTCTTGTTAACTGTCCTTTCTGGTTGTGAACGGACTCGAGAACCTCATCATAGATTAAGCGTTGTTCGGGGTTTAGTAACGCATGAAGTTGTTCATGTTCGATCTTGCTCTGTTTCATATCATAGTCAAGCGCCTCTCTAATTAAGCGATTGTCCATTTTTGTTAATAACCTTGGGTCTGGTCGGGGGAGATCTTGAAAATCTGCCAAAGACTTGCCATACCTGTGTAACAATTCTTGTATTTCCATGAGGCAATAGTTCTTTATTTGGTCGTCCGTAAGTTCCAGCTCAGGGTACTTGAAATGTTTCCTTTTTTATGTAGAATATCCTCTGACAAAGCTTCCCAGTTTTCTTCCCAGAATTGTAGTGGTCTGCTCACGTCACAAAACAACAAAATGGTAACAAATAAATCACGGAGTTGCGCTCCTAATTCCCATTGTGTTGCTTCTTTTATCGCATGTGTCCATTCCTTATCATCATTGAGTAGGCCATACGCAAAACATGCTGCTTTAAATGTCCCATATTTTATTTTGTTAACCATCATCATTTCCTCAAATGATTTAGCTCCTCTGACGACATTTAACAACATCCTCAGATAGTATCGTTCACCTGAAGCAGGGTGTGAGCAAAGACTTTATTTTGCTTCCTAGGTTTCCACATTTTTTTTTCATGCCACACGTATTTTCTGGGTATTTCAACATAAGTTAGTTCATTCGCTTTCGTGTCCCTCTTGTTTAGCTCAAACCAATCGGTGAACATGGTTACATTGATTCCTTCCTTTGCAAGAAGCGCTGGCAAACTATCTGAATCACGCAATGTAATTGCATTCTGATTTGGTAAGTGATAATTAAGTTTCATTACCGACGGATTGGAATAATGGATATCAAAAGAAAATAGCCGCCATACTGCTTCGCATGGTGCTAGAAACCGGCAGTTCAAGAAACTTTTGATTTCATCAACTGCAACCACGCTATCAGTCCCCGATTGATTGTATCTTTGAATGTTTTCTTCTATAACAATACTTGCTCGATCTGGCCCTTTGTTTAAGTATTTAAATAAGTACTTAATAGCCTTTGTTCTGTTACACCATTCAACATTGATGTGTGCTTGATATTTAATGAGGATGTATTGATTGTGAGGCACTACATTTTTGTTAGAGTAGGTGGTCTTTCCTTTCACAGCACACACTTTAGTATCTCTTCGACGGTAAACAGGGTACCCGTCTCCATCAAGTGTTGTTTCGGCGTAAAATGCCTTGGGATACCTTTTTGAGCATTTGTTTTCAATGTTGCATGGAGCATATTTTGCTTTTTCCCCGCAAGGTCCATGCAACATATATTCGGTAACAGCCTTGTATCTATCCGGATCAGTCTCTGGAGATGGAATCTCTACCGAGATTATGTCATCTATTTCACTTGGAGTCTTGCACTTGGCCTGTTTTTCAAGCCATAAGAGAATACGCGCGTGGGGCAATCCCCGTTTTTGAAACTCTATCACGTAGACAACTGAAATAACAATTTAGGAAACCTTTTGTTAGCTTTTAAACTCATGAGCTGAATAGACAGATTGATCATATGATGTAAGGTGTTTACCTGCACGGGTTTCCCCAAAAATGTGATTCTTTGTAAGATCTTCCAACATCTAATCCAGTTTAATTTTAAAAACACGGGTTACCACCTCTGGCCGATCATGCGCCTTCTGCCTAGGAATATTGTCCAGCATTGCTGCAATATCAGGCCATTTTGGGTTGGAAGTGAATGTGATGAAGAGGTATGGATTTCCATAAGTTTGACACAGAGCCATCGCATCCTGGTAGTTCTGTATCATATATCTTGGCCCACCTGTAAAACTTGATGGCAACACCACTTTTTTGCCAACTACTGATGGGTCTGTGTCCCCTCTTGTAACAGCATCGTATACATTATGATACAGATCCGCACGCAGGGTCGCTTGATTACTCCTTGCCCATTTAAGCCTTTGTTCTTCGACAGATGTGTAGGCGTCTACTAAATACTGTTGAAATAAACGTACTTCTCTTATCAATGTAGTACCTTGATTGTTCCGTTGTTGGATCATGTAAGCGTAGTATTCTTTCATTGTAACAAACCCACGTATAGTTTTCTTGTTACCTGTATTGTTATGATAAGGTATTTTCTCATGTAATCCATCTTCTCCATACGGAAATAGCAACGAATATTGAAGTGCCATGTAAGATGGATGCGATTCTTAGATCCTTTGTGGCCCCATGTTTTTGTTGTTTATAATGATATCTCTTATAGCAGTACCTTCACCAAAATCACTTGTAATTAGAGTTGCCTCTTCGGAAACAGATGGTGCGTTGTTCTGCCTTAAAGTTGGTCTTTGACCAAGAAGCCGTAATTGAAAGTTGAGTGAGTTATGTGAAACACACCAATCCCTTGTCATTCGAAATGCAATAGCAACTGAGCTATACTGATTCAGCATGGCTATCAGGCTTCCTACTATTGTTTCCTCGATTTGTTCACCTCCCTCATTCTGAATGAAAGCAGACACCCGATTCCTCACTTCATTTGTTGTGTCAAAGAAGTAAAGCTGTGCAAACTTAGGTTGTATGCCTTCTTTTGGAAGTAGAGACCCAAGTAAGTGATAGTTCTGGCCACTGACCCTGAATGTGTAAGGGCCCCTTCCTGAATTAATTGAATGATCTATTTTTTCCCCAAAAGATGTAAAGCAGAACATGCTATTGTATACCTTAATTTGGTCTCTAAAATCTGATGTTGCAGGGTCAGCATAATTTAAGAGACTGTTTAATGGTGGTGGGGGCTCGCGGAATTTGGAGAGCAGTACTTTACCATCTTGGCAGCACTGTGAGAATGATGGATTTCTAGCTGTTTTAGCTTTATTACTTCTCTCGTTATACCACATAATTGCAGCACAGTTAGGGCATTTACACGACGGAGGGACAAAATCACTGTAAGTGACAGGAACGACTGGTAAAATAAGGCTTGTTAGTGGTAAATAAATACATTTCTTCTTGACACTTATTTATTCAATCCTTCTAACATGGGAAAAAATTACCTTTCGATGTGAACGCCGCTTTTTTTTAAAAAAAATGGCGTATCATCTTTGTACTGGTTCTGAAATAACATCGGGCCTGGTTATGCGATTACTGGAAGTAGAGGCTTTTGTATTTTGTTGCCTGGTTATTTGGTAATTGGAAGTAGAGGGTCCTGCGTTTTGTTCTGGATTTAGTTGTCTATCTCTTGGTAGTGATGATGTACCTAAGGAAACATATTTAGTTTTTAATAAATTCGTGTGAGTTTTTTTGCAATCCAAAAAGATGTACACGTGCTTACTTGGTCCTGTAGTCGCATTTTGTGTTAGTTTCAGACCACAATAAAACTGGAGATTCCCATCTTCACCAATAGTTGTTTCTGAATGTATCCTTATAGAATTGTGAAATATGCTAGAAAAAGATGGAAGTCGAGCACATTTACTTGAACCTGCAATATTAATAAATCCCTTAATGTAGTTACACAAACCATTTAAATACACTGTAAATTAGTCAATTTAAACAAACCTTTATCCATAATTAGAACAAAATTGTATTAGTGCTATCCTGGTTATGAAGCACAAACATGAAATCAGAATATCAAAAGATATATATAATGAATATGTAATAAACTTTACCTGTTGGAATTTCCTTATTTAACTACTACATTTATTCTTGTAATAAATGGGAAATTATCAAATAGATGACCTTTTACTATGCTATCTTGACAGATGTTATTTTGTATTGACAATCCAGTTTTTTATTAACTACAATCCTATAGCCACTTTGTTTATTGCTTGAGTGTATATCTGAAAGAATGTGGAACTTTGCGGTGAACAGGTTGGCGGTCATAACTGAGAGACCACTACGGAAGAAGTGTTTCAAGAAATGGACTTGATGGGTAAATAAATGAGCTTTGTCTAATTGATTACTGGTTTGTTTCTTTAATTTTCAGCCAAGATCAGTAATGGGGTTTTTGAAAACACAAAAGCAAATTAGCATAGGGGTTACAATAAATTTATTCTAGGGCATTTAAGCCATACATAAACCACCAACTTCCATGAGGAAAAAACCTAAACATACAACTAAACCATACTTTTTTCCCCTTCCCCTTTGAACCATCGCTTGCATCTTTTGGATTTTTGACAACAAATAGCTTGATACCAATTGAATCACAACTTTCCTTATTTGGCAGCCCTAGAACCTTAATCCTATCAGCAAAAACAAGCTTTGCAATCTGTTTTGAGGTTAGACTCTTGCTAGCTTTGATGCGTGGTTTTGCGACCTTACAACAGGTTTTACCTCTCGAGGGATCTCAAGAGGCTTGCAATCCCCACCAGGCAGTGTACCTGACCGATGTAGTATAGTGTAGTTGCAAGTACCGGGGGATTGATCGTTCTCTCGGGGAATAGTGTCGTTAGGATTGAAAAACTACTCTAATAGGTCTAAGGGTGAGGGAAGATTCTTTTTGTATTTTTTTATATTTTTATAAAAGCAAGTAAAATCTCGGGTTTGAAGGAGTGGGCGGAATTAGTTGCTAGTCAACTAACCCAAATAACTACAATTGCAAATAAAATAAAATAACTGAAAATAAAAAGGTTGTGGAACTTATATGGAGAGAAATGTGTTTACTTAGATTTTCTTACTCCCTAACTATCTTTTACCGGTTGATTAGTGTGTATTAATTGCGTGGATGACGGGTGTATTCCTTAATACCAATCGTGGGGTGGCGTACGTACTTCCCCAACTCTATAAGCTCCTACTTCACTCCTATGTCGAGCCGGCTAAGAAGCTCCTAACATGGGATCACTAGAATTCGCTCATGCATTAAATACAACCATAAAAACCTTAGTACGCATTGGTTCATGTTTCTTAAGACGTTCAAGCAAGTTACCGTATAGGAGGTTAGCCAGTTTTCTTAAGCCTAACATCGATAAACAATCATCCAATACAATTAATAACACACCAACAACCAATAATCAATAGTTAGGTTTCATTAGATCTAAGCAAACACACGATAAATCTAGCCTATCATGTTAAATAAAAGACAAGAACAAGATATAATCAAACAACACATAGACATATTGAATGATTAATTGATTACTTATCTTCAATTGAACATGGTAGATCCAAGGGTATAAAACCCTTGGAAGTAGCAGAAAAATCGTCTTAGGGTTTCTCCTCACAAAGTTGCACACTAATGACTAAAAATTATGAGAATATATATAGAAAATCAGATCTGACGGCGTCACGTTATGGAGCTGACGCCGTCACCTCGCCGCGGTTAGGGTTTCTTGATGGCCTTCTTAACGCCGTCCCCTTTTAATCATCCAAAATCCTCTCTGGCGCGTCAAGGGTTGACGGCGTCACAATGGTGCTTGACGCCGTCACAGGTACTTTTCCAGCCGATTTTGAGACTTTGTCGTTTTCTTCACTTTTATGCTCCAAAAACGTCCAAAATGCTTCCTTTTCCAGATTTCTTCTCCAAAGTACCTAAAATGACAAAAGGAACGATTTAGGGCAACATTTGATCAAATAAATACGATTTAGGGCTTAAATGACCCCCTAAAAGCGGTACACTTTTCGCTTCATCAAATACCCTTACACTTGAGATTTGCTTGTCCTCAAGCAAATGCGCTTTTATTCTAATCAAAATACAAGTTAGGGGTCATTTAATGCTAATATAAAAGTAATTACAACAAATAGTCGTTCCACTTTAATCATAATAAGCACGGAGATTACAGACTAGCACCTCACAAGTAGTGTTTAGATACTCACATCTCTCAGGTGTCATAAAAGTATATCTCATAAATGAAAATGAATAATATCTCTCACTACCTGTCATAGCAAATAGATTACCATAGGCTTGGGAACGGATCAAAAACCTCCTCCACTAGGCGTAAGCACCTAAGATAAACTATCAAAGAGGGCTTTTAAACGGGTTATAACGTTAGGTGTAGGGATATGATAAACACGGTTTTGTTGGATAAAGAATATTTTACTGGTGGCGAGTTAAAGATCTTGATTAATTACATGTACAATATGGCGTTGCTAAGCCAAGACTAGACTCGACTTAAGCTAATGAAAAAAAATAACAAAAAGATAAACATAAAATGAAACGGGATGGTAGTCCGTATGTTTTTTTTTTTTTTTTTTTTTTTTTTTTTTTTTTTTTTTTTTTTTTTTTTTTTTTTTTTCATACACTCTTGCCCTACCATCCAAAATAATACATCATAGGGGCCTCGGTTCTCCCCTTACACTTGACCTTTTACATAACTTTACAATTTACTATTCTAATGACTCGAATTAAGATAATCGAAACACTTGGAGTACTTTTAAAATATTTAGCACATATGGGGGTAATAATGTTGTTCTTCCCCATTACTCCATTACACTAGTACTTTACCCATGAGTCCCAATCATCCCGAAACAATATGTACAAGGATATGACTCGACTTAGCAACAATGTAATCAATTAGATAATTAACTTGGGTTAACACATATGTTGTAACAATAATGCACTAAAAATGAGTGCATACAAGGTGGGCTAAGGCGATTTGGATGTACATTTAAGTGGGGTGTAAACAAATTCTTACTTTAAGTAAAATGCTTAAAGTTAGAAACGAAAAGATAGGCTCTGAGGGGTGTACTAGGGGTATCGTGTACTAAAAATGAGTACAACGCAAAGGGTGTGGGAGAATTACTTGACCAATGTAGCCAATGTAATTATAACAAAAACACAGGTGTAAAACAATGGGTTAATCCTAATGCCTCTTATCATGTAGTAAATCTAACTACACGAATGTAGTCTCACTTGTGGCCTCGGAATGGTCCTAACGCAAGTTCTAGAATCTAAGTGCTACCGGTACACACATCATAGCATAAATGCTTTTCCTACCAATTCTAGGGGCGAACCTCACATATTTGGGGGTGAAAATTTTTTTAGTGGTACGGTTTTGTGCTAGTCATATAACTCCTATCCGTGAGACGCTCATTAAGACTAAAGTTTCACTCCTATATGTTGTAAAAATTTTTTAATTTGGCACTAAAATTGCCTTAACAGGTATTTCTCTCAGTTTTATTGCACATCTACCATTAAACAAACGAAAAATCAAGCGTAATAGCATTCTCTAAGGTATCGTACTTTACCCCCCCTTACACTTAAGATGAACATTGTCCCCAATGTTCAAATAACAAGATGTAAAAGTAAATAAGGTAAAAGAATGAAATCAAATACTCCCCTGATTCGCTCGGTGGATAAAGAGGTAACATGGTTAGATCTTCTTCCAAGGTAATGTTGAAACTTCAAAATTAAAGCATCGCCAAAAGCTTGATTCCACATACATCTCCTTGTCCAAAATAACCTGTTAATCCTGAGAAAACAAACAAGAAAACCTGCGTAACATCGGCGGGATAAATCTGTATAAGGATATAATGCTTGTGGAATGATTATTTTGCAGATTCCTGGAGTTTATAAGTTAGAGATTTAATAAAAAACTTTTTATGATTCCGGTAGAAAAACAAAACTTTCAAAAATTTCAGAAAATTAAAACCTGACGCCGTCAGGTTGTAAGGCCTGACGCCGTCAGAAATGATCTGACAGAATTCTCATGTTAAGTTTCCGGAAAATTTCTGGAAAAACCTATACCTTACTTCCTGGAATTCCTGCAAAATATCATTATGACTCGATACAAGCATTTAACTCAAACAATTACTAATATGTATGTTAATTTATTATTGTTACGATTCATGTTCATTTGTTCTAATAAACCGATTTGGATTTCCCTTACACTTATCTTTTGCAAAATACCTTTATATGTAGTTAAGACGAAGTTAAAAACAAGATAAAGCATTTTCACAATTTAGTTTCGAACATGAATCAATAATAATAAAAATTAAACATACATACGGAAGCAAATAAAATCAAACAAACAAATAAATAAACACACAAAGCAAATAAAGCTTGGGTTGCCTCCCAAGAAGCGCTTGTTTTTGTTCGAGTCACGAGCCTGACTCTACCCTTATTTAACGGAAATAGGGGAGGTTTTCCCTACACTTAGGGTTAAGTACGGGTGATAGTAGCGATACACACCAACTCGGTATGAGTATGCCACGTGAGGAAAGAGTGGTGGATGAATTATATGCTCAAAGATGTGGGATCCAATCATCATAACCTTACTTAGTTCAATTGGGTCAATGGGTGAATTGAAGTTTTCTCCTAGAAAGGGATCATCTTTTATCAACTTCGAGAGACTCCTAGTTGGGAATCCATCTTGACCTAATAAACCCGGTTTAAACCCATAGTGTTTCTTGTGATCAATCATGAATGGGTGATGTAAGTATGAAAGGTTATGGTTCACTCCTATGTTACCTTCCTCTCTACAAGGCTCAAAGTCAACAACCTCCAACCTAAAACTACCCGGATCATATGGTTCGATGGGTGGATTGGGGCCTTTTTCAATTCCTAAATTTTCATCCAAGGATGGAAGATTAGGTAACGGTTTTGGTTGAGGCTCCGCTTCATCAAAACTAGGAACTTCCATAGAACTAAGAGTAAGGTTGTGATCACTAAAAGCATTCAAACCTATATCCTCTAGTTGTGTTTGGTCCAAGGGCTCTACCTCTATTGGGGTTCCTATAGTCTCCTCTACTTCTTCCGTGTAAGTCACGGGTGGTGTGTGTGCCTCAAATGATGGTAGGACTTGTGGGGTACTTGGTGGGCTTATGTTACTTACCTCATCATTCCTTATGTCAAGATCACCTATATCCTCATCATGTGTTTTAGTAGGATCTAACCCTAACATTTTCCCAAGTATCTCAAGTGCTTCTCTAGGCATCTCAACTTCTATGTCCGAATCATAAGGATCATCCTCAATATTCTGACTGCTATATTCAAATTGCCCAAAAGATTCATCATGTGTTTCTTGAGATTCAACGTCATCAATCATAAAACCTAGGTCTTTTTGATCAATGTGATCATGTTCGGCTAAATCCTCCATCACATCAAGGTCACCTATGTGTTCATCCTGTATTATGGTAGTACCTAACCATGACATGCAACTAGGTGGCTCAACTCTACCCTCATCCCCAAACAAACTTGTTTCATGATCCTTGAAATTTGTGGTCAATTGACTTGTATTAATATTTGTTGGGTTGTCTACTATATAATAATATTGGGCACAATTCTCAATAGCTTCCCATGCTTCTTCAGCACTTAATTCCCTAAGATCCCTGCCGGCAAAATAGTAAATGTCCCTTTGGGCATGTCGGTCGACACGATCGTAAAAGATTTGAGTTAGGGACCATGAATCGAAGTTATGATGAAGGACTTTTTGGAGTAAATATTTAAAACGAGTCCATGCATCATAGAGAGGTTCATCTTTATGTTGTTTAAACATCAAGATGTCATATGGAGTGGGTGAATTACGTGGTTGGTAGTATGGTGGATTCGCGTTCTCCATAATGGTGAACGGAAGAGTCAATGAAAATTACGAACAAACACACAAAGAAAAATAGATAGACTAAAGAAAACCTAGAAAAATAAAATAAAAATCTCACTAGAAAGGAATCTAGTGAGTAGACCTAATAAAATAAAAATTCAACCTAAACAATAACTATTCCCCGGCAGCGGCGCCAAAAACTTGATGCGTGGTTTTGCGACCTTACAACAGGTTTTACCTCTCGAGGGATCTCAAGAGGCTTGCAATCCCCACCAGGCAGTGTACCTGACCGATGTAGTATAGTGTAGTGGCAAGTACCGGGGGATTGATCGTTCT
Source organism: Artemisia tridentata subsp. tridentata (assembly GCA_021014915.2). Taxonomy (NCBI): domain Eukaryota; kingdom Viridiplantae; phylum Streptophyta; class Magnoliopsida; order Asterales; family Asteraceae; genus Artemisia; species Artemisia tridentata. The sequence goes on from CP139504.1 coordinate 357,889,634, forward strand.
CTCGGGGAATAGTGTCGTTAGGATTGAAAAACTACTCTAATAGGTCTAAGGGTGAGGGAAGATTCTTTTTGTATTTTTTTATATTTTTATAAAAGCAAGTAAAATCTCGGGTTTGAAGGAGTGGGCGGAATTAGTTGCTAGTCAACTAACCCAAATAACTACAATTGCAAATAAAATAAAATAACTGAAAATAAAAAGGTTGTGGAACTTATATGGAGAGAAATGTGTTTACTTAGATTTCCTTACTCCCTAACTATCTTTTACCGGTTGATTAGTGTGTATTAATTGCGTGGATGACGGGTGTATTCCTTAATACCAATCGTGGGGTGGCGTACGTACTTCCCCAACTCTATAAGCTCCTACTTCACTCCTATGTCGAGCCGGCTAAGAAGCTCCTAACATGGGATCACTAGAATTCGCTCATGCATTAAATACAACCATAAAAACCTTAGTACGCATTGGTTCATGTTTCTTAAGACGTTCAAGCAAGTTACCGTATAGGAGGTTAGCCAGTTTTCTTAAGCCTAACATCGATAAACAATCATCCAATACAATTAATAACACACCAACAACCAATAATCAATAGTTAGGTTTCATTAGATCTAAGCAAACACAAGATAAATCTAGCCTAGCATGTTAAATAAAAGACAAGAACAAGATATAATCAAACAACACATAGACATATTGAATGATTAATTGATTACTTATCTTCAATTGAACATGGGAGATCCAAGGGTATAAAACCCTTAAAAATGGCAGAAAAATCGTCTTAGGGTTTCTCCTCACAAAGTTGCACACTAATGACTAAAAATTATGAGAATATATATAGAAAATCAGATCTGACGGCGTCACGTTATAGAGCTGACGCCGTCACCTCGCCGCGGTTAGGGTTTCTTGATGGCCTTCTTGACGCCGTCCCCTTTTAATCATCCAAAATCCTCTCTGGCGCGTCAAGGGTTGACGGCGTCACAATGGTGCTTGACGCCGTCACAGGTACTTTTCCAGCCGATTTTGAGACTTTGTCGTTTTCTTCACTTTTATGCTCCAAAAACGTCCAAAATGCTTCCTTTTCCAGATTTCTTCTCCAAAGTACCTAAAATGACAAAAGGAACGATTTAGGGCAATATTTGATCAAATAAATACGATTTAGGGCTTAAATGACCCCCTAAAAGCGGTACACTTTTCGCTTCATCAAGCTTCAACCTTGTTTGAGCTTGAACCCATTTTTGGTTGATAAAACTGCATTTCATCATAGCCAGAATCAGAACTTGAATCTTCAACCTTTGGAAAATAGTCAGCCCATGGCATTGGATATGATCCATCACAACTTTCACTGCTGGAAATGGTTATGATTTCTGCACACACAAAAAATGAATGGTGTGTTATAGATATGAGAAATAGCATGAAAAAGACAATGTTGAATACCTAGTTTCTTGTTCGAATTCATTTTTGCAATTGTGGTTTTTGTTATAGATGTGTGAAGGGTTGTTTGGTGCTTATACTTTTTTATAGTGGATATGTGAAGGGTTGTTTGGTGTGATTGAGATATGATTGATTATAGATAGGCTAGTAGTAAGCTGTAATTGATTGTAGATAGTATTGTCATAAAAGGGTAATATACATTTACCCTAAATAGCCTAAGCATGCCAGCTATAAACAATACAAAACACATTCCTTATAACACTTAGTCAATGTACAGGAATGAGGAGAAAAAAATAGTGTTTGCTAGCAAAGATTCTCATCTTTACTTTAGTCCAAACTGCAAAGTACAGTCACTTCATAAAGAAAAAAACAGTGTTACTTTAGTCCAAACTCCAAAGTGCAGTCACTTCATAAAGAAAAAAGTTATTATGATTACAAATGTATGTCACTTGCTACATTTTCTAACTATAAGTACATTGTTTTGAAATTGTATATTTACTATTTCTTCCTTGGATGCTTATGCATGATATCATTAGCGCTGGATGCTTCATGAAGTAGCTTATAACTTGATAACAGGTTTTAACTTTATCTTCTTCTTCATCCGCTTTCCTTTGTAAGTGTTGGGTACGCTTCTCGCACCAAAATGTGACAACATATGTGTGATTACATTAGTTATCTTATTTGCCACAAACACATGGACTAGAACCGTCAATATTGTAAAGTCATGTGTTTTTGCTCTATAAATACACCTCCTAGACTTCACTAGGAGGGTTGAAGCTTGTGTGTGTTTGTAATCCTTTCATTATTATTAATCATACAACCAAGTTTTCTCTCTCATCTCTCTACACTTTCCCTCTCTAACCCTTGCCATGGAAATGATGTTCTTTCATCTTCCAAGACCTCCCGATTCACAACATATTAACCAAAACACGATCCATCAATTGGTATCGGAAGCCACGGTATTAGTTTTGGTTGATTTATGTGATATTTTCTTGTCAAAATCGTATTGTTTGTGGATCTGATGTGTTATGAAACTGTTGTGTTGGTATTACTTTTTCTTGTCCCAAAAGGTATTAACAGCATCTTAAAAGTGGTCGAATCTTTTCAGTTTCTTAATGTATCTGGTCATTTTTCAGTCCGCATACATCCGTATCATTTGATTGTGTGACTAATTTGGTTAATCCCGTGTAGAGTTTATGGTCTGAATCTGTGGTCAAGTTGGTCTGATAAAACTGGTCGGAAAATATAGTCGAAAATTTTTGGCCGGAATCTCGCCGGAGTTCTTGGTCAAAAAGCCAAAACCCTCTTTTATCTGAGTTCAAAGTGCGATAAACCCTCATCTATCTGGATTCGATTTCTTGTACAAGAAATGCGATAACGATCCAAAACCCTCTTCTATCGCAGTTGCGATTGCGTTTTTATCGCATTTAGGTAATTATCGCGTTTGGGAAATTATCGCATTTGGGATATTATCGCATTTGGATATTATCGCGATTGCGTGTTATCGCAGTTGAGACATGACCACTTATCGCAGTTGGGTTTAACGGGTCAACAGTCAATGGTCATCAGTCAACGAGTCAAACTCTTATCGAAAATTAAAGAAATGAAGATGAACAGACGACCACTTACAACAACCAATGATACCTAAACAAATCGACAGCCTCAGTATTGAACAAGAAACATAACCTCAACAGTCCAACAACTAATAACATCACAACAAGATTATTACAAGACCAATATCTAAAATCCACAACTATCCTAAACCCAATACTCGAACATAAAGTTAATACAATCGATCTCAGTCACATTTTTTTTTTCGTGTATCAAGAATTATTATCAGCCCTCAACGATTAATAACCACGAAAAAAAAAAAAAAAAAAAAAAACAAATCATCATCGATCGTTGTTTGAAGCTTTGCCTCATTTTTTTAATCCGAAATTAGAAGAAAGACATATAACAATAATGTTATTGTCTATCTTCGATTCGTTAAAAGAAAACAAAAACAAGAAGCAATCATCTACCCGAGACCCATAGGATCTTGAAGCCGAAAAGTTAAGAATATGTTTTGAAGGTTCGCCTTTATTTGTGTTCGGATAGTGGATTGTTGTTATGATTTTGGAGGAGGTCAGTTTCATGCTCGTGTGGTGATGATTGTGACTGCAAATCGAGAGTAGGAGACGGATTGTTTGAGGAGAGGAAAGAGGCGGATTTTTCTATGTTGAGATGAGATGAGATTTTTTCTCAGATCTTGGTTGATGGGGTGATAAAAGGTAGGTGAATGGAGGCGGATGAGAAAAGTATTAGGGTTAAGAGTTTGTACTTAATGACTCTTTTATACCCAAAGTTTAGGGTATAAAGTTGGATTGGGCCCGGGTTATGTGATAACTGGGTTGGACTTGTGGATGGGCTGCCCATTGAATTATCACACGAATGAAAGTGCATTGTCCAAAATTTCTTACAAAATATTGGATACAATTTTATTTAATATTTTGGTAGTAAGTGTGATATTATTTTTGGTATTACAAATGACTAATTTCACGGGGATACGATTTTTGACAAGATCGGGATAAAACCATTATCATAGTTCATTTAAACCGTCAAAAGGCTAGTGTTGAGTATTGAACCGCAAGATGTGACTACGGGGTTAATTCTTTATTAGTTATTTGAGGTCGAAGTGGGATATCACGGGTGCGTGTACTTAGTATCTTGAAGATATCGGGGTTGGTTGGATGCATGATTCTTCGAGATCCTTGTTCGAGCTTATAACCTTCAAAATGATTAAGACTTGAGTTATCTCGTTATACCTGATGTAAGGAGTTACGTTGTTGTGCTCACAGTGTATAGCCATCACTTTAAAGGAGTTACGTTGTAGTGCTCAAGTGTCACACAAAGATGTGGATGATTCAAGATGAGTTCATATACAGTAAAGGATGGTTGGATGGGTATATGAAACGACCTATGCTTAAAGGAGTTACGTTGTAGTGCTCAGTATAGGTACTTAGTCAGACAATAGTGCAAGCTTAAGTCACAAGTTCGGGTTATTTTACTTCAGTCTCAAGTTCGTAATACTGGGTTTTCTCCATCAGTGGTCACTACAAAAAGTCGTCAGAATGATAATGGGGTCGGTAAAGAGTTAGATGAGAAGAGTATAGAAGAGTAGAGATTTTATCAGCAATTGATTCTCACGGGCTATCTTTTGTACTTCACACATCTTCGACAAATTAGACATACAGGGTGTACGCTGCCTCCGTTTCCATCGTAACCATAGTGTGTATGCTTCCGATTCCGCGAAGACATCGTGGGGGAAGAGAGAGTAGATGTGCTTTGACTTTCTTTGACTTTCTTTGCATTTTTTGCGAAAACACTCTTTTTCCAGATGGATCTGCATTCAGGGGGAAGAAATGTGCACATCAGGGACGCATAACAGACTCACGTGATCGAGCTTACAATTTTATTACTACCGGAAGACGTCCGCAAAGATGATCAGTGGTTCAGTTTAGTGATTTTGGTGTACTCGTTTCAACTTTCGCAGAGTGTGATGTGCGAAGTAGCCTACTAATGTGAGAAGATCTTGCTAAATTTCTCGCATGTTACCCCCGAACGGAACTTCCGCATTGAGCATAATCGTTACTGAGTACTAGTCAGATTTCCTTGGTGTGGTTTACAATGTCATCTACAAATTCCGCTGCGTACTTACAACCTTCAAAAGTTAGAAGACGTGTTAACTACATCAAAGTTTTGAATCTGCTGAAGATAGTTGTCAGTTTGGGGGGAATCTAATTCAGAAACTAACCAAAACACGATCTATCAGTAAGATACACATGCAACCTGCAAGAACTAAAGTCCATAGGAAAGAAATTTTGTCTACATAAAGAGTTAGTTATTACATGTTAAAAAAACCAATTCCAAATTTTCAAACAAACACTAAAGATGATGCAATCATCACAAAGAAAACATCAAAAAGTTCACACAGTGTACACCAAATATGGTGTAATAATCCCAAACAAAATTAATAGAGAAATAACCCAAACAATTGTATCTGTGGGGAAAAGTCCACCACATTTATTTTCCCCTTAAAAGAAAAAACAAAGTGTTCATAGACCAATAAAGTCTAAACTATAATGATCTTGCCAATCAACAGTGACAAATCTTGCAAATCATCAGGGGTACCGCTTCCAAGGCTGAGGCATGTGTTACTTATTCAGATTGGGTATCTCGGTCAACGTACCTACACAGGATAGTAAAAGCATTCAGGTATCAACATTTGAAACACCCTCAAGTTAGCAGTATATATTTGATTAAGTTTTAACATTCTCCTTTTTATTTGGCTCCCAAGCTCGTCATCATCATCCATTGGTTCCTAACTCGCAAGAGTTGCATCGGTGTCTGAATCTTCAACAACAGTGATAAAATAAAACAACCAAAAGCGACAGGTTAGTGGCCAATGTTGAACAATAGGACGTAAGTATATTAATGTCGAAGTGTACACAAGCACCTTATCTAACCTCTTGTATGTGAGCCTTAACCTTTTCCTTTTTTATGGCTTCTAGGCTCAACATCATCATCTTCTGCTCCCAAACTCCCAGCACTTACTTCGGCGTCTGAATCTTCTATATTAATGCTACAATAAAACAGGCATAAGCGACAGGTTAGAAGGCCAAATTTGAGCAATTGGATCTAAATATATTAACGTGGAAGTGTACGCAGGGACCCACTCTAACTTCTTGTACCTTTTGTCCTCTGAAGGTTTTGATGGAGTCAATAGTAATGGAGCTTTGGACAATGTTTTTAGTTCCGCCTTTCCATCATCGGCAGTTTCAATAAGACTGCTGGAACCTGCACTTTCATCAACTGTAGCTGGTTCTTCCACTGCATCTGGTGCACAAATAGTCGAGCAGGTGAAGCTCTCATAGTTACCATGCTCATAATATGTGTGTGATTTTAACTCCAAAGTGTGGGTGGTGCCTATGAGATATAGTAGGGGCTGTGGCAAAGCCGGTAGTTCATCCGCATCCTGTACATGAAGGTAAGTGAGCAAAACATTTATGAATTGACTCAAGTATGTAAATATACCTGATTCTCTCCTGCCAAAAGTGACTCCGCTGAATGTTTAACCAATTGTGTTGCAGTCTCATCGAACATAACTACCACGGCGTTTGGTGTGTCATCAGAAACATTTAACTCAAGCCGGTATCTGCCAAGTCAATGTTTGACATGGAAGGTAAGCTTTTGTTTCCATGATATTGTAACCCATATGCAATAGAATATACTTAAAAGAACATGGCACCTCACAACAGGATACTCTGCAGGCTTGTTGCATGCATCACACCAGAATTTGCCTCCTCTTCTTGTAGCTCCCTTCTTGCACTTTTCACTGCCACATGAGGGGTAGTTCCAGCCTTTCTTGTGTTGATATCGTCAATTGTGACTTGACAGATAAACGTCACAGACTGAGGGGAAAAAAGAGGCAACGGTTAGGTATGGAAGAGAATAACAGGAAAAATTGTTTGGAAAAAATGGCATATACATCATTCTTTCTGTTGCGGCCCCAAAGCAACAGGTTCTCCAGTGTCCCAGTAGTAGAATTGGCATCCCACTTTCTGTTGCAGCCCCAAAGCAACAGGTTCTCCATATTCTCTTCTCCCTCCTCAATTACACAGGAATATGTGGAATTGTAACAGCAGACATGGTATTTATAGCCTGGGAAACATTTGGATTGTAACCTCATGATTTGTATTCCCATAAAAAGCAATTATTGAGCTTATTGAGCTATAATTGCAGGTTGTGTAATTGAATGTGTAATTGCAGGTTGTGTAATTGAAACTGCCTGTATTGTTTTAAATTCCAGATTTAATGCTTAGTTGAATTCTACAATGAAAGCTGCATTGAAGGATATGAAAGCTACATTGAAGGATTATTGTAATGAAGCTGAATGTTTTACATTCCATGTAATAAGTGAAGGAAAGACGCAACCTGTTCATCTTGTTTGCAATGAATTCCGAGCATTAGCTAGTTTGTACTCTATTCAATCTTGATGACTCCACATTTATAAAGGGACTCAATCTTATATTAGAATAGATTAATGAAAACTTTACGATGTAAATATGTCAAAACATTTAAGTATTCTTTATAGATAGATTTGACATATAAAAAAGTTAATGAGTTGGGTTAGAACTTTTGAAACACGCAAAATTAAAATTCTCGTTAAACGTTATTGTTACCTTAAATTCATTCAGACTTCCAATAACATGCATGGTCAAATGTGTTAACGATTTTCTATAAATATTTTAAACACGCATAAATTTCTTTGAAAACTGTGAGTCTTACTCGTATGTTATATTAAGGAAAAAGTTATTAGATGGTGGAAAAAACGTGGTATATTACGAGTAGTTTAGATAGATAGATTTAATGAAAAAGTCCCTATTTATTTTCACATATCAGCAGTGATCACTGCGACCATTGACTACTACCGTTGTCACCTCAATGTCACATCACGATATACTACAACTATTTTTTCATAACTTTACCGCAATGGTCACTCTACAACTTACCACTTTTTATAATAATAACAAAAAAAGAAGAATATAACTACTTTGTTTTTGGTCGGCCTCACCATCACGAGTTTACGACCTCCATGAGCATTATCACTACTTCCCACAATGACTACAAGCACCTCGAAGACGAGAAAAAAATCCCCCATTGCGGGTGGTCTAAGTTTGTGGTAGTCGACCCGACCCAAAGTCTTTTCAAGCATAACAAAAAAAGACCATTTTTATACGTTAATTAAGTATTTGGCATGTGTTTGTTTGAATAGCTATCCTTTCACCAAGTCTAAAAAGCAGGCACCTTTTTTTTGTTGCATTTAGAAACATTCCTGTTTGATAGATTAAGTAAATTGTTAATTAGTCAAACATATCATTTTGACTTTAGAACATCATAATCTGTTTATAACAAACCTGTACCAAACTACTCACCCTTTACAACCCAAGGTTTTCCTTCATGTGTATTTAAGTCATACAGTCATACTATCTCCAAGCCACTTCAAAATTATATTTTTACCCTTAACCTCCTAATGCATTATATATACTCATTTGCATTAATTCATTCTCAATTTTTCATTAGCACAAAACAAAAACAAGTTTTGCTACATAAGCATATGATTTGATGAGCAACATCCCAACATCTTTAACAAACTCTTTTTATCATTTTCTAAACCTTGATCCATCATGGGTGTTGGAGAACATTGTTTTACCTTCTGTCGTCGTCGTTACCAAGTGACGAAGAATGATGATTCTAAAATGAACATACCGAAAGGGTACGTGGTGGTCATGGTGGGACATGAAGACAAAGAGAGGAAAAGGTTTATAATACCGGTTTTGTACATGAACCATCCATTGTTCATAAACCTCTTGAAGGAAGCTGAAGATAAGTTCGGTTTCCATCATCGTGGTCCAATTAACATCCCTTGTCATGTTAAAAAATTTTCTAATGTTCAAGGCATGATTCTTCAGGACTACAATCACCCATACCACCATCCTCGTTACCATATGTGTTGCTTCATGGATTGATCATGGTTCAATTCTTGTTCTTTATTTGTTAATATAATTTTAAGAAGTGGGTTTGTAACTTTATGTATTTTGATTGCTATATAGGAACCACTTGATAGTGAAAATGATAGGTACAATTGTCACAGATAATAAGATCAACAACGTATACGAAAAAATTAATACTCCCTCCGTCCCAAAATTATAATTCCCGTTTGGCTTTTAAAGTCTTACTTATTCAACTTTGACTTTAAATATTTTTGTTTGTGTTAAATAATACTTGATGAAAATTATATCAATGAAAATATATTTAAAACAAAATCCATTCATATATTTTGCATCAAATATTATATAATACAAACAAAAATATTTAAGGTCAAATTTAAATAATAAATACTAAAAAAGTCAAACGGATACTATTTTTTGAGACGGAGGGAGTAAGCAATTATGACGCAACTGAAACATGTATAGCCCAGATATGTTGCAAATTTAGTTCAATTAAGGGTTCATGTCATATTCGAAACACGTCATTGTGTATTACTCGTATGTTATTTCTTGAATTCACGATCAAAGCACGAAGCTTATTGTGTTTGCTTTAATGGATATCGAACCCTAAACCCTAAAGGGTTGTTTGTACAATAGGTTTTAGTGAGAGCGGAGAGGATATATTATTTTGTGATTAGTTTTTCCAAGAATTAAAATAATGATCAAATAAAATCCTCATATAACTCCTCGTAAAACTTGTCCAACAAGTCGAGCTCTCTTTCCCCTTATTTTCTCCTAGGCCAGCAGAACAACCCCCCCCCCCCCCCCCCCCCCCCCCCCGCCCCCGCCCCCCACACAACCCTCTCTTATGGGCTTACCATATGTTTTAGGTAGAGGTGGCAAAACGGGCGGGCATGGGCCACAATCCAAATGGGCACGGCTTAAACGGGCATGGGCAAAACGGGCTCATGTTATACAAATCGCTTTATAAAAGACCTAAAACGACGAAATAAATTCCTCAAACATAACACCGTATTTATATTTCAAAAATTAAATATATTATATTTATAAGTTTTTCTTTAAAAACAATTGTAACGTTCTCCAATTGAGAGAAAATATGTGCCCGTTAATGCTCATTTACCTTTTAAATGAGACATACATGCCCATTTAAATGATGGGCTAAACGTGCCAAAATCTTTTACAAATTAGCCAATTTTTTAAATTTTGAGCAGAAATTGCTACCTCAAGTTTTGGGTTAAGTCCATTTAATAAGTCTAATTACTTATTAAATATAATCTTTAAGTTAATTAAAGCGTCTAACGGATTAATTAACGACCATAAGCGATTCGTGAATTATTGACTACTATAAATAACATATTTACTATAAATATATTAAATACACTATAAATGGTAATACCACAATGTATACGTGTGTGACCCCATAACCTCATGTACTTTCAGCCGTATAATTATTTAATATGATATGAACACTACCCAATAAAAGTTACTTCTTTATGAGATTAACCATCTAATCTGTCTCTTAACAATGGTGCATTCGTTGCTGTGGAAAACTAGAGGGGGGGTTGAATAGTTTTACCGATTTTTAGTTGGTATTAAAACCTTACTTGTGAAAAACTTTGATTCGATTCTTTTGTGAAATCAATCAACACCAATATGAACACTAAACAATACTAACTAATATAAACAATAAATATAAAGTAATGAGATGGAAAGATCAAACCGGGACAAAGAGATTTATAGTGGTTCGGTCACGAAGCTCTTCTTCGCCCTGCTCTACTCCCCGAGTACCACACTCGAGAGTTCTAAGCACTATGTCAACAAAGCTCCCTTCGGGCGGAGAAAACCGTACAAAGTCGCTTATCCTTATTTCCGACACTAAGCTAAATGTCGAGTACTAATCTTAGCTAGTACCAATCTACCACGATCCACACGATCCTTACTACTTCACAGAATCAACTCACTTGACTCGATCTACCCAATCTACCCTTGATCCTTTTGATCAACACACAAGCCCACAAGCTACAAGAGATCTCCAAGATCTCAACAAGATCAAAATGATCTACTCTCACTTGACTCGATCTAACCGATTTACCCTTGATCCTCTTGATCAAGACACAAGCTCACAAGCTACAAGAGATCTTCAACACTATGTATCGACACTAAGCTAAGATTAGTACTCGACACTAAGCTAAATGTCGACATTTCTAGTTAAGATTAGTACTCGACATTTCTATTGTGTGTACCTATATGCAAACAATGTGGAGGTGCGGTAATCTCTACTCTAAAACAAAAATAATGTGATTACCCAAACGCTCCTATCTTAACTTTTGCTCAAACAAATATGTCGAAGAATACATATTAGTTATGTAATTTGATCAATATTTGTGAGATCATGTATGCATGCAAAAACGTTTTTAGTTTGCATCAACAATGCACGAAAAATGTTTCATGATCCTAGTTGTGTGAAATTTTTTGAAAACAATGGAATTGGGGTGTTTGGCAAATGAGACAATTTGGCGCCAAAAATCTTAAAGTTGAAAAGCTTGAATGTTAATGACTCCTAATCCAATTTTAAGTATCCTAGACATGATTCCACTAAAATTATTTAATCTTAATCCGATTCAAATAGTGAAATTCGGACTAAGACATATAATGTAAGTGGGTTTATGCAAATCCTATGATTAGGGAATCATGTAAGTTATACATTGTCTAATCCTAGTCCTAATTGCATAAAAATTCAATCAAAATTGAAAAACCCCAATTCGATTTTGTGCATAAGAACAAACCCTAGACTCAAATTAGAAAGAAATTAAAGTTAATTTACTTACAATTGATGTTGTAGTGATTGATATTCTTTAAATGCAATGCCTCGATCTTGATTGACAAGAGTGTAATTGGATTTGGGTGTGGTATTCGGTTTTGACAGCAAAAGGAAAGTGGGTATTTTGTTTTGAATGAATATGGAGAGGGAAAGAGGAAGAAAAACGTGTCTATCAGACGCACGCACTTTAGTGGAGCCGTGCACTTCTGAGACTAATTTTTGTTCCATTTTGATTTTTGACGAATTAATCTTACTTAATTAGTAAGACTTTTTGACGCGAGGGGAGAGTTTATACCTAATAAACTCTTTTAACGGAAACGACTAGGCTAGACGACAAGGAATGACTTTAATATTTCTGAGGAAATACGTAAGTAGTCGTTGGAGGGATACGAGGGATGACTTTAATATTTCCAGTGAAATATTTAGAAAGTCGTGAGACGAGACATAAGAGATGACTTCAATATTTCCAGTGAAATATTCAAGTAGTCATACGAGGGATGTGAAGGATGACTTAATATTTCTAATGAAATATTTAAAAGTCATGAGACAAGACGTAAATGATGACTTCAATATTTCCAGTGAATTATTCAAGTAGTCATAAGAGGGATGTGAATGATGACTTAATATTTCCAGTGAAATATTTAAAAAGTCATGAGACGGGACGTAAGGGATGACTTCAATATTTCTAGTGAAATATTTAAGTAGTCATAAGAGGGATGTGAAGGACGCATTTGAACACATGGGAATTGTGAAATTCACGGAATGTGTTCCATCATTCCTAGATCTAGACGAAGATAGTTAGAAGATTCTCGTTTGAGAGGTTTGGTTGGGATATCGACGATGTTGCCCTTTGAGGGAAACTTTTCGAAAGAAATGATTCCTCTTTGGGCATTATCGCGACGGAGGAGATGACGTACTTCGATGTGCTTCGTACATGAGCATTCCACGGGGTTCTTGGTCAAGTCAATTTGCACCTCGGTTGTCGCACTTCATAGGAATGTCGTTGAAATGGATGTCGCAGTCAATTAGAGCTTGTTTCATCCATAATGCTTGTTGTCATGCCTTTCCGGCGCTTACGTATTCGGCTTCGGTCGTGGAGATAGCAAGAGTCGTTTGTTTCTTGGAGAACCAAGAAGTTTGACAACAACCCATGATGGTACAAACATCACTCTTACTTTTTAAATCCACATTATCTACCGCATTATCAGAGTTGGTATAGAAAATAGTTTCTACACCAATCCCCTTGGGATAGTATAATCCCAAGTGTATAGTGCCTTTAATGCATCAGAAGATACACTTAACCGCTTCAAAGTAAGAAGTTTTGGGATCCTTCTTACAAGCGAGCACAAGGGCAGACACTAGACATGATATCGGGCCTACTTGCCGTTAGGTAGAATAAACTACCTATCATGCCCCTAACCTAGCACTATCCGCGTACTCACCTTCATCGTCTCTTGTGAGATTCGTCTCCGCGGACATGGGCATTTATATCGATTAAGATTGTTCTAAGTTAATATATATATATATATATATATATATATATATATATATATATATATATATATATATATATATTAGTATACTTAGATTTAAGAGGATACTATCTTCAAATAATATTATATGAGGGCTAGGGAAGAAACTTGATTCACTCATCATGCTCATCTCAAACTTGTCAAGCATGATGTTTGAACGATCATTGTACATTTCTGGACAAGTTGAGCCTAATATAATTTTCGTCGACAAATATTTGAGCAATGATGGGATGTGAATTTCGTTTCTTTGTGAAAAGCGCATTGTCAACCATTTTCATGGTATATTCATGTTTATGCAAGAGAGCCTTTAATATGTCGTAACAAGCTTAGGAGGCTTGTTTAAGATCATAAAATGCTTTCTTGAGTTTATAAACATGATATGGTTTTTATGGATCAACATTCAACAAATCCTGGAGGTTGTACTACATATACCTCCTTGTTGAATAAACCATTTGGGGATGCACTTTTCACGTCCATTATGTTAGTGCTTACTAAGTTAGATTCTAATAACACTACATGCTCAATATATCTAATAGTAAGGGGGTTTTGAGAAAGCTTACCTTAGCCTGAGGTGTTGCCTTTTAAACTAGGAGACATGACTACTGATGCGTGTCGTGTGTCGTTGCGGTTTAGCAGTTTTAATGCCTACTCAAGTTTTAAATTTATATTTAGCCGACTTATCAATAACACACACACTTAACGAGCAGTGTACCCGGTCAGTATGAATATAATGGTAAGTAGAGTGTCGATCACTAAGAGTGGAACGTATTATCTAGTTATTCTAATCAGTATTTTAATAAATTAAGTTAGCTATACAATCTATTCTAACGCAAGGGGGTTCAGCCTGAGAGACTGGCACGATTTGGTTGCAATTAAATAATAAACTAAACCAATAGGCACGAATCAGCAAGTAGCACACACGTACACAGATAAATACTCGAGACAATAAGAGGGCTGTCCTTATGATAAGTAGTTTGTCACTTGTTTTATTGCTAGTGTTATATGAAGTGTATAGTTCGATGCAACGCACCGAGATTAAGTCCTTTCTCGTTGGTTCTAATCTTATCGGCGAGTAAACCCTTAATGATTACTTATGACTATCCCGTTTATCTTTCTCCTACTTTTCTACAGACCATAGAATGCATAGGCGATCTAATAAACAGGCGAGGGCAGAGGCATGGCGACCCGATCAACGCTCAGCTAGACACAGAGGTTATCAATGCACTAATAAAAGTCACCAATGACATCAACATATAAACTTTAATTAATGAGAAAGCAGTTTTAAGGGAGTGCAATCTTTCCGTTGTCACATTACACAAGCCACCAATCTTGATGAATTAAAGTTTACTAACACAATAAAACAAAACTACTTAATGAATTAAACACATGCAGCACCTTCTTACAGCTCTTGTATCTTTGATTTGGGTGTGTCTTGTGCTGCTGCCTTGACTGAATTCGTCCTAGGTTTCTGGTCTTCGGTCTTCGTATATAATATGTGTCACACCAAAAGCTCTGGAATTCGTCTGGTCTTGGGGTATTTATAGTTTCTGTCTGAGGGTAAGATGCGGCGCATCTAGTAAGTAGATGCGGCGCATTGACTTAACTTCGCGTGGGGTCCAAGATTATAATATTCAGGAATATTCGTACACCGCCAGAAGATGCGGCGTAACTCCATAATAGGATGCGGTGCATGTCCTCTTGTATCTTGGATCGTATCTGGTGAAATAATGATAGTGATGCGGCGCATGTCATAAGTGAGATGCGGCGCATCTGGAGCAGAATAGTCTTGATCTTGTACATTTCAGTAGACTCTTAACTTCTTGCATGTTTTGCTCCATAATTAGTCTAAAATCGCCAAGTTTCACCAAATGCTTGTTTTCAACTGAGAATTACAAAAGTAAACGATTAAGTATCAATCCTCATACATAATATAGTAAAACAAGTCAAATTATTAGGATAAATGATAGTAATAATATGTACTTATTTGAGTTCATGAAATATCCCCCCACTTGAACTTTACTTGTCCCCAAGTAAACCTTTGAATTAATCTTATGAAAATGTATCCTAAAAGATATTAGGATTTATTTTTATATTTAAGCATGTATTCATTTTTGTCATAATCACACAACTAAACACTTAACGAATTAGAAGTAAAATAAAATATTTCGATAAAAGCAAATCTAATCGTTTAACTGTCCAGTCGCGACGAATATTCTATCATAAGCTTGGCAAGTATACACATCTCCTCCACTAAAGCCAAGGAATAACAAGTCTAAAGCGGTAAAAAGGGTTTTTAGGCTTAAGGGTTAATTATTCTTAATCACTATCGATCTCAAATTCCAGAAAAGGCGACAAAATCACAAATACATGATCGAATCCACGAACACGATACTTGCAATTGCTCTAATCCTTAACTCGAATAGGCTAAAGATAGGTCCAAACTTCACCAATAATAATATATCAAAAAGGGCGACAAAATCATAAATACATAACCGAATCCACGACTACGATACTTAAGATTGCTCAAATCCCTAATCTCAACAAATCAAAGGTTTGGTTGGATAAAGAATAATATAGGGTATGGATAATATATTTGGGATATAAATTGGTGTAAAAATAAAAAATAAACAAAACAAATAAATTAAAATCCTAAGTGTGGTTAATCACTATCCCAACCATCCCATGAATAAGACTCATATCATTGAATAACTCACGCTTTAACACTTGAAACACACGCTTTAGGTAGACACGAATTATACTCAACAAGATCTTAATCAAAGAATAACCTTTAGTTGACGTTCCCATAACTGCCAACTCCCATTCAATCCATAGATATAATATACAATAAATAGTGGTGATATCGACCACTTACATAACTTTACATCGTTGGTTTATCAATCTTCCAACTTTTTTCTTTTTTTTTTTCATTTTTTCGATTTTTTTTTTTTTTTTTTTTTTTAATAACATAAACATAGATGTGTAAAATTTCACCACATCACTATAATGATAATTCTGGATAATTTTTCCATACTTTTCATGACTTCAGAAATAACGGTAATAGTGAAAGTAGTAAACACACGAAAAATAAACTCAAAGGTATATAATATTTACTTTCACTCCAATTGCATTGTGCAATTTCCCGACCTAACCAAATATATTGAATTACGCACGCGAACACAGGTAATGTAAGGAAACACACTTTGCCTATAGCAATTAACCAACCACGGACTTTAATCTACAGGGTAGGCTAAGGTGTAAGGGTGTAACGAAACATTTTAACAAAGGTGTAAGAAACGAAAGGAATGGCTCTGAGGGTTTTTCTAGGGGTATCTTACTCTAAAAATGAGAGTAACAAAAGGGTTTATACGGGGGTTAACTAACCAGTGTAGTTAGCTAATAACACATAACATATAAAGGCTATTTAGGTGTAATCCTAGAAATTTATCAATTTAGACAAGTCATTCCAATTATATAAAATAATACTTATTATGGTGGTCTCGAATAGTATACAAGCCAAGTTCTAAAGTTTACAAGTCACCGGCACACTCATAGATTTGTGAATTTTGAAAAATCACAATTTTTGAAATGACGTCATGTGTGCAGCTATGCAACTTAGATCTTAAACAAAAACATGCTAAAAAATTTTAAATTTTTATATATTAAGCACATTTTAAGCATATTTTGAAAAGTTTAGGACAAGTAAGTGTTAAGTGTTCTAATTCTCCAATCCCCCCACTTAAGTTAAACAACGTCCTCGTTGTTTGTATTAAAGGTTAAAAACTGGAAAATAAAAGAATTAGAACAGAAAAACTCCCCTGAGATTTGCTCGGTATGATCCTCCATTTGTATAAGAGCAAAAATCATCTTTCTTGTGGATTAGAATTTTAAGCTTCATAATAGATGTATCCACAGGAAATGCAGGAATCTATAATACCACCAAGGCTTCAAAACACACCTAAGGTAAGAAAGGTTCAACTTGCATAATACATTAGTAGTTAGGTAAAAATAAAACATAAAAATTAAAAATGAAAATCATCAGGTCAGTCGATGCGCCGTATCTTATAGAAAAAGATACGCCGTATTGAGCCTGGAATAAATACGAATCAGAATAAAAGATGCGTCGCATCCTTAACCAGGGATGCGCCGCATTAAATAAACTGACAGAAAGTTTTAAAGTCAAAAATAAAAATGCAGAAAAATAAAATAAAATAAGATATGACCAGTGCATGAGATGCGTCGCATCTTATTGATAGAGATGCGCCGCATCTTCGGCAGGTCTGACAGACTCGACACAGAACAGAAAATTAAAAGATAAATCCGGGTTGTCTCCCGGTCAGCACTTGTCTTTATTCCAGAGTCTTCAAGTTAGACTCATGTTCAGCTCCTTAATACCGATCACATTTGAAAGGTTGACTTTCCGCCTCTAGTTGTAATCCCTTTCAAATCGTGTTTTACCAAAAGAACTTTGTTAAGCACCGTTGACAATTGGTGCACTCAATTGCCAATCCATTAATCATGTTGTTTTGTTCCTTTAGCAAGATATCCGTTCATTGACATATCTTCCATAGCAAAACCTGTTATCATAGGTAAAATCGTCAGTAGCATCTGTTCGCTAGAAGATAAATTAATGAATTTAGAAACGGATATAAAGAATAAAAATGGCTGATATCTGCGGACGATGCGCCGTATCCAAAAAGTTGGATACGCCGTATCTTATAATCGTTAAAATTTAATCAGACTTTATTCAGAAAATAGATACGCCGCTTTAGAAATTAGAATGCGCCGTATCTGTTTTAATAATCAAAAATCGATATTTATAAAAATTAAATGCGTCGTATTAACAAAAGTTAATGCGCCGTATCTTCGTTACGTTTCAAAATATAAGATTTTTGATTCAGAGGATGCGCCGTATCGATAAAAATCGATACGCCGTATCTGTTTAATAATTCGAAAACTGTTTTTAATTAAAATAATAGATACGCCGTATCTGCTGAAGCAGATGCGTCGTATGGCGTTAACGTTTAGAAATTTTTTTTATCAAAAACAGATACGCCGTATCTTGGGGAAAAGATGCGTCGTATCGAATTAATTAAACGCGTTGTATTTTATAAAAGTTGAACGCAATACGCCGTATCTGAGAAATCAGATGCGCCGTATCGTTCGATTTAGCTCAGTACAACGATAGCAGAAAACAAAAAATACGAAAAATTAAAACAAATAAAAACACATGAAAATAAACACAAACAAAAGCCAACAAATAACACACAAAAACAGAAAATATGCAAAATAGTACAATGAATGCAAATTAATCTAATACACAACAAAATTAGCGGTTAGATTAAAAATTAAAAACCTAATTAAAATACTAATCAAATTAACAGATAATAACAATTCACTCCCCGGCAGCGGCGCCAAAAACTTGATGCGTGTCGTGTATCGTTGCGGTTTAGCAGTTTTAATGCCTACTCAAGTTTTAAATTTATATTTAGCCGACTTATCAATAACACACACACTTAACGAGCAGTGTACCCGGTCAGTATGAATATAATGGTAAGTAGAGTGTCGATCACTAAGAGTGGAACGTATTATCTAGTTATTCTAATCAGTATTTTAATAAATTAAGTTAGCTATACAATCTATTCTAACGCAAGGGGGTTCAGCCTGAGAGACTGGCACGATTTGGTTGCAATTAAATAATAAACTAAACCAATAGGCACGAATCAGCAAGTAGCACACACGTACACAGATAAATACTCGAGACAATAAGAGGGCTGTCCTTATGATAAGTAGTTTGTCACTTGTTTTATTGCTAGTGTTATATGAAGTGTATAGTTCGATGCAACGCACCGAGATTAAGTCCTTTCTCGTTGGTTCTAATCTTATCGGCGAGTAAACCCTTAATGATTACTTATGACTATCCCGTTTATCTTTCTCCTACTTTTCTACAGACCATAGAATGCATAGGCGATCTAATAAACAGGCGAGGGCAGAGGCATGGCGACCCGATCAACGCTCAGCTAGACACAGAGGTTATCAATGCACTAATAAAAGTCACCAATGACATCAACATATAAACTTTAATTAATGAGAAAGCAGTTTTAAGGGAGTGCAATCTTTCCGTTGTCACATTACACAAGCCACCAATCTTGATGAATTAAAGTTTACTAACACAATAAAACAAAACTACTTAATGAAATAAACACATGCAGCACCTTCTTACAGCTCTTGTATCTTTGATTTGGGTGTGTCTTGTGCTGCTGCCTTGACTGAATTCGTCCTAGGTTTCTGGTCTTCGGTCTTCGTATATAATATGTGTCACACCAAAAGCTCTGGAATTCGTCTGGTCTTGGGGTATTTATAATTTCTGTCTGAGGGTAAGATGCGGCGCATCTAGTAAGTAGATGCGGCGCATTGACTTAACTTCGCGTGGGGTCCAAGATTATAATATTCAGGAATATTCGTACACCGCCAGAAGATGCGGCGTAACTCCATAATAGGATGCGGCGCATGTCCTCTTGTATCTTGGATCGTATCTGGTGAAATAATGATAGTGATGCGGCGCATGTCATAAGTGAGATGCGGCGCATCTGGAGCAGAATAGTCTTGATCTTGTACATTTCAGTAGACTCTTAACTTCTTGCATGTTTTGCTCCATAATTAGTCCAAAATCGCCAAGTTTCACCAAATGCTTGTTTTCAACTGAGAATTACAAAAGTGAACGATTAAGTATCAATCCTCATACATAATATAGTAAAACAAGTCAAATTATTAGGATAAATGATAGTAATAATATGTACTTATTTGAGTTCATCAACTACCTTTGTTGTAAGCTAAGTAAGATGAGACAAGACTTGATTTTCCGTCATGAGATTAGTGCAATCACTAATCATACTCCATTCGTCGTACTCCAAGTCAATTCACAACCATATCTATCCAGCAAGACAGAAGCTCAAACATTTGGTCCCCAATATCTCATGGGTCCAAAGTTGTTAGTGTTAAACATCCCATGCATTTGTTGCATTTGGTTAGGATGTTGGAATGGAGGACAAACTTCCCATGGTAAGTAACTTTGTAGTTGACGGTTATTCCAAGTTACGGGATAATTGCTTGGATAACTTTGTCTTCTAAAGTTACCTCTCGGTAGAGGAGTTCTTGACCGAGGTTTAGGAACATTTGTTTTTCTAGGTGGAGGAGTCTTTCATCTAATATCAGGTTTTACAAAACCAAGCCCGGGGGTTGACAAAGGTTTGTAAAAACTTTTGACTTCATTTTTACTAGCAATAGGTAACACTAATTTTAGTGGTGCCGTCTGTACCTTTAGTGGTACCGTCCTCTGCAATTTCAGATTCTCCAGACTTTACAAATTTTACTTGTTTAGTATCACTTGTAGAAGCTTTGTTTGGGTCAAATCCTAAGCCCGCTCCGGCATGTTCACTATACCTAACGTTTTCAAGCATATCATTAAGTGTCTTTGTTCCTTTTTCAAACTTAATGATCCTTAAAGCGTTTTCTTTGAGTTTTTCATTTTCTACTCGAAGACACATGCATGACCTACATCCAATATCTATTTCTTTATTTTTCTCAAATCTTTTTACTTGATCATTTAGTTTTAAAATTTGCACTTCAAGTTCATGCAATGTTCCTTTTAGAGTTTTGTTTCTACTTATGATTTTAGAACTTACTTCACATAGTTTATTATATTCATCATATAGTCTATTATCATCTATTGACGAATTATCATCACTATAATAAGAAGAGTCGGAATGTACCTCATTTGAAGCTTGAGCCATTAGACATGTTTCGTCGTTGGGCTTCTTCTCTTCTTCTTCAGCGTTATCACTCCAAGAGCCTCCTATGAAAGCTCTTTGGTTGTTTGTTCTCGGTGGTTTAGGACATTCTCCTATGAGATGATTGGAATCTCCGCATCTAAAACATCTCCTATCATTCTTTCCTTTCTTCTCATCTCGGTTCTTTTGTGATGACTTCTTTTCATCACGAGGTTGTCTAAAGAACCTACCTCTTCTCCTAAAGAACTTCTTAAAATCTCTAACGGCTAGTGCATATTCTTTGTCTTCACTATCAGAATCCGAACTTTCCTCATCACTAGACTCCTTTTTGGCTTTTAATGCTAGAGATCTAACTCTCTCGCTTTTTCCTTTGACAATGTCAGAGTCTTTCTTGATTATCATTTCATGAACCTTCAAGTTTCCTATAAGTTCATCAAGTGATAATGTCGCCAAGTTCTTTGACTCTTCAATGGCGGTGACCTTTGCTCTCCATTTGGGATGTAGAGCTCTAAGAAACTTTCTAACATAGTTCTTGCTAGAATAAAATTCATCAAGAGCTTTAAGACTAGTAATAATAGTATTAAATTTAGCAAAAGCATTATCAATAGATTCATCTTCCGGAATGGAAAATTGTTCATATTGTTGCACAAGAAGATCTATCTTGTTCTCTTTGACTTGATTATTACCTTGGTGAGTGACTAACAAAGTTTTCCAAATTTCTTTTGCTGTATTACACATAAAAATTCTTTCAAATTCCTTTTTCGGCAAAGCATTATAAATCATCATTTTAGCCTCATCATTTTTGGCTAATTTTTTTTTAAGGTTGTCACTTTGTTTATTATACGGAACTATTTCACCCCTTTAGGTTTCCAGATTCCTTTCAATCGGTTGAAAGTCACCCTCGGTAATAATATGCCAAAGATCAATGTCTTTTGATTTCACACACGTTTCGAATCTTGTTTTCCAATATATAAAACAATCGGTTTCAAAAAGTGGTGGTCTTTGCATAGATTTCCCTTCTTGATATTTGTCGAAATCAATTGATCGATTCAAGTTTTAGAATACAATTTATTTTAAAATCTTGCCCGACGTGGCTCTGGTACCAATTGTGGAAAACTAGAAGGGGGGGGGGGGGTTGAATAGTTTTACCGGTTTTTAGTTGGTATTAAAACCTTACTTGTGAAAAACTTTGATTTGATTCTTTTGTGAAATCAATCAACACCAATATGAACACTAAACAATACTAACTAATATAAATAATAAATATAAAATAATGAGATGGAAAGATCAAACCGGGACAAAGAGATTTATAGTGGTTCGGTCACGAAGCTCTTCTTCGCCCTACTCCACTCCCCGAGTACCACACTCGAGAGTTCTAAGCACTATGTCAACAAAGCTCCCTTCAGGCAGAGAAAACCGTACAATGTCGCTTATCCTTATTTCCGACACTAAGCTAAATGTCGAGTACTAATCTTAGCTAGTACCAATCTACCACGATCCACACGATCCTTACTACTTCACATAATCAACACACTTGAATCGATCTACCCGATCTACCCTTGATCCACTTGATCAACACACAAGCCCACAAGCTACAAGAGGTCTCCAAGATCTCAACAAGATCACAATGATCCACTCTCACTTGCCTCGATCTACCCGATCTACTCTTGATCAACTTGATCAACTCACAAGCTCACAAGATATAAGAGATCTCCAAGATCTCGACACGATCACAATGATCTACTCTCATAAACTACTCAATAGAAAATGACCTTGATGTATGCTAGGATACAACAAGTATGTAACACGTGTTACAAGTGCACTAACTACAACTACAACACTTTGTATCTTCTTTGATACCTTGTGTTCTTCTCTTGCACTAGTAGAGGAATGAAGGTGATCTCTTGGTTGGATGATTGAATCACTCTTTAAACAAAAGAAAACTAAACTAAATGATCAAGAAGAAAAGAAGTGTTAAGAGTTTTGAACTCAAAAAGTTGTGTGTGAAAAAGGATGCCCAAAAACTGTGAAGAGGGCTGGTATTTATAGGAAGAAAAATTCTGACTGTTATAAAGATACGGCACCACTAAATGTCACACGGCACCACTAAATTTAGTGGTACCGTGCCAGACAAGAACGCTCCACTTTTTGTTTTTAGTGGTGAAAGTTTATTTGGGGAAGTTTGGAGCTGATTTTGGGGGGGGGGGGGAAATAGCTGTTAGGATATACTTATTTTTCCAATAAAACATTTCTTTATAATTCAAAAATAACTTGTAAGGTATATTTTTGAAAAAATATTTTGTCACATTAAAAATGTGAAGTTTGAAACACAAATTCACTTCTTTGATCATTTGTCAAGTTGTAAATTTGTTTGTTCATACCTAGAGTGATTTGCATAGAAATGGGATATTTCGACTAAAAACTTGTTTACGTTAATTTTAACGTAAAGTGATTTCACATTTTGTTATCATCAAAACGTGAAGTTATCGAAAGATATAAATAACGTTTTTAGAACATTATTTGCATCAACAGTTGCTTTCTCAAATGCCTCAAACATCTAAACCGCCAACCCTCGAAGAAGCTATGTTAACTTAGCCGATACCATGGCTAAGTTTTTCCCCGCATCCACTTCATATACCATGGCTCCAACATCTAAGCCAATCCTCGAAGAACCTAAGGCTACGTTGGCCGATAGCATGTCCAAATTTCTCGTTGACACCACTTCACATGCCACCACTTCCCATGTGGGGTATGTATATATAAAGTAGGGTATTTTTATATTTTTGGTTTAGTTGTGACCATAGCACCTGTTTGGTGATTTTGACATGAAGCTGATGGTTTGGTGGCCATAGCACTCAGTTTTATGTCTCCCAATTACATTTCTCTATGATGTAATGTGACAAATAGTAATTTTCACACTTTATTTTAATAATAAATATTTATTTATTATTGTTAAATCGAGCATTTCTATGCATAACTGAACGTTTTGAGTAATTCTGAGCATTTTGGGAAGCTATCCCGCATACTGTAGCTTACAGTCACTACTGAAATTGTCTATTTTTGTCAGTAAACGTAAATTATTCTATTTCTGATAGTTACTGACAA
This sequence comes from Artemisia tridentata subsp. tridentata, assembly GCA_021014915.2. NCBI lineage: Eukaryota > Viridiplantae > Streptophyta > Magnoliopsida > Asterales > Asteraceae > Artemisia > Artemisia tridentata. The sequence continues at coordinate 357,913,851 of CP139504.1, forward strand.
GTTTCGTATTTAACTGAGAAGCTTTCTCGCATTTACTGAAAAGCAACCCCACACGCGTACCGACACTACAATATATATGGTAGCAGTCAAATAAATACATTTTTGAACAAATAATAATATTTTATTATTATTCTGACGAAAACGTCGATAAAAACTTTATCTTGCATGTACATGTCCAAAAAGGTCAAACCGGGACCTTGCGGTAACATTTAAGCTCAAACCGACACACAATACACCACAAGACACCAAAAATTCAGATTCCCCCTCCCTCTAATCCATTTTGCCGCCAACTCCACAAAAGAACAAGAGGGGATATTTGTTTTGGCTTATTATGACCTAAGCATACTTTGTTTATTACTTAAAACACTACACATAATGTTACACACACACATTTCAACTCTAAAATACTTCCAACTATTTTCTCTCATCTCATCCATTCGAACTAACCATAATCAAGATCTACAAAATTCAAGTGAAGTTTTAGCTAATCGGCTTGTACTTTCAAGTGTTTTGGGATAATCGGAACGTATTGTGGGTAAATTTGGTGCAATTTGGATCCTTTCTTGGTCCTATACCTCTCGACTTTTTTACACCCATTGTAAGGAAACCTCAAAACTTTTTCAATCTTGTTCATTTTATATTATCTTGATGTTCAAAAGTATTACCAAGTGCTAAATGTTTACGTTTTGTTAAATTGAAAAAGCTAGGGTTTGATCTATACTTATGTGTGCACGACTTTTTTTGAAGTTTTTATACAAATTATGTTATTTCTTGCTTGTGTGGTAAATCTTGTTGTTGTGGTGCTAGTTTGATGGTACAAATGTGTTTAGTGTTAATTACGCGAGTTTAAGACGAAATATACACTTGTGTGTATATATATACTAATCGGCCACTTTTGGCAAAAATAAAAATTTGGATTTTGAAAAACATAAAATTTTGGATCTAGTGGTGAAATGGTGAAATTAGTGCTTAATGTCTTATTTGGAATATCTTATTGAATAAGCTATAGCTTATTGTGTTTTGACTTGTTTTGGGTCCAAATGGGTCGTACGGTTCAAAAAGGGTCGAACCCACTGAAATTTGACCATGTTTGACTTTTTGACCACTTTGCTTATTAATAAGTACTTATTTGATTAATTTAAATATCGTTACGAAAGCTATTCGGACTAAAAGGGCTTAACGGTTTAACCTTGTTTTTGGGCCCAAGTTTTGTACGGCACGAATTGGGCCAAGCCCAACCCATTTTCGGCCAAGTTTGACTTTTTGACCCCGCAGCTAAATTAAAGTGTTTATTTGATTATTTAAAACTTAACGATATATATATAACGCAACTTAAAAAGTTTATATTGGTTTTGGACTAAAATTAGACTATTGGGCTTGTAATGGACTTTTCGGCCCAATAATGGTTTCGAGTGACAAAAATGAGTTTTGAAATATTTTTCAACTCGCCGTAATTATTTTTACATAATAAAATGTTATATATCGACAAAAAACCATTTTGGACTTGTTTACACATTAAGCCCAAGTTAGCCCCTTAATGGACTTTTTGGCCCAATATTATGTTTTGTTGACTAATGTTGACTTTTAAGTAAATTTTGACTAAATGTTGACATTTATAACGAAACTTATAATTAAAATGTAAACGTAACGATATATATAGTTATAACGTTAAATATATAAATGTTGGACTAGATTTGCAAATATTGTTAACGTAAGAGCTTATTTGAGTAAATTGAAGTACTTGTGAAAAATAGAATAGTTTGAATAAACGAATGGGTCATGCCCGATTTTTCTAAAATTTCAACACTTGAAATATTTTGGATGAATACCGACTAAAAGACAAAATAATATATTTTGTTTATTAAAAATATTAATTTTTCCAAATTAATATTTTTGGGCTTTATTAGACTTATAAATGTGTTCTATATATTTATAAACTTACACCTTATTTAATTTCCCTTAATTAAATACTTATTATAAATTTTCTTTATTATTATCATTATATTATAAATAATTATAATATTTATAATATAATATTACCCCACCATCACCATCATTATATTAATTTTTCAATATCTATTTAATTATTAAACCTTATATATATATATATATATATATATATATATATATATATATATATATATATATATATATAGGGGCTTTATTTTCAGAACCCACTTAAGTGCGGGAACTGCGAGAACCCACTTATGTACTACTAATAATACACAATGTACATCATTTAATGCTCCATAGCATTTTGTTATTTTTATTTAATTCAAAAGGGTATAATAGTAAAAGACATTTTCATATTATTTTTGTTTTTTTATAATTTCCGTTTATTATAAATTTTAAAATTCGGATTTTTTTTTTGATTTTTTTTTTCTTTCAAATTGGCAAAGGTGCATGTTGATACAAAAGTTGGGTGTTCCTTGTTTCCGTATCAATTAGATCTTAATGCTTGAGACCTGCGCACTAAGCAAACAAAAAGACACCGTTAGGCTTATCGTGGGATTGTCTCCCACGATTATCCTCCGGCGTGAGAGTAAGTAATCGGTTTTAGGGTTAAGTTGAAGAGTTAGGGTTATTAGATCGTACCTTTGATGAGAGTCGAGAGACCTTTTATATACACACAAAACCCTTGTTGGTTCCGTGTTCCTTACTCCTCGGCGTATCCCGCCTAAGTCGGTCGTTTGATACATATCCCATAAATAAGAGATATCCTATATCAAGACCATAAATAACTTCGGGCTTGGGCCATCGTAAGCCCAAACCGTTATCGTGATAGCCCATTCGTGATGGGCTTGAGTGTTAGTAGCGTCCATTGGTCAGGTTCGTGACCCGAATGCGGACTATACGTCATCATGTCCCCCCAGTCTAGTATGCGTAGTGTAACGACTGCGGATGCTAGACTAACAAATGTAGCAAAAAGGTATTCCGAAATGCGTAGCGGAGAAGTTTCAAGTGTTTCCCGCCTAAAAAAGCAATATGATTAATCTAGTACAAGTACATCCGTATCTCCTTCGTAAATCGTGAGGGGTGGGTGAAAAAGTGCTTCACCTTTTGGCCTCCCAGCCACACGATTAGAGCAAGTGGGTGACACATGTCCATCATCCATGAGATCTTGTAACCCTATATAAAGTGTCATCTCCATTTCACTGTGCTTATCACAGTAAAATCGTCCATTGCCGCCATTGTTAAAAACTTTAAACAGCGAACAAGAAATCAACAACTCCTAAGGTAACAGCGCGTGCGCTTCAGAATCCTTTAAATTCTAACCATGGTTCTTCAGTTATCCGATTATACTTCTGATATATCTGAGGACGAACTTCGTCAGTTCACCTCAGATTATTACATCCCTATCGCATTGCACCCGGTGGTTCCGGTGGCGACTGCGTCAATAGCGAACTTCCCGCAAGAGAAAGTAGGGGTATACACACGTTTCTTCGAATTCGCTAACCAACGTGTGCCCATTTCCCTATTTTTGTGCGATATTCTAAACCACTATCGTCTTCATATTTCCCAACTGCACTGTATAGGTGCAGCAAAAATAACCAATTTTGAAGTAAATTGTCGTTTGTTGGCGATTAACCCTACAATCCATCTATTCCGCGCGTTTTACCACACGTCGTGGTCAAACGGGTGGGTGTCCTTTTCCAAGCGCGCAGGGCGGCTGCAGTGCTATACGGAAAAATTAGACGCACTTAGGAATTGGAGGGAGAAATTCTTTTGGGTTGATAATGCATTTTTTCCATGGATTTTTGAGTTCTATACTCAAGAGTCATTACCGAGAGATGAGCGCCCCATCCCCGGAACGTATAGCGCAGATAATGCGGAGACGATTAATACCAATCGCATCCCTATCAACGCTTATCCAGAAGAGTTTTTAGTGCATATGGGCATTAGTCGCAACTACTTCGGAAGTCCTGACGAGGTGCCAACTTTTTTGGATGAGAATAACCGGGGTGGGTGCTTGTCCTTCCTTCCTCTTCGCTTATTAGTTGTAAGCACTCTTCCCTTTGTAGCTTATCTAACTCGTTTTGTGTTTGTTTGTTGTTTGTTGCGCAGAGATGGATCTATTCAGCGTTGTGCGCTTGGCGAGACCTAAACAGGTGATCATAGGAGTGCGCCCTGTAAGAGAAGGTGAGCAGCCAGTTTTGGAAGCTACCGCGGGGCGCACTATGGAGATTGCACAGGAGGAATCAGAGGATACACCCCCAGTTGTTTTAGAGGCGGTTCCTCTTCGCAGTTTCCCAACTCCTGAGGTACAAATCCATGTAGAAGAGCTATCGCAGACTGATTCGTTAGACAGCGTGGGGGTTTCTAGGGCTGTGAGTGAGTCAGAGGGCGCTGGCCAAGGGGTGAATCGTAAGAAGGCTGCTGGGGATGATGGCGCTGGTACGTCCAAAAGAAGGCGCCATCTTATCTCTGGTGAGCAATCATCATCAGAGGAAGATGCATCGCACACCGTTGCTATGCAGGATACCATGGAAACTCCTTCCCCCGAGTAAGTGATTAGACTTGTGTCTTTGAAACTTTAACGCATAGTATGCGTTGATATTATAGAATAACTTTAACCCTTGCCTTTTGCGTGCAGTGTTGGAGATGCTGGTGATGCTGCAGCGCGCGCTGGGGAATCGCCACCCAAGGCGAGTCCCTAGCCGACTGATCATCTTGCGCAGGGGGGCTAAGGATCTGGGACAAAGGCTTCTGAAGATGTGCCTACGGACCAGTTGATTGAGGAGTTAAGCTTGGCTGTTGCGCATCAAGCCTCATTGGTTGCACAGCTCAAAGCTAGGCATGCGGGTGAAGGTAGCAGCAGTGCGCAGAAGGATAGGGTAATTGCGCTACTAAAGGCGCAGTTAGCTGATGCTCAGGCTGAGGTAGAGTCAACCACTGTGTATGCTCAGAAGCTTGCTGATGAGAGGCTATCATTGTTTGCTCAAGTGAACCAAGAGCGCGCTGGCGCAAAAGAGTACAAGGCCACTTGCCTTTGGGCCTTGAAGTATATGGAGCAGAACAAGAGCGCTCACTTCGCCAGACTAGATGATTTCCGCAAGGCTGTGGAGGAGTCGCTGGAGAAGCAAGAAATCAAGCTGCGCAAGCTCAGTATCGAGTATGACGAAGAGCTGTACCCACATCTGGTATCTTCTATCGCTAAGCGCAGGTGGCTTATCAGCCATGGGCTACGCCTTGCTGCCTTGGGTACTTTGGAATCCTAAGAGGTGCGGGAGGCTTTTGGGGAAGTTGTGGAGCGTGCGCTTGCACGTGGCAAGGCGCAGGCTATAGAGGAGCTCTCTGAGAGCGGATTGTTGAAGGTGCCTGCCACACAAGTGCCTGATTATAATGCTAATTCCTTCGATGAGCTTGTCGCTGCTATGGAAAAGATGAAGCTGCTAGACCTTCCTCACATTGCTCAACTGGAGCGCGACCAAGATTACCCCATAGGTGTTATTATGGAGGGGTTAACCTTGGCTAGGCATGCAGCGGAGGGCGCAGAGGCACAAGCTGATTATTTTCTCAAGCCAGATGAGTCGCAGCTGCAGGTACCTATCTTCGCTCGCCCTCGCAACATCCTGGATCCTTTTGCCCTTGAAAAGGAAATTTCTCTGAAGGAGTCCTTAGAGGCCCATGCTATGAGGCTTGCGAAGAAGCAGGGTGTGAAGGGGAAGGCCATCCTTTGCGGTGTCGGTGCTGCGCATATTCCTAGGTCTGATGGAGTGCCCGTTAGCGCACCGACAGTGTCGCCCCAAGATAGTGGTCTTCTGAAGGAGCTTGAGGGAACTGGTCGTGCTGCGTACCATGTTGGCGGTTCAGGGCTTAGACGCACCCATAGCTTTTAGATTTTTTGTCTTGGTAATTTTTTGTAATAGATTAACACTTTGTTGCACATGTGCATGTTAAGTCTATATCTTGTATGAACTCGTAGTCCGTAATAAAATGTTGATTAGAAAAATACGATTGTACGCATATTGTATCAAATGTGATTGTGGTTATAATGTTTGTACTTAGTTATTTTTGTCTTTGCGTAAAAGACGTATATGTTATGTCTAAGAAGCAAACTGTTGTGTACATACTTAAGAAAATTTATAAGAATCCATAATCGTGTATGAAGTTCATAAAATTTGCAAGTGTATGGATTGATATGCAGCGTACTGCAAATATCCTATCAAGGAGCTAAGTGTCTTAACTCCTAATTTGTTAAACGCGCACAGTGTGCATTGTTGTGTATCCGTCATGGGATACACATTGAACTTACTCCAACATCTTGAGAGTAAGGTGTTTAACAAGGATGCGTGATCCGATGTTGATGGGTTTGCAACCCTCTTACTCAACGAGTTTTTTAGTAGGTTTACTCATCCTTTTACCATCGTGGGTTTTAATAAGTGCATGCACGCCATGTAGGCAGAAAGTAAAATAACAACAATATTGAGACATAAATAACATGTAAACATTAAAGTGAAATGTGTCGCGGAATTAGCTAGAAACCGAGACATTGAATTAATACTTGCAAGTTTTTGTAAAAAGAAAAACATTTGCCTAGATGAAACAAAAATGTAAATACACGAATATTTATTGAGCACTTACTAAAGTGCGGAGGTGTCCGTGTGTGAGGTCGTAACCTTTCCTAAAGATAGCATTTCTTGAGATTGCAAATATTCCATGTGCATTGTAGTTCGCGGCCATCCATGTCACGCAGCTTGTACGCGCCTTTTCCTAGTGCTTCAACGACCTCATAGGGTCCTTCCCACTTTGGTCCAAGTTTACCTGTATCTTCTGCGTGGCTTGCATCATTAGCGCGATATACAAAGTCGCCTGGTCTGAATGAGGTGCTTTGAACTTTAGCATCGTAGTATCCTTTCATTTTTGACTTGGCTTTTGCTTCACGTATTGCTGCGCGTTCACGCCTTTCTTCTAATAGGTCCAAGTCGATACGTCGTTCGTCGTCATTGGTTGCGACATTAACTTCCGCGGTTCGAATAGTTGGCATCCCAATTTCAGCTGGTATGACCGCTTTTGTCCCATAGACAAGAGAAAAAGGAGTGTCTCCATTGCTAACTTTGATTGTCGTGCGGTGCGCCCATAAAACATGCGACAATTCGTCCACCCATCTTCCTTTGTGTTTGTCCAGGCGCGCTTTAATTCCTTCGCCCAAACTACGATTTGCGCGCTCAACCAAACCATTGGTTTGTGGGTGTTTAACTGACGCGAAGTGTTGTGTAATATTTAGCTCTGCGCACCAGTCTTTGAACGGGTTATCACGGAATTGTTTTCCGTTGTCTAAAACGATCTCCCCCGGTAATCCAAAGCGGCATACAATATTTTCCCAAACGAATCGTTTTACTTGATTACCTGTAATTGTCGCCACTGCTTTTGCTTCAATCCATTTAGTGAAGTAGTCTATTGCCAAAATAAGAAATTTCAGTCCCCCCGCTGCAACAGGGAAGGGACCCGCAATGTCGATACCCCACTTATAGAATGGCCATGGGGAAGTGATAGGCGTTAGCTCTTGTTGTGGTCTGCGCGGGATGGGTCTATGAACTTGGCAGTCGCTACATTTCTTTATCACTTCACGCGCATCGCGATGCATAGTGGGCCAGTAGTATCCTGACGGCAAGGCTCGTGCTACAACGGACCGTGGTCCTGAGTGCATACTGCATGAACCGGCGTGGATCTCTCGGAGTACGTAATCTGCCTGAAGAGGTCCAACGCATCTAAGCCATGGTTGTAGAAATGAGCGCCGATATAGGATACCATCTCGAAGTTCGAACCTCTGCGCTGTGCGCCGTATCCGTCGAGCGTCTTTCTGCTCCTCGGGCAATTTGCCCTTACTTATGAATTCGATGAAAGGGGTCATCCATGTAGGATCCTGCTCTTCTATCACCGTAGATATCTCCATCTCCGAGATGGATTTGTTTTTTAGGATCTCCACCAATACTTGTTTTGACAGGTGCGCGAAGCTTGTAGATGCGATTTTGCTTAGTGCGTCCGCCTTTTTGTTCTCCCCTCTAGGAACTTGTTTAATGGTAAACCTGTCAAAACCTTGGATTAGTGACTTGGTCTTGTCGAGGTATTGAACCATGTTATCCTCTTTAGCCACATATTCGCCCAACACATGGTTGGCTACTAATCGAGAATCCACGTTTGCTTCTAGGTTGCGTACGCCCATTCGAGTTGCAATGCTTAATCCGGCGATTAGGGCTTCATATTCTGCCTCGTTGTTCATAGCTGTGAATTCTAAACGCAGTGCGTAAGTGAATTCCATTCCTTCTGGATTGGTGAGGATAAGGCCTGCGCCTGACCCATCTACGCATGAAGATCCATCCTTGAACAGGACCCATGGCTCTTGTAGTTCTACCTCGCTCAGTGGAGGTGCAGCATCGGTGTCTGGTTTTTCGATGATGAAGTCTGCTAGTATTTGCCCCTTAACCGCAGTGCGTGGTCTATAAGAGATGTTATACTCGCCTAGCAATACACTCCACTTTTGTAATCGCCCCGACGCATCGGGTTTGGAGATAACTTGCTTGATTGGTTGGTCCGTGATCACCGCTATTGGGTGTGCTTGAAAGTATCTGCGCAATCTTTTGGCGGCGAATACTAATGCCAAGACCAACTTTTCCATTGGGCTATAGTTAATCTCTGTCTTCTTGAGCGCTTTACTTACAAAGTATACCGGTGTTTGTATGGAATTCCTATCTGTCAGTAGCACCGCGCTGACTGCTCCATGAGTCACAGACAAGTACACAATTAACTCCTCCCCTGGTCGGGGTGCGACTAGCTTGGGAAGCGCTGCTATATGTTGCTTAAGCTGTGTGAAAGCTTCTTCCGCTTCTGTAGTCCAACGAAAGTCTCCCTTTTTTGTACACTTCTTGAGTGTTTTAAAGAGGGGGAGTAACTTATCTGCTGATTTGGACAGGAATCTGTTTAACTCGGCTAGTTTTCCATTCAGAGACTGGACTTCTTTCAACGTACGTGGTGAAGGGAGTTGGATGACAGCCTCTGTTTTTTCTGGGCATGGTTTAATGCCATCAGGTTCGATCAAGTATCCTAGGAACATGCCTTCTGTAGCGCCAAAAGTGTATTTCTTAGGATTTAACTTCATGTTGATCTTTCGTAGTGTGCTAAATGTTTCTTCAATGTCGCGGACCAACTCGTCTTCTGTATGGCTTTTTATGACAAGGTCGTAAACATAGACCTCTAGGTTACGGCCCACTTGCATTTCAAATACATTATCCACCAATCGCTGGTAGGTGGCGCCCGCATTCTTTAGGCCAAAAGGCAACTTTGTATAACAATAGACACCTTGGCTTGTGTGGAAGACTGTTTTTTCCTCGTCCTCTTTAGCCATTTGGATTTGGTGGTACCCTTTGTATGCGTCTAAAAAACATTTAAAAGGGTATCCACATAAAGATTCAACCTTCCAGTCTATCTCTGGTAGTGGGTAGCTGTAACACCTAAAATCTGAAAGCATGTGAAATTACCAATTTGCCCCTATGATTTAAAATTTTAATTAAAGGCTTAATAAGTATCAAATAAATTCCAAACTTCTGGAAATGCACAAGATATGATCCCAAATAATTTTGAGAACTTCATTTGACATTTATACAAGTGGTAAAATTACCAAAATGCCCCTACCTATGCCGTATACATTTAAAATGTATTTATTTGTTATTTAAATTATGAATATGGTAAGTATTAAGACCAAATCAAATTAAATCAATCACAACTTAATTTCCAGCTAATATGGCCGAAATTATGGCCCATCCCTCCCCCATTGACCGGCCATTTCCATCTTTACATCAATCATATTATTTTTTTCTTCCAAACCCTAGTTTTGCCGAAAGAACTACACACACAAACAATTCTCTATAGCCTCAATTCGACATCCAAAAATTCTAAACACATTTTTCTGTGATCAAGCAACATCTAAAGAGCCCTAGAAAAATTATTGTGGAGGTGTTCTTCGTTCGTATCATCTTTGGCGAATTTTCCTTTGTCGCGGCTAAGAAACAAGGTATAATTCGTTTCTCATTCATTCGATACCCTAAAATTCGATTCTTATTTTTCTCACACTCCTTATAACATGTACAACCTAGGAAAAATTGGATTGGAGCTGTTCTCATTCGTTTTCTATTTTTGAGAGACTTATTCTTTTCGTACGCCTATAAAGAAGGTATCTCGTTATTAATTCGTACGACTTCCATAAAATTCGTTTGTGATTTTTCTCATGATCCTCATGTCATATATGGTGTGGGAAAATTGATTGCAAGGTCAGAAGATCATTTGTGAGGTCGTGGTGATTATTGGTGTATTTTGGCTCTACGCGTATAAATAAAATCGTGCGTCTCGTTCTACACGTTCAAATCTTGATTTGGTATTTTTCTCAGACCCTTTACATGTTAAGAACATCAAATAAAATGTGTAATTCGATCCATGCATGTTATATGAATTATTTGGGTTTTAAATCAATAAAACAAAGCGTAAATCACATAAAATACCATACGAATTATAAGGGCTGTGTATATATTTTATTTTCGTGTATTATAATCCTATGAAGTCTGGAAAAATGATTAGATGATTTGTCATGGCTTGAATATGGGTTTTATGAATTTATTTGTTATTAGGGTTTTTAAACTAAAAAGCGTATAAAAAGGCATAAAATCATACGATCTGATTTTGGGTATTTTAGGGTTTGTTCTTGAGCTAATAAATGATGTTATATGATGAAGTAATGATTAAAAATGATTAGAGAAGGTTAGGGTTTGATTTTGTGAAAATAAAAGTCATACCGTGTGGTTTTTAAAAAGTGTAGGGTAGATTTTGTAATCTCTAAAACTCTTGGGTCATTTTTAAAACTTATTTTAGATCATGTACTTGCTGTGTAAAATATATAAATAGGGGGTCTAGTGTCATTTTTGTATTTTAGAGGATTAAAATGTTTTTAGGGTTTTAATTATGGTTCGAATTATAAAATATTTAAAGGGAGGGACTAAACTTGTAATTTTTGGAAACTTGGTGCTGTTTTGAGTAATATAATATATTCAGGGGGTTATGTGTTAATTTGGTGATTTAATGGGTTAATATGTAATTATTAATAATATAAAGTTGAAATTGTAAAATAAGGGACTAAATATGTAACTTTGAAAAACTAGAGGGACCTATTGTGTAAATTCTGTAAATTGAGGATACATTCTTATAATATGATAGAATAAGTGATCATTGTGAAACTTTGATAAATTAAGGGTCTAAAGTATAACTATGAATAATTGAAGGGCTAAAGTGTAACTTTTAAAACTAAAGGGTGAAAAGTGTGATTTGTGAATTCTTAAGGACCTATTATGTGAATGTAATAAAAGATACCCTAATTCCAGAAATAATGATTTAACTAAGTATGTTAATCCAACTTTCTAAAAATGGAAAGCTACTTAAAATGGAATGATTGTAATTCTCTTTTATCCCTTTAGGTGTGAAGAAGGAGAGACTTTGAGCTATTCCCTATTTCTGTGCTTTGTTCTGTTTGTGCTTTCGTCATAAGGTACAGATATTCTGACCTTTCTTTTAAGGTTTCTCATGATCTCTCTCGTATTCTGAATCCATTAGTTTCTGATTCGATTGTTATGATTTCCCTTTGCTTGAACCTCCCCAGTTGAGTTCCATTTGATATGAATTCTGAATCGAAGCTATGCTATGTAAACCTTTTCTAATTATATCTTGAAAATGTTTTGAGGAAAAACTATTTTGAAAGGGTGTTTATAAATGAGGCAAAACCATTTTATATAAATGTTACTAACTTTTATGAAGGCTATTTTGGAAGACTAATTTTTATGAAAAGCCGTTTTGAAAGAATATTTTGTGAAAATTTCTTTAAAGAATCGTTTTATTACAGGCACAAATAAAGGATTGTTTAAAATGGACTTTGATGGAAGTTTTAAAATGAACTTTTGAGATGAACCTTGATTTTGATTATGAGTTATGATTCAGTTAAGATTTCCCAGTCCATTTCTATGTTTCCTTGTGCATGAACCTTTTGATATGACGTTGAGATGCATTTCTGATATATGAATTTGAGATGACCTTGAGATATGACTCTTAGTTTGATACCCGAGCCACCTTTTTGTTTCCTAGCCAGGAAGGTAACCTGGCCATGTCTGTGATGCACCACTGGCATGACTCCTGTGTGGGGGAGTGATTTCTCACGCCGTCCCCTTTTATATTATCTGCCATGGCTACTATGATTTTGAGTATGACTTTGAGATTGACTTTGAGTGGGGGCGTATGGATTGCAATCCTAGGCATGTATGTTTAGTGGATTTAACTATGACTTTGAGCATGACTTTGAGGTGACTGGTGCTTGTGTGCATTACACGCCTTTCACATTTCTGGGAGCTAGCTACTCCACCCATTTGATATATGAGGCCACCCCTCATATTATCTGGTTGCCTGAGAGGTATCCCCTCTGATTGTGAGACTATGATTTTGAGATGTGACTTTGAGATTATGACTTTGAGTTTCTGGGCTCGTGGTGGATAACTATCCTAAACCTTTACTCTTGTACCTTATTTATGTCTCATTCATTATGCTACATCTGATTATTTCCGTTTACTTTCGTTTCCGTTTATTATATATCTGTTCACTGGGCTTTGTAAGCTCAGCCGCACGTTTTCTTTTCGTGTGCGGCAGGTTTTAGATGGAAGATGGGTATGAGTGAAGAGACTTTTGGGACCTAGAAGGCTTGACAGTTATTTTGGCCTAGAGATGATTAGAAGTTATTTTATTGTTAGAAATTGTATCCGTTTTTGTAACCTGGAAATTTCAGTATTCCCTTTGTAACCCTTGAGAATCTTTGTATTACTTTTGAATGTATGCTTTGTTATATCTGATATGAAACCATTTGCGTGACACCTTTACCCTTGTCGGGTTGGGGTGTTACAATTATGGTATCAGAGACAGGCTGCGATTCGTAATACATTTACCCTTGGCCTGTGTAAGTTAGGACCACTAAGTTTTCCCTGTAGGCGCTCGTAGGACAACCTTTGAGAAATTGCTTTAGGATCTCCCTATAGGAACCTAAGTGAGGAATGGGTAGACTAAGACATCTGTGTGAGTATCATTGCTTCCGCATTACTCTGATTCGTGCCTTGCTTTTGGTTAGAGTCGGTTGATATCTCTTTTGGAAATCAAAAGCTTATGCTTTGCACCACCTAGATTTGAACCTGATAAAATTTGGAAGGCATTGAGAAATTTCATAATTATTGGCAGACACTATTTGATCCTTATCTTCAGATCCCTTTTGATAGTCATTTTGATAAAGACTCTCTGTTGCCTCTGATTCTTTTGTTAATCACTTTGGCGCCTCTTCAGGCATTCCGAGAACCTCCATGGCGATGACGTACTGGATATGTTTTGTATTTGTCTTTTGTTTTGATAAGTAACTATGAATCTCCTGACCCTATTTGAGTTTGTTCCACCCATCCATGTTCTTGCGAGAAGTTTTGTAGTTCATAACTACGAGTATAAGGATATTCTCATCTCATTTCCGAATAATAAGATTTGCGCTGCCGATCTGCTTGATTGGAAGATTAATTTGGACCGATCGCTCATTCGATGATATTTTGCGTAAATTTCTTGAGTTTCGAGTAAATTTTGACACCTACCGAATTCTAATGCCTAGTATCGTTTATGTCATTTTCAGTATGGCACCTCCAGCACGCCGCAGATATCGTTGGACAACTAGGTTCGCCATCGGCCGAAAGAGGAACGGAAAATTGAGGAGGATTGCCAAGAGGATATTGATCCCCACTAGGATGTGGCCGGGCCGGATCGAAGAAAGGAGGACCATCATGAATATAAGTGGGACGGAAGAACAGCTGCACGTGGCAGAAATAACAGATGAAGAGGACATTGTAACTAGATACCAGGGAAGAGACCCCAGGTTTTCAGAAGAAGGAGGAGTGGTACGAGTTGAACCTCGCAATTTGTACGGATTTGTGGATCGCATAGAAGATGAAGGAAGATACACTTATTGGGGTTTCGCAAGCCAGCCACTCCCCTAGTCAGAAGGGAACCAGAATGGATGGATCAGCGAGGAAGAGGAGGAGGATTCAGACTTGGAATCTACTGCAAGTAAACCAACCTAAGTATGAAGTTAAGAGTCTAGTAACTGTATTGTTTAGAATTTTATCTCGAATTTCTTATGGCATTAACGTTTCGCGTACTTCCATTGGATTTTGAGAATTTTTCCGAATAAGATTTGAGAAATGATTGAAATAAATTTTGTGCGATGTGTGCTTCACCTTTGTAAATCTGTTAGAACTCATCTCAGTATATAAGCCAGAACTTTAACTTTCCACATTTGTTTTGACATCCCTTAAAGATATGTTGTTTCGAGTACTGAAGTTTTCCTAGAAACCATTTCGTATTTCAACGACTAAACCTTATCTTAGAAGCTTTTGGCGCTTGAACTCTCTGAACATGAGCATTGTATTGAACATTGTTTAGCATCCTGGACTTTTTGAAATTGATTCCTGATGGACCACCAAGTTTTGCACCGGAGTAGGAGGTAGGATTTGACGTGATTGTCTGGGCATCTAGCAAAGACGTCTGTCGAACCATACCTGTTCATTGGAACAAAAAGGGAAGAGCATGGAGATTATTTTGCACCTTGTTAGAAATTTAAAGATCATTTGTACATTCTGGGAGTTGGATATTTTTAAGACAACGGTGTTCTTTGCCTGACCTGGAGTTAACAACAACGGAGGCTACCCTGAAGAGTGAAGACATTCCTTACAAGGCAGAAGTGTTGGCGATGCAGAAGAAGAAGTTTAGTCAAGACGGCGAACCTGGAGCTGATGGAGAAGCACAGTCTCACTTCCCTATTCATCTTGGTTGTACTAAGATGAATTGATAACGGAAGCAGACTGTATGATGAAGAGAATTAAAGACCGTTCCAGAAATCCACAATACCCATCACATTACAAGAAGAACTGCAGGAGGCGCGGCGAACCAGACACAAGTTCCGAATTGATGGTTTCACTTCCCGATTGATAGACAGACGAAGACAGACTTACCAGACTTGAAGAGATTGGGTGCGTTGAATGAACAAAAATTTTAAAATAGATCTTTCATATTCGAAAGAATTGATTCTATTCAGACCGAAATTCTTGGCGACTAAATTTCGTTTGGTTGACTCTATTAAGCTTCGTCATATCGTTAAAAGATTCTCTTATGATCTAAGTTCACGAGAAGCATATCAGTGGTGCCTATATTTCGTATGTTCGATGATAACCGGTTTGAGAGATTTTGGATAGTGATGGAAGATACGATGTTTAGTAACGGCGTACCTCACGTTAGTTTGGAAATCTGGGATTTTAATACTCGTGCGGATGGTTTTGTTTTGTCTTTGGATTTTGACATTCGTATTTAGTTGATCTTTGATGTCTATAGAAGTACTAGGTGGATTAAGATAGGTGGTTCTGATTACGAATTGAGATAAAGTATGACCATCATAAGGGCATACTTATGTGGTGCTAGTATTATGACGCCTGATCAACGTGATAATACTTACACCATATGACGTGCACTCATCGTGGGCATAGGATATCTTTGGAAGTACCTAAAAAGTTTGGAAATTGAATCTCAGTGGGATTGTTCGCAGTTAGTTAGACCTTAGATTCATTCTACATATCCAGTTAATCTGCTGTCTTTGATATTCGACTTGATACATTTGTCTTCTCGACGCGCGTTTTGCTGACCTATGCACTTCCGATAATAATCTTATATTCTATTATGGAGCTTCTGCGAATTAATGATATCTAACGATATGTTTTCTGTCCATATGGATTCAATCTGTTCTGCTATATCTACGTTTCGCATTCGTTGAAACTGTTCATTGTGATCTGCTATGAGTAAGGCATGAGATTTTGGATTCTGAGAAACAGAACCTGTTTGTTTATGAGAACACCTTTGGAAGGCTCTTTCGAAGCCGAAACTATTTGAAAAGCTAAAGAGTTATACAATTGCATCACCTCATGGTTGCTACAATTTGATGTATTCTCATCTAATCTGCCTAATCAATTCGATGTAAAACCCTACGTATTGTTGTTACCTCTTCCTAGAGAATTCAATTATCATCCGTATATTGGTACGTTATCATTGGATTCAAACTCAGCATAGTGTGTCTTTGTTATGTTTCGATCCGTTTCATTTCTGATTCTTTGCAAATTTCGAGGACGAAATTTTTCTTTTAGAGAGGAAGAAGTTGTAACACCTAAAATCTGAAAGCATGTGAAATTACCAATTTGCCCCTATAATTTAAAATTTTAATTAAAGGCTTAATAAGTATCAAATAAATTCCAAACTTCTGGCAATGCACAAGATATGATCCCAAATAATTTTGAGAACTTCATTTGACATTTATACAAGTGGTAAAATTACCAAAATGCCCCTACCTATGCCGTATACATTTAAAATGTATTTATTTGTTATTTAAATTATGAATATGGTAAGTATTAAGACCAAATCAAATTAAATCAATCACAACTTAATTTCCAGCTAATATGGCCAAAATTATGGCCCATCCCTCCCCCATTGACCGGCCATTTCCATCTTTACATCAATCATATTATTTTTTTCTTCCAAACCCTAGTTTTGCCGAAAGAACTACACACACAAACAATTCTCTATAGCCTCAATTCGACATCCAAAAATTCTAAACACATTTTTCTATGATCAAGCAACATCTAAAGAGCCCTAGAAAAATTATTGTGGAGGTGTTCTTCGTTCGTATCATCTTTGGCGAATTTTCCTTTGTCGCGGCTAAGAAACAAGGTATAATTCGTTTCTCATTCATTCGATACCCTAAAATTCGATTCTTATTTTTCTCACACTCCTTATAACATGTACAACCTAGGAAAAATTGGATTGGAGCTGTTCTCATTCGTTTTCTATTTTTGAGAGACTTATTCTTTTCGTACGCCTATAAAGAAGGTATCTCGTTATTAATTCGTACGACTTCCATAAAATTCGTTTGTGATTTTTCTCATGATCCTCATGTCGTATATGGTGTGGGAAAATTGATTGCAAGGTCAGAAGATCATTTGTGAGGTCGTGGTGATTATTGGTGTATTTTGGCTCTACGCGTATAAATAAAATCGTGCGTCTCGTTCTACACGTTCAAATCTTGATTTGGTATTTTTCTCAGACCCTTTACATGTTAAGAACATCAAATAAAATGTGTAATTCGATCCATGCATGTTATATGAATTATTTGGGTTTTAAATCAATAAAACTAAGCGTAAATCACATAAAATACCATACGAATTATAAGGGCTGTGTATATATTTTATTTTCGTGTATTATAATCCTATGAAGTCTGGAAAAATGATTAGATGATTTGTCATGGCTTGAATATGGGTTTTATGAATTTATTTGTTATTAGGGTTTTTAAACTAAAAAGCGTATAAAAAGGCATAAAATCATACGATCTGATTTTGGGTATTTTAGGGTTTGTTCTTGAGCTAATAAATGATGTTATATGATGAAGTAATGATTAAAAATGATTAGAGAAGGTTAGGATTTGATTTTGTGAAAATAAAAGTCATACCGTGTGGTTTTTAAAAAGTGTAGGGTAGATTTTGTAATCTCTAAAACTCTTGGGTCATTTTTAAAACTTATTTTAGATCATGTACTTGCTGTGTAAAATATATAAATAGGGGGTCTAGTGTCATTTTTGTATTTTAGAGGATTAAAATGTTTTTAGGGTTTTAATTATGGTTCGAATTATAAAATATTTAAAGGGAGGGACTAAACTTGTAATTTTTGGAAACTTGGTGCTGTTTTGAGTAATATAATATATTCAGGGGGTTATGTGTTAATTTGGTGATTTAATGGGTTAATATGTAATTATTAATAATATAAAGTTGAAATTGTAAAATAAGGGACTAAATATGTAACTTTGAAAAACTAGAGGGACCTATTGTGTAAATTCTGTAAATTGAGGATACATTCTTATAATATGATAAAATGAGTGACCATTGTGAAACTTTGATAAATAAAGGGGCTAAAGTGTAACTATGAACACTTGAAGGGTTAAAGTGTAACTTTTGAAACTAAAGGGTGAAAAGTGTGATTTGTGAATTCTTAAGGACCTATTATGTGAATGTAGTAAAAGATACCCTAATTCCAGAAATAATGATTTAACTAAGTATGTTAATCCAACTTTCTAAAAATGGAAAGCTACTTAAAATGGAATGATTGTAATTCTCTTTTATCCCTTTAGGTGTGAAGAAGGAGAGACTTTGAGCTATTCCCTATTTCTGTGCTTTGTTCTGTTTGTGCTTTCGTCATAAGGTACAGATATTCTGACCTTTCTTTTAAGGTTTCTCATGATCTCGCTCGTATTCTGAATCCATTAGTTTCTGATTCGATTGCTATGATTTCCCTTTGCTTGAACCTCCCCAGTTGAGTTCCATTTGATATGAATTCTGAATCGAAGCTATGCTATGTAAACCTTTTCTAATTATATCTTGAAAATGTTTTGAGGAAAAACTATTTTGAAAGGGTGTTTATAAATGAGGCAAAACCATTTTATATAAATGTTACTAACTTTTATGAAGGCTAATTTGGAAGACTAATTTTTATGAAAAGCCGTTTTGAAAGAATATTTTATGAAAATTTCTTTAAAGAATCATTTTATTACAGGCACAAATAAAGGATTGTTTAAAATGGACTTTGATGGAAGTTTTAAAATGAACTTTTGAGATGAACCTTGATTTTGATTATGAGTTATGATTCAGTTAAGATTTCCCAGGCCATTTCTATGTTTCCTTGTGTATGAACCTTTTGATATGACGTTGAGATGCATTTCTGATATATGAATTTGAGATGACCTTGAGATATGACTCTTAGTTTGATACCCGAGCCACCTTTTTGTTTCCTAGCCAGGAAGGTAACCTGGCCATGTCTGTGATGCACCACTGGCATGACTCCTGTGTGGGGGAGTGATTTCTCACGCCGTCCCCTTTTATATTATCTGCCATGGCTACTATGATTTTGAGTATGACTTTGAGATTGACTTTGAGTGGGGGCGTATGGATTGCAATCCTAGGCATGTATGTTTAGTGGATTTAACTATGACTTTGAGCATGACTTTGAGGTGACTGGTGCTTGTGTGCATTACACGCCTTTCACATTTCTGGGAGCTAGCTACTCCACCCATTTGATACATGAGGCCACCCCTCATATTATCTGGTTGCCTGAGAGGTATCCCCTCTGATTGTGAGACTATGATTTTGAGATGTGACTTTGAGATTATGACTTTGAGTTTCTGGGCTCGTGGTGGATAACTATCCTAAACCTTTACTCTTGTACCTTATTTATGTCTCATTCATTATGCTACATCTGATTATTTCCGTTTACTTTCGTTTCCGTTTATTATATATCTGTTCACTGGGCTTTGTAAGCTCAGCCGCACGTTTTCTTTTCGTGTGCGGCAGGTTTTAGATGGAAGATGGGTATGAGTGAAGAGACTTTTGGGACTTAGAAGGCTTGACAGTTATTTTGGCCTAGAGATGATTAGAAGTTATTTTATTGTTAGAAATTGTATCCGTTTTTGTAACCTGGAAATTTCAGTATTCCCTTTGTAACCCTTGAGAATCTTTGTATTACTTTTGAATGTATGCTTTGTTATATCTGATATGAAACCATTTGCGTGACACCTTTACCCTTGTCGGGTTGGGGTGTTACAGTAGCAGTCTTGTGGACATGCTTTGTTGAGATCGGTGAAATCCACGCACATCCGCCAACTACCATCACCCTTCTTGACCATCACTGGATTGGAGAGCCAGTCATGGTAATAGACCTCTCGCATGATACCTACGTCAACAAGTTTGTGTACTTCCTCTAGAATGGCTTTTGCGCGCTCTGGAGCCTGGCCGCGCTTTTTCTGCCGTACTGGGGAGTATCCTTGTCGGATATTCAAATTGTGTTCTGCAATCGAGCGTGGCACACCAGTCATGTGCTTTGGTTCCCATGCGAAGATATCCAGATTCTTTTGCAAGAGTGCGCACACGGCAGCTCTGCCTTTATCAGACAGCGATCCCCCGATCGATACTTCTTGTTCCGGGTAATCAGGATGAATTGCGACCTTCAGATTTGGTACTTTAGCTGCGCTCTGTTCTGGGGCGTGCGTCGTCTCACATGTAATCGTGTTACACTCTCTTGGTGGCGCAATGTTATTGTAGATGGTGACAATGCCGCCTTCTACCGGGAATTTGAGCATCCCATGTGCTGTGGATGGTACTGCGCGTATTGCCGAAATTCCTGGTCTTCCAATAATGCCATTGTATGGCGAAGGAGATATTATCATCATAAAATTCATCCAGGCTGTCATGGAGTGTTCCTTATTGCCAACAATAACTAGTAGTCGTAGTTGCCCCATGGACCATATCTTTTCTCCTGTGAAGCCAGTCAACGAAGTCGTGGCTGGGCTTAACTGTCTTTGTATCTCAGGTCGCAATCTCTTGAAACAATGCTCATACATTATGTCCGCTGATGCTCCTCCATCAACATACATGCGGTGGATATCGTGAACCCCCGCATTTATCTCGATGGTGAGTGGTTCCGCCTCTGCGTTGTCCGCAGCTAAGGTTGGGAAAGAGATTTCGCTTCCATGAGAAAATTTCTGGCTGACCTTTTGCCTAGTCTTTCGCTGCCATGATTGTATCATGTAGATTGTGTCAGCCTTGTCCTTAGGTGCTTCTTTCTTGCCCCCGGTCTTCTGTTTGTCTTTCCCATCCTTAATGTTCTTAACTAGATGGTCCAATCTGCCTTCTTTTACTAGCTTCTCAATTAATTGGCGCAATTGGACGCACTCATTGGTTGTGTGGCCCTTCTGTCCATGATATTCGCAGTATCCATTCCCTACGCGCCGATCTTCTGGGGTGCGCATCGGTGGGGGTCTCGGAAAGTTCGCGCCTTCCGTCGCAAATATCTCCTTTGGAGTCTTCGTTAGTGGGGTATACTTGTCATTCTCTCGTCCGCCCCCTGACTGCGGTAGCTTTTGTTACGATTGCTACTCTGGTCATTGGATTGTCTCCTTGGCTGCTCTTGTGACCTATAGTTTGAGTAGCCTTTCTTACTATCCGCAGCGGCGGCTTCTCCTTGGATGAAGGACCTCGTGCGCTTCATCAGTTCATCAAAGGTTTGGGGAACCCTATCATTTAACTTTTTGATAAGCTCTGGGTTATTGATTCCGTTCATAAACCCTGAGATCTTTAGTATTTCGGGGCATGCCTTGACATGTATGCATTCGTCTTTAAAGCGCTCCATAAAAGCGCTTGTGGATTCCCCTTGGCGCTGTTTTACCCTAGCGAGCTCGACAGGGTTCTTGGCGCACTTCTTCCTCTGAGTAAAGTTCAAACGAAACGCCTTCCGCAACTCTTCAAACTCATCGATGCTTCTACGTGGAAGCTTACTGAACCAGTTCCGCGCATTCCCTACTAAAGTAGAGTTAAACATGTGGCACCACACAGGTTGTGGCCAATTTTCAATGGTTGCTGCTGATTCGAAAATTTTTAGGTGGTCATCAGGATCACCTGTCCCATCATAAGTCTTAACATTAGCGGGCATGCGCCTTCTCTTATCTTCTGAAAAATCACTGATGCGACGAGTGAATGCGTCAACCTTTTGGCGGCGCCAGGGACGAGACATATCTTCGTCTTCCCGGTCGCGGGATCTTCTCCTGGACTTCCAGTGTCCTGTTTCTTCGTCCTCGTTGTCCGAGGAGTCACTTGAGGATGGGCTTACTCTTTTGCGGCGCTTGCGCCGACTATCCTCAGAGTTCGAGCTTGAAGGGCTTTCGCTTGGAGAGATCCGTCGCCCAAGTCTATCTTGAACCCTGTGACTCCCAATCCTAGTGTGGACATTGGTGCGCCGTCCATCGTCTTCATGCTCCTCCATATGCTGTAAGTCGGCTGCTTCATCATCCGCAACTTTCCTTCCGATCCTAGTAAACACTGGGTGTCGGCGGCTATCCTTTTCGCGCCTTTCCTTTTGGTAACGCGGTGGGGATGCTTCATGCTCAGGGTCAAAGTTGAGCCTGGCTTGCAGACTCTGACTTGACCTCTTTTTCGCTTCCTCTCGCATCAGCGCAGCCAAGATTTCGTAGTTTTGGGACACGAAATCACTTGGCGCTAGTTCAGGCGCGACTCCTTCTAGCGCGAGGATGTCTGTTTCCAAATCAGGACCCATGTTTCGGGTAGGCGCATTTGGCGGCTCAGTGAAGTTTAATTCTGGCATGGTGAGAGGAGTGCGCTGTAGATCTACCGCGCTAGTGGTTGTTGTAGTAGCGTGGGTAGTCCTTGTGAGCGGCTCTACTGCAGTAAAGACCAGATCTGAGTATGATCCTAGGTTTTTGGGCGCACTGGTTGTTCCAGAGGCCTGCTTAGGGGCTGCATCAGTTTGCTGCTTCTTCCCCTGTAGGTCGTCATGCGTTTTCTTTGCCTGCGGAGTCCGCTGATTTGGGTTTCCGTGCTTCGTCATTCTAGTTCTTCGTAGAGTTCTTAGTGTTTGGTCCCACGGATGGCGCCACTTGTTGATACAAAAGTTGGGCGTTCCTTGTTTCCGTATCAATTAGATCTTAATGCTTGAGACCTGCGCACTAAGAAAACAAAAAGACACCGTTAGGCTTATCGTGGGATTGTCTCCCACGATTATCCTCCGGCGTGAGAGTAAGTAATCGGTTTTAGGGTTTAGTTGAAGAGTTAGGGTTATTAGATCGTACCTTTGATGAGAGTCGAGAGACCTTTTATATACACACGAAATCCTTGTTGGTTTCGTGTTCCTTACTCCTCGGCGTATCCCACCTAAGTCGGTCGTTTGATACATATCCCATAAATAAGAGATATCCTATATCAAGACCATAAATAAATTCGGGCTTGGGCCATCGTAAGCCCAAACCGTTATCGTGATAGCCTATTCGTGATGGGCTTGAGTGTTAGTAGCGTCCATTGGTCGGGTTCGAGACCCGAATGCGGACTATACGTCATCAGTGCATACATTTTTTTTCCCAAATAGCCAAGGGGCATATATGTTTTCAATTAGCTAAAGTGCATACATGTTTTTTCTCCAAATAGTCAAGGTACATACATGTTCTTTCTCCAAATAGTCAAGGTGCATACATGTTTTTTTTAGCTAACACTTTTTTTTATGATCATTGTTTTCTTTGAAAGTTTGAAACACATATTAAAGAACATAAATCATTATAAAAAGAAAAACAAGATTGATAGAATTAAATGTTAGATTTCACTTGATTACAAGTACAAAAATACATGCCATAATCATATATCTCCAAAAGTCGCAAATTATCTTCATGTATATTCGTGTTCATCCACTTCCCGGTCTTAAATGATATCATCTTCATCAATCAATCTGAAACAAACATGCACAAAAACAATTAAACCACAAATAAATAAGAAACGAAAATTAATGACAACTAGCATAACACATATGCACAATCTTATGTATATTTAACTAATGATGTAAACATGTTTTTTAATAATAAACACAAAACATATATGTTTTATAATCCAAAACAGAAAACATATATGTTTTATACGTAAACATATATGTATCTTTGCAAAACATATATGTTTTATAATCTAAACATATATATGTATCTTTGCAAAACATATATGTTTTATAATCAACCTATTACTAATCCAAACAAATCTTTCCAAACGTCAACCTATACTAATCCCATCTAAAAAAATCACTGATCTTTACAAACAATCAATATGCGAACAACAATCAACAAACACAGCCAACCTATCCTAATCCCATCTGAAAATGTCAGCCACACAATCAAACTTTTTTTTTATATCGAAACACACATTTCGTTTCCAGATCAAAACACAAACATGAAGATCACCCATCAGTATTGCAAACGATATTTTTTTTAGATCCAAATGGAATTAAAAAAAAAAACAAAAAAAAAAAAAAAAAACTTTTCGTTTTACAAATAATATAAACAAGCTTGTATAAAGAATCACGAAGAAAGATATCCACCATGCATTCTCATTGTATATTGGGCCTAGAACAAAACACATAAAGTCACACCATAAATTTTAACCTATGTATGTGGATGCTTATTTGTTTTTGACGTGAATGGATTTGCAAACAAACATAACCCATAAAACTTGTTATTGGAACAGATTTATAAATTGATGTTATCCAGCCCGATCTGTTATTGAAACTGATGTTGAAAACAACTACATTAATAAAACATCAATCGAAATCAAAACCAAATATAAAAACTTACCTGATAGCAGGAACCATTTTTTACGATTATAAAAAACCGCGTACCATGAATCATAACCGAATATATCAAGATGCGCCTACCGTGAAAGAAGTCGTAAATGATTGTGCCTTAAGTAATATTTTTGGTGGTGGAATGTTGAAGAGGCCAGATCTGCAAAAATAATGAGAGGAATAAAGAGAGGATTGTTGGTGGAGGCTAGTGTTTGTGGGAAAGATTATGTTAGAGGGAATGGATAAAAAAAAGATACGTATTAACTGATTAATCAGTTTTCAAAAAAATGGACGAACATAAAAAAATATAATTAGGAAATACCATCCATACCCCTCATCCATTTACAAAACTTAACCAATCTTTCGGTTAATTACATTAATGGCACAATCAATTATAACCATTGATCAAACAATCTGACGGTTCAAAGGGAGTTCTCGCAGTTCCCGCACTTAAGAGGGTTCTGAAAATAAAGTTACACTATATATATATATATATATATATATATATATATATATATATATATATATATATATATATATATATATATATATATATATATATATATATATATATATATATATATATACTTGTGTATTTTCCGACGACGAGTACTAAGCACGGATGTTCCCGTCACGCGTATTTTCACCGTACACTTTCACCATGAGTCATCATTAAAGAGTCTTTTACGATAAACCGCTTTTGAAACATACATTACCACACAACAAGCAAGAAATAAACGAGCACTGTAACACACGTAAACCTTTCAAATGAGTCAAAATGTTTATAACACGAATAGTACGCTAAGACTTACCATACTGATCTAGGTCGCGTGTCGGAGCGGTTGCACTGTGTTATTTGTTGACTAGCAGATTGCTATTATTAAGGTGAGTTTATAGCATCATTTTTATATGAATTGTTTTATAAATCTTGGGGTGAGAAACATGCAAAACTGTTTTCATAGACTTAAACTGAACTTTTGTTTTTTTACACACTAGTATGCGGATAACCTAAGTATGTATGATCCCACTATTGCCCAATATCATCAATCGTAAAATCATGCGGGAAGCACGTATGATTTAAATAGATCTGTTAGGGGTGACTCCCCTGTTCGGTTGGCCCGGCAGGTCAACGCAAACGTATACCATGTCGGATTTGCCGAGTGTCTGGGGATTAACACTCGCGTGCACCTTTGTTATGCTATGCCGTTGAGGCATATTGTTTTTCGTAGCCTCGGTTGTATAAGGTTAGTGTTAGCATGCGGTTAGTGTGTGCCTGCTGATTTATTTGCTATGGTCCATATGTGCTTATTTACTATAAATCTATGAACTCACCAGTGTTAGCTGACTCTTAGCATGTTTTTCTCAGGTGTTGAGTATATATTTGATGAAGGCATGACATGGCATCAGTCATAACTACCAGAAGTGTTTTTACACATGAATTAAACTTTGATTGGGACAGTCATGTTAAATGGGCCTTGTTTTATTTAAATTAAACTTGATGTATGACATTTTAAATTTGAAAATGTAAACTATTCTCAAAACGGATTTTCAAATCCGTTCTCTATATCTATATGTTGTGATTACCAATTCAGTAACACCCAAACATGTATGCTTCCGCAAATCCAGATTTTTGGGGGTGTTACAGATTGGTATCAGAGTCGTAGTTATAGAGAACTAGGTACATATAAACCCTAAACTATAACCACATTTACAAAAACGTTTCCTTATGACCGCCAAATGCATGCCTGCCTTGTTTGTCATTACTTGACTTCTAATTGTTTTATATGACTAAGTGCTATACTATGTTGTTTGAGTATTTTACTTAACATATATGATATAAGCATTTTCTATATACTTACACATGCCACACCATATTTTTCAAAGACCATGTCTCTCCCTTTCGATGTTTGTGATGCGGTACTCGCTGCTGGACGCACTTCCCCGCTTCGACGACCAGTTCCATTTTCGGATGACCCGTTGATGGAGGTTGTCCGAGCAGCTACTCAGACCACACACACCACTCCAGCATCTACCTCACAGTACCTACCCCTCTATGCTACTACTTATCGTTCTTCACTAGCTCAGCTCTACACCCTCACCCAGCATACCCACACTACCCCATCCTTTGAGATTCCTACCACCAGGCGCTGGGCTACTTACAGGAGAATCCGCGGGCGTTGCATCCAGCTATCATGTGTACTATCCTCACCACTCAGGAGGCCCCGATATGCCTACACGGGTACCTCTTTTTCACCATCATCTCATTCATCCATGTCATCACCAGACCATTCCCCTCCTCGCCAGAGATTGCGGAGATCTATTGAGTCTTATTCTGATGAGGATGAGGATCTAGTGAAGGATCCAGTGCAGGGACAGGCAGAGCCTACACCAGCTGAGGTAGCACCAGTCGAGCATGCTACTGATTGTGCGTGTGTCGACAGAGACAGGAGTTTGCCGATTGATTCAGATCAGGTGATGATGCCACGAGATGGCAAGGGCATCATGGAGGATGTGCAGGGGGTATTTGAGATAGGGCAGAGCTCCAGAGCTTCCCAGATACAGGGTTTTAGTGATACTCAGTGGATTGACATTACTTGTGATACCAACACGGGTGTGCGTGCTGCTAGTCTGGAGTACACTCCATCATCTCCATCGTTCGTGCCACCTCCATCTCCGATACCTTCTCCACTTCCATCACCAGTGGCTTCTTCACTTTCGCCAGCCTCACCGACTGAGGACGAGGAGCCTACTAACATGGAGCAGGTATGGATACAGCTGGCGAATCATGCCAGTTTGCTCGATGTGCACTCAGACCAGATTGAGAGATTGGAGCAGCCAGATCGCATTCAGGGTATCGAGCGACGAGTTGGGACTGTTGACCGGGCTGCATGTGTGTTGTTCGAGGAGATGTTTACTGACAGGCGTGAGATGGTTGGCCAGAGAGCCATTAGAGAGATCACATGGTAGAGAGCTCAGGGTATTGGATACTAGGGTTGTCGGTTTGGGCAGAGGCCAAACCAGGATCTTTGGTAACTTAGGTGGTCTTGAGCGGGCAGTAAGGAGAGTTCAAGTCACTGATCGCACTCAGCGGCAGAGGATCATGACTGCCGAGTATATGATTGGTACTGTGATTAGGGAGAACCAGGAGCTGCGACACCGTGTGGATCATTTGGAGGCTGCCATCGGAGGGATGACTGCAGCGTTCGAGCAGTTACGCCTTGAGCGTGACCGAGCTTAGATTAGTTTTCATTAGATGATGTATTCCACTAAACTGATGAGTTATCAGTTAGTGATGAACTACTGACCTTGCTTGTAATTTTGTGTACTTCTATTCTATTCAATATATATAACAAGCTTGGTTTATCTATTCGATTATTCGTTCCCTCTATGGTTGACTTCATTTTTGCATTCTGTCTGTGATATCCATATACTCATATGACATTTTTCTTCTATACTCGAGATCTTATTTGTCATTATCTTCTTGTGATGCAGATAAATGGCACCCAAGCGAAAGTCAACCAGAGTCACACGAGGACCGACAGCTGCCACACCTGCCCCAGCAAGAGCTGTACGTGGCAGAACTGCTGAGAATGCCACCCCAGCAAGAGCCGTGCGAGGCAGAAATGCTGAGAACGCCGCCCCAGCCAGGGCCGCGGCAAACCCACATGTGGTGAACCAAGCAATGCTAGATCAACTTTTCAATGATCGTGTGGCCGCAGCACTCGCAGCAGCAAACAACTCAACCACCAACACCGGAACATCTAGTCCAGTGACCAACAACCGTGGTTGCACTTACTCTGAATTTCGAAAGATCATGGTTGGAGGTTTTGGAGGAATAGGGGGAGCCGTCTGACTGACTAGGTGGATCAAAAAGCTGGAAACCGTGTTTCGAATAAGTGGTTGTAATGATGATGACAGGGTCAAATATGCATCTTTCACTTTCATGGATGCCGCCATGACCTAGTGGAACAACTACATGAAATCTGCCAACATGGATGTTGCTTATGCTAGGCCGTGGGATGACTTCAAGGAGTTAGTGCTCCGGAAGTATTGCCTACGCAATGAGGTCAAGAAGTTGGAGATAGAGTTTTGGAACTTGAAGGTGCGGAATAACAACATGGCCGCTTACAACCAGAGATTTTAGGAACTGGCTTTGCTATGCCCTGAAATGGTTCAGACTGAAACAAGATTGCTTGAAAGGTATGTCGGAGGGTTGCCCAAGTCAATAAAAGGAAATGTGACTACCTCAAAGGCTGCAGATCTCCATGAGACCATGGAAGTAGCCAACAAGTTGATGGACCAGGAATTGGAGGATGCCCTAGAAAAGAGTACTGACAACAAGAGAAAATGGGAAGACCACTCTAAGGGCAACAACCATAACTCTCAAAACAAGAGGCAAGAAGTGGAAATGGCTTACACGACAGGGTCAAGTGAGACAAGAGGGTATGATAGGAATTTACCTCTGTACAACCGTTGTAAGCTACACCACAAAGGACAGTGCACGGTTAAATGTCACAACTGCCAGAGAGTGGGACATTTGGCCAAGAATTGCAGGTCCAGACCCCTAGCCACCTCTCAAGTAGCACTACCCAACAATCGACGGGCGGAAGTCACCTGCTATGGATGTGGTGAGAAGGGTCAGTACCGTAATGAGTGCAAGAAACCCAGGAATTAGGAAAAGGTGGTGGTCATGGTAACCAGGGAGCAGCAGGTAACAATGGGAACCAGGGCAATGAAGGAGGAGCCCGTAGGAGAGTTTATGCTGTGGGCAGAAGGGAAGCCCAGGACGACCCGAACGTGGTGACGGGTATGTTTCTTTTAAATAATTGTTATGCATCAGCATAATTTGATACGGGAGCAGATAGAAGTTTTATGTCGACTGCTTTTAGTTCCTTAATGGATATTGCTCCAACCACGTTAGACAGCGTCTTTGACGTAGAATTAGTCAACGGGAATTCAGAAAGGGTAGATACCATTATAAGAGGTTGCACTCTTAACTTGTTAAACCACCCGTTCAACATCGACCTCATGCCAGTAGAGTTGGGTAGTTTTGACGTCATCATAGGAATGGATTAGCTATCGAAATACCATGTCGTCATCATCTGTGATGAAAAGATCGTCCGAGTACCCTACGGGAACGAATTTCTGATGATAGAAGGAGATTGGAGCGATCTTGCACGCTCGTCAAGATTGAACATCATCTCGTGTACGAAGGTGCAGAAGTACATTGAGAAAGGATGCCACCTCTTTCTAGCCCATGTTGCTGAGAAGAAAGAGAAGGAGCCCGAAGAGAAACGACTGGAGGACGTGCCAATTATGAGGGATTCCCCGGAAGTTTTTTCCAGAAGATTTACCTGGACTTCCGCCAGCCAGACAGATCAAATTCCAAATCGATTTGGTGCCAGGAGCCGCACCTGTAGCGCGAGTACCCTATCGATTAGCACCAACAGAATTACAAGAGCTGTCAGATCAGTTGGCTGAACTTTCAGAGAAAGGTTTTATCATACCGAGTTCTTCACCTTGGGGAGCTCCAGTCCTGTTTGTTAAGAAGAATGATAGATCCTTCAGAATGTGTATCAACTATCGAGAGCTGAATAAGCTAACCATCAGGAACAGATACCCACTCCCAAGAATCGATGATTTATTCGATCAACTTCAAGGTTCATCTGTTTACTCCAAAATTGACCTGAGATCAGGTTATCATCAACTCCGAGTTCGGGAAAAGGACATTCCGAAGACTGCATTCAGGACCCGATATGGCCATTACGAGTTCCAAGTTATGCCATTCGGCTTGACCAATGCACCAGCCGTATTCATAGACCTCATGAATCGGGTGTGTAAGCCATACTTGGATAAATTCGTGATCGTGTTCATTGACGACATCCTGATATACTCTAAGAGTGAGAAAGAGTACGAGGAACACCTCAAGCTAATCTTAGAGTTACTTAAGAAGGAGGAGTTGTATGCCAAGTTTTCGAAGTGTGAATTCTTGATATCAACTGTGCAATTTTTGGGTCACGTGATCGATAGTCAAGGCATTCACGTGGATCCCGCAAAGAACGAGTCAATAAAGGATTGGACGACACCCACAACACCCACTGAAATATGCCAATTCTTAGGACTTGCCGGTTATTACCGAAGGTTTATTGAAGGTTTCTCCAAGATAGCGAAGCCTTTAACTAAACTGACACAGAAGAATGTGAAGTACGACTGGGGAGATAAGGAGGAAGAAGCTTTTCAACTCCTTAAGGAAAAGTTGTGTAGTGCACCTATTTTGGCCTTACCTGAAGGTAGTGAAGACTTTGTCATTTATTGCGACGCATCGCACAAAGGTTTGGGAGCCGTGTTAATGAAGAGAGAGAAGGTGATAGCATATGCCTCTCGATAACTGAAAACCTGCGAGAAAAACTACACGACCCATGACCTAGAGTTGGGCTCAGTCATGTTTGCACTTCGGATCTGGAGACACTATCTCTATGGCACAAAGTGTGCGGTGTACACCGACCATAAAAGCCTACAACATATTCTGAACCAAAAGGAGCTAAAAATGAGACAACATCGATGGTTGGAATTGCTCACTGATTACGATTGTGAGATCCGTTATTACCCAGGCAAGGAAAATGTAGTTGCCGATGCCTTCAGCAGGAAAGAGCGAGCTAAACCTCTCAGAGTCAGATCGTTAGGAATGACAATCAGTTCACCTCTGCCAGCGAAAATTCTTGAGGCTTAGGTCGTGGCACTCAAGGAAGAGAACCGACCAAGTGAGAAGATTTACGGAATGCCAGAAAGTGAGAATGGCTTCGTAAATAGATCAGATGGAGTTTTGTGTTATGGGGACAGAAGTTGGATCCCGCTATACGGAGAAATTCGTGATTTGATCATGCACGAATCCCACAAGTCCAAATACTCCATTCACACAGGGTCCGACAAGATGTACTTGGACTTGAAGAAGCTATACTGGTGGCCAAATATGAAGGCCGATATAGCCGAGTATGTCAGTAAATGTTTAACGTGTTCGAAGGTCAAAGCTGAACACCAGAGACCGTCAGGTTTACTTGTACAACCAGAAATTCCCGAATGGAAATGGGAACACATAACTATGGACTTCATCACCAAACTGCCGAAGACATGGAGCGGTTACGACACGATCTGGGTAATCGTGGACCGTCTCACTAAATCTGCTCATTTCCTTCCTATAAAAGAGAATGATAGCATGGACAAACTTGCACGACTATACTTGAAGGAAAATTGTCGCAAGGCACGGTGTACCTATTTCTATCATCTATGATCGAGACAGTCGTTTCACGTCAAACTTCTGGAAGTCGCTCCAGGACGCATTAGGAACATATCTCGACATGAGTACAATTTACCACCCTCAGACTAATGGTCAGATTGAAAGGACCATTCAGACGTTAGAGGACATGCTCAGAGCGTGTGTGATAGATTTCGGGAACGGCTGGGATATGCATTTTCCCCTGGAAGAAATCCAGCTTGATGAGAAGCTGAACTTCATCAAGTAACCAATTGAAATCATAGACTGGGAAGTTAAACGGCTTAAGCAGAGTCGTATCCCAATCGTGAAGGTCCGTTGGAACTCTCGCAGAGGTCCCGAGTACACTTTGGGAGCGAGAGGATGAAATCAAGTGAAACTACCCTCATCTCTTTTCGAACTCATCGAGTGACGCAAACTGAAATCCGGGACGGATTTCCCCATTAGCTGGGGAGACTGTGATAAATGGTAATTTTCACACTTTATTTTAATAATAAATATTAATTTATTATTGCTAAACCGAGCATTTCTATGCATAACTGAACGTTTTGAGTAATTCTGAGCATTTTGGGAAGCTATCCCGCATACTGTAGCTTACAGTCACTGTTGAAATTGTCTATTTTTGTCAGTAAACATAAATTATTCTATTTCTGATAGTTAGTGACAAGTTTCGTATTTAACTGAGAAACTTTCTCGCATTTACTAAAAAGCAACCCCACACGCGTACCGACACTATAGTATATATGGTACCAGTCGAATAAATACATTTTTGAGCAAATAATAATATTTTATTATTATTCTAACGAAAACGTCAATAAAAACTTTATCTTGCGTGTACGTGTCCAAAAAAGGTCAAACCGAGATATTACGGTAACATTTAAGCTCAAACCGACACATGATACACCACAAGACACCAAAAATTCAGATTCCCCCTCCCTCTAATCCATTTTGCCGATAACTTCACAAAAGAACAAGAGGGATATTTGTTTTGGAATAAAATTAGACTAGTGGGCTTGTAATGGACTTTTCGGCCCAATAATGGTTTCGAGGGACAAAAATGAGTTTTGAAACATTTTTCAACTCGCCATAATTATTTTTACATAATAAAACTGTGGAAAACTATAAGGGGGTTGAATAGTTTTTTACCATTTTAAAATTAATTTGCTTTGAATACTTAGCGTGATTTCAAGTTAATGCAAACAATCAAACAATATAAATAAAGCAAGTAAGGAAAGAAATGATCAAACCACAACACGGATGTTTATAGTGGTTCGGTCTACAAGGACTCTCTTCCTTGCCCTACTCCACTACTCGAGCCTCTAACTCGAGAGTTTTTATTCACTAAGAAACAAGCTACCTTCTCGGAGGAGAAAACCTTTATACACGTCGCTTACACTTTTTCCGGTACAAAGCTAGATACCGAGTTCTTTTTACAAGGGTACAACCACTCCCGACACTCTATGTGTTTTGAGGACTAAAACACTAACCGATCACTACTGAATGTTTGGTACAACAATGATGTGTGATAAACTACAAAATCACACAGTATCTAAACTAACAAGTCTTGCAACTGTATGTTGAAGCTTGTGATGCTTTGATCTCTTTGCTACAAAAGAAAGATCACTACAAATGAAATGAATGAATGAATGGGTTAGTAATGTATGAAAGAATGTATAATGTAGTTTATGCTATGTGAGTGATGATAAAACAAGAATGAGTGGCCTGCTATTTATAGGAAAAATGCCAAAACAGGCCACGGATTGGGCGGAACCAAATAAAGGGTTCCGTTCTTTATGTTGTTAGGTTCCGCCAGAACCTGACAACAAATCTTCACATATCTTTCCAAATCTATCCAAGATATTACCAAATCCAATTCTTTGCTTGAAGATCTTTCTATGATATTCTCTAAATCTTCAAGATATCCTAGAGA
Organism: Artemisia tridentata subsp. tridentata; assembly: GCA_021014915.2. Classification (NCBI taxonomy): domain Eukaryota; kingdom Viridiplantae; phylum Streptophyta; class Magnoliopsida; order Asterales; family Asteraceae; genus Artemisia; species Artemisia tridentata. The sequence continues at coordinate 357,947,354 of CP139504.1, forward strand.
TATCCAAATGATGTATGCAATGATGTCATGTACATATTTCCATTTTTAGAATAAAAATGTAAACATGTAAATGTATATAAGTATGTCCTATGTATATCCTAGTGATGAATGTAGTATGTTATGATGAGATTTAAAAGCTTATTACTATAAATGTAAAAGACTTTAACTTATATTTATGCTTTGCTAAAGATAAAGTTTATAATTGTCATTAATAAAAAATAGCAAAGATCGTAAAATATAAATAACGTTTTTAGGACGATATTTGTATTAAAATAGCCATCATGCCCAGAAATTCGGATTTCATATATTTGTGATTTACGTGTTCTATAGCCATTATATTATCATACGCATAGAATTAGCATGCATGGATCGATTTGCATATTTTATATGAGTTATATAACATCTAAATATCACTGGAAAAATTCCATATTAATTTTAACACGTTTGGTTTAGTCTCAAGAATTATTACCTTGTTTTTGATCTACTCGACAAGAAATTAAGAACAAGCATGAACCAAAGAGAAAACGCAGCAACCATAAATTTTCCTAGCCTCCTTGCACCTCCAATAATCCTAGAAAAATACTTGTTCAATCCCAGAATTCGTGTGCTAGCCATGGTTGATTTATTTAGATCGCTAGGGTTTTTTTTCCTAGTTTTGCGATTTGGTTTCGTGAAAAGAAATAAAAGATTTGATTATATCTCTTAAAAACCGACTTTGGGGAGGGCTTAGGACCAGAATTTCGGAATTATAATCATCAATTTATTTGGGATTGATTTTCTTAGACCTTTCCTAATTTAATTTACATATTATTTAATTTTAAAAGGTTTAACATTATATTTATTTAAATTGTATAATTCGGAATTTCTAAATAATTGTGTATGATTATTTTTGAACATTTTAAAATGATGTAACATTGTCCCAGAAATTTATTTGTTTCAGATATAGTTCGATTTCAGAAGTTTTGGAATTATTTCGGAATTTTATAAGTTGTTTAATAAGGTTCTATGTTATCAGGGGTAATTTGGTAATTTTACGAGTTATCTGAATTTCAGGTATTACAGCAAGGAACCAATTTGAGGGTTCCTTGCTTGTTACAGAAAGGTAACTTGAGTGGAAATTTGAATTTTCAAATTTTGGTGGAAAATTGTGTTCCTATTGGTCTAATGTTGCTAAGGTGATCCTAATGTGATGAAGTATCAGTAAAGGAGTCCTAATTCAAGAATCAATGATCTAAAGTGCGAGATTGAGCTAAAAATTTAATTATATGACTGTTGATCTGATGAAGCGAAAAGTGTACCGCTTTTAGGGGGTCATTTAAGCCCTAAATCGTATTTATTTGATCAAATATTGCCCTAAATCGTTCCTTTTGTCATTTTAGGTACTTTGGAGAAGAAATCTGGAAAAGGAAGCATTTTGGACGTTTTTGGAGCATAAAAGTGAAGAAAACGACAAAGTCTCAAAATCGGCTGGAAAAGTACCTTTGACGGCGTCATGGCTTGGCAAAAGAGGTGGATATGAAAAATACACATGATAAGCCAGGGAGTTTTACAAAGGAAGTCTGACGGCGTCACCCTTTAAGGTGATCAAGGCCATCACGGTTTAACTTAAAGAGAGACGGCGTCAAGCTCATTTCTGACGGCGTCAACCCTTGATAAGCCAGAGCGGATTTTGGAGGACTAAAGAGGGACGGCGTCAGGAAGGCCATCCGGGAACCCTAGACACGGCGAGGTGACGGCGTCAAGATCTACAACGTGACGCCGTCAGCCACTAAGTTCTATATATAGTTTTGCAATTTTTAGTCATTAGTGTGCAACTTTGTGAGGAGAAACCCTAAGACGAATTTCTGCCATTTTTAAGGGTTTTCATACCCTTGGATCTCCCATGTTTAATTGAAGATAAGTAATCACTTAATCAATCAATATGTCTATGTGTTGTTTGATTATATCTTGTTCTTGTCTTTTAATTAACATGCTAGGCTAGATTTATCTTGTGTTTGCTTAGATCTAATGAAACCTAACTATTGATTATTAGTTGTTAGTGTGTTATTAATTGTATTGGGTGATTGTTTATCGATGTTAGGCTTAAGAAAACTGGCTAACCTCCTATACGGTAACTTGCTTGAACGTCTTAAGAAACAAGAACCAATGCGTACTAAGGTTTTTATGGTTGTATTTAATGCATGAGCGAATTCTAGTGATCCCATGTTAGGAGCTTCTTAGCCGGCTCGGCATAGGAGTGAAGTAGGAGCTTGTAGAGTTGGGGAAGTACGTACGCCACCCCACGATTGGTATTAAGGAATACACCCGTCATCCACGCAATTAATACACACTAATCAACCGGTAAAAGATAGTTAGGGAGTAAGGAAATCTAAGTAAACACATTTCTCCCCATATAAGTTCCATGACCTTTTCATTTTCAGTTATTTTATTTTATTTGCATTTGTAGTTATTTGGGTTAGTTGACTAGCGACTAATTCCGCCCACTCCTTCAAACCCGAGATTTTACTTGCTTTCATAAAAATATAAAAATATAAAAAGAATCTTCCCTCACCCTTAGACCTATTAGAGTAGTTTTTCAATCCTAACGACACTATTCCCCTAGAGAACGATCAATCCCCCGATACTTGCCACTTCACTATACTACATCGGTCAGGTACACTGCCTGGTGGGGATTGCAAGCTTCTCGAGATCCCTCGAGAGGTAAAACCTGTTGTAAGGTCGCAAAACCACGCATCATGATCCGCGGAGCCAAACGATAACAAAGGCGGACCCCTGTTTTTGGTTCCGCAGAATCCGTGGGGCTTATTTTGGCGAAGCCAAAAATTTCAATAGACTGAACCATAAATTTGGTTCCGCCATATCCGCCAATCGAAAAAACTTTACAGAGCGGATTTCTAAAGGTCCTAAACCCGTTCAAATCCCGTAAATTATCCTAAAACATATGTAATTAATTAGTTGTGATTGGTTAATGACAAAAACACAGGTATAAACACATGTTAACATAGAGATCAAACGGACGATTTTGAACTTACCATATACGGAAGCTAAGCCAAACAGTGGCTTAAACACGGAAAATTGATAACATCAAGTGTTATTGTCCTGCATTGTCAAGTTAGTTTTCATAGAAGTTTAACAACAAGATTATGGAATACTAGAAGGGGGTTGAATAGTTTTACGGTTTTAAAATTATTTTGCTTTGAATACTTAACGTGATTTCAAAGTCATGCAAGCAATAAATAATACATAACAAGTAAATAAGGAAAGAAACAATCAAACCACAACACGGATGTTTATAGTGGTTCGGTCTACAAGGACTCTCTTCCTTGCCCTACTCCACTCCTCGAGCCTCTAACTCGAGAGTTTTTCTTCACTAAGAAACAAGCTCCCTTCTCGGCGGAGAAAACCTTTATACACGTCGCTTACACTTTTTCCGGTACAAAGCTAGATACCGAGTTCTTTTACAAGGGTACAACCACTCCCGACACTCTGTGTGTTTTGAGGACTAAAACACTAACCGATCACCACTGAATGTTTGGTACAACAATGATGTGTGATAAACTACAAAATCACACAGTATCTAAACTAACAAGTCTTGCAACAGTATGTTGAAGCTTGTGATGCTTGATCTCTTTGCTACAAAAGAAAGATCACTACAAATGAAATGAATGAATGAATGGGTTAGTAATGTATGAAATAATGTATAATGTAGTTTATGCTATGTGAGTGATGAGAGAACATGAATGAGCAGCTTGCTATTTATAGGCAAACTGCTCAAACAACCCACGGATTTGGCGGATCCAAATCCAGGGGTCCGTCCCTTATTGGATTTGGTTCCGTGAGAGCCTGACAGAATATCTTTCAAAATCTTTCCAAATTTTGCCAAGATATTACCAAATCCAATTCTTTGCTTGAAAACCTTTCCATGATATTCTCTAAATCTTCAAGATATCCTAAAGATATCCAAATGATGTATGCAATGATGTCATGTACATATTTCCATTTTTAGAATAAAAATGTAAACATGTAAATGTATATATGTATGTCCTATGTATATTCTAGTGATGAATGTAGCATGTTATGATGAGTTTTAAAAGCTTATTACTTTAAATGTAAAAGACTTTAACTTATATTTATGCTTTGCTAAAGATAAAGTTTATAATTGTCATTAACAAAATATAGCAAAGATCGTAAAATATAAATAACGTTTTTAGGACGATATTTGTATTAACAATCTCCCCCTTTTTGTTGATGACAAAACATAAAGTTTATTTTTAAGCAATGAAATAAATAAAGTGCAAGTATTTTAAAAATATAGATTAAACTAGTTTTATGCAAATTTTGAAATCTAATTAGGCATAAAACATGTAATGAATGTAATGTATGAGTTTAATATAATCTCCCCTTTTTTTTCGAAACAAAAAGAAGAAATGCATAGCGGAATATGGTGAATGGCTCTTGGTGATTACTCCCCCTAATTTGGAGTACCAAGTATGATGATTCATAGATTTTGAGAACTTAATAGCTCCCCCTTGGATAATACTCCTCCTAATTGGAGTGCCAAGTTTATGATGCATGAATGATCCTACAAAAACAATAGTTAGTGTATGATATGCCCCCCCTTGATCAATACTCCCCTTTGCTAGGATGCCAACGTATATGATGCAAGGATTATGAATGCTACACAACAAAGATTTGTACATGATATGCTCCCCATTGATCAATACTCCCCGTTGCTAGGGTACCAACGTATATGATCCAAGGATGAGAAATTGCTACAAAACAAAGGTTAGTTGTACGTGATTCAAGCCAACCACGTAATATGATGCATGAGTAAAGGTTCAACCAAGAATAGTAGTTTAACCCGTTTGACTAAAAAATTCAACTAAGTATAATTGTTCAAACCAAGCACAAAAGTCAAACAAAGTCAATACTTCAAACCAACCATATATAATGCAAAATAAGTGATCACACACAAGCATTAACACAACATCCTTCCATTGAAAATTATTTGTGACCAAAGTCACAAATTAAGGTGTTACAAACTAAAATGAAAATAACCTAATAAAAAATATCCTAAAAAGTCCTATAAAAGGAAAACAAAAGAGAAACTTCTAGAGCCTATTGCGGAGGATGTGAAAGAGCATTTAGGCGCTCTAGGATGTGGTTCAAAATGAACCGCATTTCGTTTTGTAACTCGTGAACCAAAATGTTGGTTCGTTGAGTTAAGTGGGCGGTCCTCTCACACATGGAACAACCATGTCTACGAAAGTTTGGAGGAAGGTTTGGTTCATGAGTTGATGGTGGTGGTGGTGGGTGGTTGTTGTGGTGGAGGTGGTGGTGGAGTGGTGGAGACATGATGGAAGCTAGCAAAGTGGATTGTAAATCCATAGCTTCACTTAGGTGGGAATCCACCATGTTGGAGAAAGCGTAGAGGCGATCAAGTTCCTCATTGATCTCTCCTTGAGTTTTTGGTTGGTTTATCCACATTGACTCATCAATGGCATTAAGGGTGGATGTTGGTGAAAGGGGTTGAGGTTGAGGTTGTTGTGGAGCTTGATCATGGTAAAGAGGACCGTGAATTTCCCTATAGATGGGGTGAAAGAGGAGTGGTTCTCCTTGTGAGGATTCTACCTCAAAAGGAATTGGTGGTGGATTGGTGGACCTAGGTGGAAGGTCTTCCAAAGTTTTTAAATATGGGTGAGGTGATGTTGGTGGAGTTACAAACAACTCAATGGGCTGAAGTTGGGGTGAATGAGGAGGTGATGGTGATCTTGTTGGTTGAGATGGAGCGGGTGGTGGTGTGGTAGCCACTGGAGTTATGGTTGGTGGTGGAGTGTTGATGATGATATGAGGTGGTGTTGGAGTTGATAGAGTTAGAAAGTTTTCATTAGCAATGGGTGAGGAAATGTTCAATGGTGAAGATTCTTCTGATGAAGAATTGAGATTCACGAAACAACAAGGTCTGACACTCATTCGAGCCGTCCTTCTGTGTGGTCTGCTTGTGGATGAGTTGTTTGACTTAGGCATTGTTGAGAAGAGAAGTGATGGTGATATATGCAGAAATTGCTATTAGAAATGATGGTGAAGGTGTGAATTGTGATCATCCTAAAGCTTCTAATTTATAGGCAGTAAGGTTTATGGAAGGTTGTGTTTGGATGTGATGTTGATCCATTGAAAAATGTTGGTTCCTAATGGAGTTGAGTAAGAGTATGAAGATATGCAGTAAATGCAAAGGTTGAGTGGGAAATCTAATGATTTGATTGATCCACGGATTGCAAGGAACCAATTTGAGGGTTCCTTGCTTGTTACAGAAAGGTAACTTGAGTGGAAATTTGAATTTTCAAATTTTGGTGGGAAATTGTGTTCCTATTGGTCTAATGTTGCTAAGATGATCCTAATGTGATGAAGTATCAGTAAAGTAATCCTAAGAACTAGAATCAATGATCTAAAGTGCGGGATTAGACGGGAAATTTTAAAAAAATAGCTGAACGATAACAAAGGCGGACCCCTGTTTTTGGTTCCGTGGAATCCGTTGGTAGTAATTTCGCGGCCCCAAAATTTTGAACAGACGGAACTCGAATTTTGGTTCCGCCATATCCGCCGATCGAAAAATCTTTACAGAGCGGATTTCTAAAGGTCCTAAACCCGTTCAAATCCCGTAAATTATCCTAAAACATATGTAATTAATTAGTTGTGATTGATTAAAAACAAAAACACAGGTTCTAACACATGTTAACATATAGATCAAACGGACGATTTTGAACTTACCATATATGGAAGTTAAGCCAAACAGTGGCTTAAACATGGAAAATTGATAACATCAAAGGGTTATTATCCTGCATTGTCAAGTTAGTTCAAGTATTTGTTCAAAGATAAGATAACATTCTAAAAACACAACAATTCAACACATCATTGTTTCAAATTGTTTGTACCAAACACTCCATATTCCCTCACTGCTTGTCGATTTTCTTGTTGAGCTTCATTATCCAACGCCCAATGTTCTTCATCATTCATCTTGTTTGTTTGAATTCCTCAGATTGGTTCTCAAAAGGTGGAAGTTGGCTCAAATATTCCGGAGGAGGAATCCTAGAATTAGGCAGTTCGTCATCCTCACTTACGGATGATGATGATGAGGAGGTTGGAGGATGAGCACGTTTTCCTTTTGACACTGCTACTCTATTGTCACTTAGGGGTACAAAAGTATGGGGAATGAGAGAGTAGTCTGGGAGAAAACCTCTAGCGTTAGGAGGAATGGGTGAAAAAGCTCTATAGAGATGGGTGAGAAGCATCCCGTAAGGCATTGCGGTGGTTCCTAACACCGGAATGTCGTCCATTCTCTTGGCGACATAGTAAGCTAGGTTGAAGGGTTGATGGGTGGACACACAATAGAGCATATAACAAAGACTAGCATTGAGATGATCCCTATTCCCTATGGTGCATAAAACGTTTGCCCAAAGAATTTCTTCCAACTTCTTGAATTGGGGCCTAAGCTCGTTTAGCTCCATGCCAAACGGGTCTCGATCTACTTGATGACCTTGTCGGTTGGTCCTAGTGTGGGTGTTCCTAGGGACAAAGAGATGATCACGGATAGTCTCTTTGGGAGTCAATGGTGTGTCGTATGGAGGCATACGATCAATGATAGAATCTAGGCTTGACAACGACCACTTATCGGTGTAAAGACAAGTACCTACACCCGGAATTCCTAAGACTTCCGCGAATTGGTTCAAAGGGACGTTAAATTGGTGTTGGTTGACTTTGAAATGGATTGAAATGAGACCATAGTCATTTGAACTAAGAACGACACTAGCATAGAATTCTAGCACAAATCTAGGAACTATAGGTTCATCAATGTCCAAAAGACAATCAAAGTTGATGGCGGCTAGTTGTTGTCGGATGTTGGTTCCTTTTAAAAAGGAGGGATCTATGGTCCTACCCTCGTGAACGTACCTCTTTTCTAAAGCCTTAAAAATCTTAACTTGTTCGTTTGAGAGTCCTTTGGTTTTATGGTGTTTAGGGAGGTAGTTGAGGGTGTATTTGTGGTCATAGTATGTTGCGAGAGGCATGATGTTATCCTAGACACGAAGATTACATAGTTTAGTTAAAACTAGCGAGAATACGTATATAAAGTTCTAGTGTGTGCCTACATGGGGACAATATGGAGGTGTAGTTATCTCGACTCCTTTTAATGCATGAAAATTTTGGTTTGCAAATTTTGTAACAAAATGAGAGATAACCCAAACGCTCCTAATTCAATGTAGCTTTGATTGAATGTACCCGAAAATACATATTAGTTATGTATTCCCTTAAGCAATCAAGAGCCATTATGCAAATGACGTTTAAAACATAACGTTTTTATTTGTATGAACAATGTGCAAAAACCGTTTTTCCTAATCGTGAGAAGATTTTTTGCAAGAATTTAACATGGGGTTTTTGGTGAATTGTGATAATGTCCTATAAGATGCAATTCCTAACTATGGAAAACATGATTTGTTAAGTAATTCAGTGAATATGCTTCATGATTTTACAAAAATATGCATAAACCCCAAGTTTTGATTTTGTGCAAGAAATAGAAATCCTAGACTCAGATCAGGAATGTAGATATAGTTAGGATACTTACAGAGCGGATTAAAGCACAAATTATGTGTTGCAGAATGCCTAAGTTCTGAGTTTGGTTTATTATGGGTCGAGTTGGTGTAGCTTGTGTGTTTTAGGGGAATATGATAAACAGTACAGGAGTGTTTGTTTATTATACTTAAAAACTGACTCAGTGACCCGCGGATAGGGCGGAACCAAAATCAGGGTTCCATCCTTGTTGTCGATTGGTTCCGCGGGATCAGAGTTGGTTTTTGGTTTTTGTCGTGTTTGGTTAATCTAAGGTTCAAACAAAGGTTTTTATCTACACATTAGGATCCATTAATCCTAAACCAAGTCTAAGAAGGTAAAAAGGTTCTCTCTTAAGAGGTTTTGTGAGGATGTCGGTAATGTTGTCTTATGAGGATACTTTCTCAATTGAGATGTTTCCTTTTTGAACATTGTCGCGTAGAAAGTGGTGACGAATTTCTATGTGTTTGGTTCTAGCATGTTGAACTGGATTCTTGCTAAGGTCGATGGCTCCTTTATTGTCGCAGAGAATGGGGATGTCGTTGAGTTGAATCCCATAGTCGACGAGAGCTTGTTTCATCCACAGTGCCTGTTGACATGCTTTTCCTACAGACACGTACTCGGCTTCAGTTGTTGAAATTGCTAGAGCCGTTTGTTTCTTGGAGAACCATGCGGTAAGACAATGTCCAACAAAAGTACAAATATCACTTGTACTTTTTCTATCGACATAGTCACCGGCATGGTCTGAGTCGGCATACACTATGGTTTCAATTCCCGTTCCTTTGGGATACCATAATCCTAAATGTGTAGTACCTTTAATGTATCTAAAGATCCATTTTACGGCTTCAAGATGGGATGTTTTGGGATCTTCTTGAAAGCGTACACATAGACAAACACTAAACATAATGCCGGGTCTACTAGCCGTGAGATAGAGTAAACTACCAATCATTCCTCTATATTTAGTGCTATCTACGGATTCACTTTCGTCATCCTTAGTGAGTTTGGTTTCGGAAGACATGGCTGTTTTCTTAGGTTTGGAATCTTCAAGACCAAATTTCTTAAGCATATCTTTGTTGTACTTAGATTGGTTGAAGAATATCCCATCTTCTAATTTTTTTATTTGGAGTCCTAAGAAAAAGTTTAGTTCCCCCATCATACTCATTACAAACTCGTCATGCATGATTTTTAAGAAATCGTCGCATAACTCTTGACAAGTTGATCCGAATATAATGTCATCCACATATATCTGAACTATGATAATATGTGATCCCTTTTTCTTAGTTAAAAGAGTGTTGTCTACTAGTCTCATGGTATACTTATGTTCAACTAGGAAAGTCTTAAGTCGATCATACCAAGCTTTTGGTGCTTGCTTAAGTCTGTATAAAGCTTTTTTAAGTTTGTAGACATGATTTGGTTTTACAAAATCGGCAAAGCCGGGAGGTTGTGCGACATACACTTCCTCATTAATAAAAGCATTAAGAAATGCACTTTTAACATCCATTTGGAATAGTTTAAAGTCATGTGCACATGCATATGCAAGTAGTATTCTAATTGACTCGAGCCTAGCAACCGGTGCAAATGTTTCATCGTAGTTTATACCTTCTTGTTGATTGTAGCCTTGAGCTACAAGCCTAGCTTTGTTTCTAGACACTACACCATTTTCATTCATTTTATTTCTAAACACCCATTTTGTTCCAATTATGGTTTGACATTTAGGTTGAGGGACTAATTTCCAAATATCATTTCTAACAAATTGGTTAAGTTCTTCTTGCATTGCTATAACCCGAGATTCATCTTTTATGGCCTCATTTATATTTGTGTGCTCAATTGTTGAAATGAAACAAAAGAAATTACTTTGATTTTGAACTTTTGATCTTAAGGTTCTTTCATTAATTTCTCCTATAACGTTATCTAATGGATGACTTCTAGATTCTTTGATATTGACTATTTCCTTATTTAAAGGTTCATCTTCTTTATCATTATCTAGATTTTCTTGGTTTTCAAACATTTGACTTTCAACTAAGTCATCATCTACCAAAGGTGATGTCTTAGAGGGAGGTGGACTTTCGTCGAATGTTACGTTCAATGATTCCTCGACTCTTGAGGTTTCTTTGTTCAAGACGATATATGCTTTACTATTGTGTGAGTATCCAAGGAATACACCTTCATAAGACTTTGGGTCAAACTTGGTGAGGTAATCCTTAGTATTTAAAATGAAGCACTTGCTTCCAAAAACTCTAAAATATCCTAAAGTAGGCTTTTTGCCTCTATAAAGCTCATATGGTATTTTATTCAAAAATGGTCTAATTAAGACTCTATTTAAGATGTATGTGGATGTGTCAACGGCATTACACCAAAACTTTTGTGGTATATTTTGTTCATTTAGCATTGTTCGACTCATTTCTTGAAGTGTTCTATTTTTACGTTCTACTGCACCGTTTGATTGAGGAGTTCGAGGAGCCGAGAAATTATGTGTTATGCCATTAGCATCACAAAAAGCTCCAAATTTATTTTCGTTATCAAATTCAGGACCGTGGTCGGTTCTTATTGACACAATGCTGTTTCCAATTTGATTTTGAATTTTCTTACTTAGAATTTCAAATTTATCAAATGCTTCATTTTTAGTTTTCAAAAATTTAGTCCAAGTATACCTTGAGTAATCATCTACTATTACCAAAGTATAGAAGTTTCCTCCATAACTTTGTATAGCGGATGGACCAAACAAATCTATATGCAATAGTTCTAAACACTTAGATGTGGACACCATGTTTTTAGCCTTATGGCTATTATGAACTTGTTTCCCAATTTTGCAAGCATCACAAAAGTGTTGGTCGTATTTCAACTTGGGTAGGTTCCTAACGAGTTCCTTAGATGATAAAGATTGAATAAGTCTCATATTGACGTGACCTAGGCCTCTATGCCAAAGAGTTGAGTTGTCATCTAGAGAGGTAAGACAAAGTTTGTCTTTAGATGTTTTGTCTAATTTCATAACGTATACGTTATTTTTCAAAACACCTTTTCCTATGGTTATACCATCTTTAAGTATTTTACTTCCATTTTCACTGAAAAGGACGTTACACTTTTTATGACATAGTTGACTAATACTAAGCAGGTTAATGCCTAAGTTATCTACATGAGCAACATCATCAATAGAGAGAGAGTCATGAGAGATTGTACCTTTTCCGATGATTTTACTTTTAAGCTTGCTACCAAACGTAACATTACCTTCGTCATATGGTTGGTAGGTTGAGAAAAGGCTTTTGTTACCCGTCATGTGCCTTGAACACCCACTGTCTTTAATCCACTCGTCCGGTTCCAATCCAACTTTCAAGCATACCTAAGTTTAAGAAAAACTCAAGCGTTTGGTCCCCAATATCTCATGGGTCCATTTGGGTTAAACATCCCATTTACTTGATTCATGTAAGGAAACGGTGGATATGGGTTCCATGGCATATAGTTGGGACCTTGATCGTTCCTAGGAATGTTTGGGTTCCAACTATTTTGATAATGATGTTGTGTGTTGAAATTACTCTTTGGAAAGGGGCGTTTGGGAAAAGTAGTTCTATGTCTTTGTTGAACAGTTTTGGTTCTAAACTCATTTTTAACTTGTCCTATTCCTATGGTAACAGCTGGTTTTTGTTTGTTAACAGTTGAGCTAGTACTAGGTTTTCTTGTGACTTTAACAAACTCAGTACGAGCCGAAGTACAATCCTTCTGTTCAGCAACAGTACCCGCGGAACCAATTTCCACTACCGGCGGAACCAAGTTTTTGGTTCCGTGGGATCCGTGGGTGTCTGAACTTGTTAAAACAGTTTCTTGTACTTTAACGACTAGTTTCTTAAAACTACTCAAGTCTCCTGATTTCATAAAACCTAATCCAGTTTTATCATGAGGTAGTTTTTGAATTTGCATTATCTCATCTGCTAAACTAATATTTTTATCAAACCTTTTAAACATAGAGTTTTGTTTGATAAGTGTATCCTGTGTGTTCTTAAGTTTTCTATTTCTAGTTTAAGCTCTTCACATGAAACACATATTTCATTAACAGCTTTACCTTTATCTAATCTTTTAACTTTTTCTTTTAATTCATAAACTTCATTTTCTAGAAATTCCTTTTTGGTTTTCAAAAACTTATTTTTGTTTATGATTTTAAGACTAAGTTCACATAGATTATTATATTCCTTTTGCAAGGTATCATCAACAATAGAAGAATATGACGAGTCAGAATGTACCTTTTCTGACTCATGAGCCATGAGAGCAACTTCGTCGTTCTTAGGCTCGTCGTCATCTCCTTCACTGTCACTCCAAGTCCCACTAATAAAAGCTCTTTGAGTCTTGTTCTTGGGCGGCTTAGGACACTCTCCTATTAGATGACTAGAATCTCCGCACCTAAAGCACTTTCTTTCTCCTTTACCCTTCTTATCATCACGGTCTTTCCAGAAGGATTTCTTTTCTTCTCGAGGTTGTCTTACGAACTTCCCTCGTCTCCAAAAGAACTTCTTGAAATCTCTTACGGCCATGGCATACTCTTCATCTTCGCTACCTGAACTAGACTCTTCATCATCACTTGAGTCTACACTAGCTTTTAAGGCAATGGACTTGATCTTTTTCTTTTTTCCTTTAACTATCTCTGAATCTTTTTCCATCACCATCTCATGAACTTTGAGATTTCCTATAAGCTCGTCAAGTGACATGCTTGAAAGATCCTTGGATTCTTCAATAGCCGTCACCTTTGCTCTCCACTTCGGATGAAGCGCTCTAAGAAATTTCCTGACAAAGTTCTTACTAGAAAAAGAATCGTCAAGTGCTTTAAGAGAAGTAATAATAGTATTAAACCTAGCAAATGCACTATCAATGGTCTCATCTTCAAGGATAACAAATTGTTCATATTGTTGAACAAGAAGATCAATTTTTTTATCCTTTACTTGTGAGTTCCATTGATGAGTGATAATTAAAGATTGCCAAATATCTTTAGCGGTTTTACACATAAATACTCTTTCATATTCTTTCCTAGGTAAAGCATTATAAAGCATCATTTTAGCTTCATTATTTTTGGCAATCAACTTCTTTTGCTGATCACTGTGACGAGTAAGAGAAGTATCCTCATCCCAACCACTTGATATATCTTTAATTATGGCCTTATGGTCACCTTCTATAATAATGTACCACAGATCTATATCATTTGACTTCACATAAGTTTCAAAGCGGTTTTTCCAATATATAAAACTATTTGCTTCAAATAGTGGTGGTCTTTGCATAGATTGCCCTTCTTTGTAGTTTTTAAAATCCATTGATCGTTTCAAGTTTTAAAATACAATATATTTTGAAAGTCTTGAGTAACGTAGCTCTGATGCCAATTGTGAAAAACTAGAAGAGGGGTTGAATAGTTTTACCGTTTTAAAATTATTTTGCTTTGAATACTTAACATGATTTCAAAGTCATGCAAGCAATAAATAATATATAACAAGTAAATAGAGAAAGAAACAATCAAACCACAACACGTATGTTTATAGTGGTTCGGTCTACAAGGACTCTCTTCCTTGCCCTACTCCACTCCTCGAGCCTCTAACTCGAGAGTTTTTCTTCACTAAGAAACAAGCTCCCTTCTAGGCGGAGAAAACCTTTACACACGTCGCTTGCACTTTTTCCGGTACAAAGCTAGATATCGAGTTCTTTTACAAAAGTACAACCACTCCCGACACTCTATGTGTTTTGAGGACTAAAACACTAACCGATCACTACTGAATGTTTGGTACAACAATGATGTGTGATAAACTACAAAATCACACAGTATCTAAACTAACAAGTCTTGCAACAGTATGTTGAAGCTTGTGATGCTTTGATCTCTTTGCTACAAAAGAAAGATCACTACAAATGAAATGAATGAATGAATGGGTTAGTAATGTATGAAAGAATGTATAATGTAGTTTATGCTATGTGAGTGATGAGAGAACATGAATGAGCAGCTTGCTATTTATAGGCAAACTGCTCAAACAACCCACGGATTTGGCGGATCCAAATCCAGGGGTCCGTCCCTTACGGGATGTTGATCCCAGTTGAATATTTGATCGAATCCCTTAGCTTGTAAAGGTTTAGCTATGCTATATAAATCTAACACAACTAGGTATAGAAACTGCCTTGTAACTTATCAAACACTATGCGGAATCTTGTATTTGATCTTAAGATGAACTAAATAACGAACAATGAATATCACACTAAACACTTCAATATTATTAATAATACAAATACTCTCTGTTAGGAATTAGTAAGATCTATTGTGATGCTCAGTACACAGGAGGTTGGTCTTGGAGACACAATGGTCATTATTTGAGAAAGGGATCCAAGAGAAATGGTGGATCTCATCATTGCGGTGTTTGAGGGGAGGCATAAGCCTAAGGGGGGGGGGGGCTTATTGTTGTATATTTTGTGCTAACTAAATTTTTTTTAGTTTGTTTGTGTTCACTAACTAAAATAATGCTGCTGTTGAATTTGTCGCTTCCTATTATTAAGCGAGTGGTTGCTGCTGTTGAATATTAATTCGGTCAATAGCTAATTGTGTCGGGCTGCGTTTAAATGTTTGTCGCTTATGGTTTCGTCAATTGATTGACTGTTTGTCGTTTGTGGGCTTCGATTATTTAATTCTCGTACTGATATAATGGTCCGGTACTATAATTAATTGGTCGGTGTGTTCATAAGTGGGACCGATGTGTAATCCTCTTATGGTTATTATCTGATTGGACGCAAGAAGGGGTACTGATTTGATGCTGTTAATTGGTTGAGGGGTCCATGTGTGGAATACTGATTTGATTGTCAGTATGTGGTTTATCAATTGATGAATTTGTTTGTCGCATCTGATCAATTGGAGTGGGGATCATGGATCAGAAGTGATATCACGTGGGGCTTCAATTACTTCATACTACCTCGTACTGATACATTAGGACAGAATTTTTGTTGAATTAATACTGCTGCTACGCTTGAATGGTTTCTGCTGGTAGTGCTTCGGTTTCTACTGGCAGTGTTCCAGTTCCTGCTGGTAACACCATTTCTGCTGGTTGCTTCGGATTCTGCTGCTCTTGATAAAAAAAAAATTATTGTTGTACATTTTCTTTTATCTTTTTCATTTTCTTTTATTTTGTTTCATTATTAGTTAAAAAAAAATTCTTGTATATTGTCTACTAACTCATTTGCATGTACAATGTTGCTTTTTAACCACACATCAAATGGTAATCATCTCACCATGTCTCACAGACAAGAAAGAGTTGACTCACCATGAGGGTACGACTCTGGTGTGATCATCAAATCCGTTGATAGCTTTAATAGTTTGCTAAAAACTATAGGGTTCTCAACTCACCGATGTTTCATTACTAAGAGTTGAATGGTTTTCAATTTGCCATGGATTTTACTCCTTTTGGGGTTTCCAAAGAATTGGCTAGCCCACATGTGTATGGCTTGTGGTAAAGGCAGTGGAAAACCATATTTGGTCATCAATTCACCAAAGGTTATCTTCAACCTAAGAATTGGCTAGTCCTGAGCAAACGGCTATAGGTAAAGACAACTCAAATCCGTTTATAGTTAATGATTTACTAAAAATCATATGGTTATCAATGTACCATGGTCTTACACACCTAAACATTGGCTACTCCAGTAGTGATGGCTATTGGTAAAGAGACATCAAATCCATTAATTTTCAATGATTCACCTCTCACAGGAGTTTACACACCTGGATGTGATGAGAATAGTATGAAGCTTAAATGTTTTGATGTACCATATGTCATTGTTGCTGTGAAGTTCACGTGCATTGCATATCAGGGGTAACCAGATTATGAATTGAAGATGTTCCTGTTGATGCTGATCCACATATGTTGTTGCTGGAAGCTTGTGCTTAAAGATGGTGTTGCTGCTGGTTACTCTCTGATGCTGCTGGTTCATTCCTCTATCCCTGGACGTCAAAGATCTATCTGGAAACTTGAAGTTAACAAAGTCAAATTCAAGTTTAGGGGAGGATTGTTAGGAATTATTAGAATAATATTTTATTTTCATTCCTGCTGTTAGTTATAGCGGTTCCTGCTGGCAGGTATGTAGTTCCTGCTGGTTGGGAATTAGTATATTTAGTTTTATTTCATTACTGCTGATAGTATAGTTGTGTTCCCACTAGCAGGTATGTAGTTCCTGCTGGTATGGTTCTTGCTGTTAGTAGCAGTTTGTTTCTGCTGGTAGTTATTATTTTGTTTTCGTATTATTAGAAGGTGAGGATATGCATGAGTTATATTAGGAAGTGATAGGGCATATCTTCTTGTAATGGGCTGGATTAGGGTTTCTGAGAATATAAAAGAAACACACAGCCATTGATATGGTAACATATTGAAAAACAATTTCATTTGTGAATCAAAGATCCATAGAGGATCAAGAGTTATTAGTTCTTCTTCTTTCAATTCTATTGTTTATATTCGGCGTAAATAGTAGTTCAATAGTTAGAGTCTCTCTTAGTTTGTTTGTGATTACATAAACATTCTATTGATCTTAACCGGCTCATAAGATCTATCAGTAAGGCACGATCCAACAAGTGGTATCAGAGACAGGTTAGAGACTCTGTGAAAGAAGAAGAGAACAGAAGCAGATCTGGTAAAGAATTATTGTTGACAGATGCTGATCTAAAAATTGTGAGGTAATCGCTATTCATTCTTTGGTATCGAATCTTTGAATAAACCTCGTACTGATCGAATTCATTATTAATTGGGTGCGTGGTATAATAAATTGGTTGTGGGGCTGATCGCATCAATTTGTTGCTAGTCAAAAGATTCGGTTGTATTTTAAGATCATGGGACGGTGATAAATATTGATTAATTTGTTTTGTCGCATGATTGGTATATTTAATTTGTTTCATCATCTGTCACGTGCAATTGATTGGAGCAGAATCATTGATTGGTGATAATTCATTGTTGTCATTTGTAAAGGCAAGTGGGTTATTATTGCTGCTATTGTTGACTCGTTTTGTGGGACTGATTCGTTTTTATCGATTGTGAATTAATTGTGGATTGGTGGCAGTGATTGTTAATTCTTGTCTGACATTTGTTAAGCCTGGTGGAATCAGTTAAACCCTTTGAAACAAATCCCTTAAACCCTCATACAATGACTTCATTCGGATCAGATGATTCTTTTGAGACATTTGCCATGAAGATTAAATCCTTGCTATCTGATTCCATGGTGGACCGTTCACATGATGAGGGAGATGATGAGGAAAGAAGTGCCACTCAAGTTTGTGAGATGATTGCTGGATATGGTGATAAGGCACAAGCGGCTGGGGAATTTGGTTTGATGGGCTACCCATCTCAGGTACAAAATTGTCCCTTTGGTTGTGAAATTAAATATGCTGCTCTTAAGAGAGAGTTTGATGATATAGAGCCTCAATATAAAGAATTGTTTGTTAAAGTTCAAGCTTATGAAAAGGCTGTTAAAACTTTAGAAAAACAAAAGGCTTGGTACCAATCTAATCAGTTAGCATATGAGGAAAAGGTTAGGGTTTTGGAGAGAGACTTAGAGAACACCACTAACTGTCTAAAACATTCTGAGAGAGTAAATGCTAAGGTGGTGTTAGAAAAACAGGAATTACAGACTAAGTTAGATACTGAATTGGCTAGACATAATGCATGGCAAGAATCAGCTAAAAACCTAGTCAAACTAAATAACAGTACTCAGTCTGTAAGATGTAAGAGAGGGTTGGGGTATGATGTTGGGCCTGATGATGTATATGACCCTAGTGACCCAAGTATATTTGACCCTACCCCTAAGGAGGTAGATTACCAAATTCCTGTTAAGTATGTCAAAGAAGGAGGAATGAATGTTGTTCCTCCACCTATAAGAGGAATTTTTATGCCTACCTCTACCTATTCTGACATAGACTTTGATGAATCACTCATGACCTATGGAAAAAAGTCCATTGACTTGCCTACTTCAGACTGTGAAACTAAAGACTTTGTCTCTTGTTCTAACAGTGACAAATCCTCTCAACCCAAGTCTGATGATTATATCTCATGTGATTCAAGTGATAAGTCTGCCACACACAGGCCTAATGACTTATCCACAAGATTGGCTGATGATGAATCTATTTCAAAAACAACTTCTTTTTCACTTAACTCTGTTAAAAACAATTTTGTCTCTAATTATGATAGTGATAATTTTGTTTGTAATAAGAAAAGTCAGGTAAAAAACAAATCTTTTAGAAAGAAATCATGTTTTGTGTGTGGTAGTTACTCTCATCTCATTAAAGACTGTAATTATCATGAGAGTAGAATGGGTGTGTGTGCTGAACAACAAAAACCTAGATCAGTATGGAAAAATGTAGAGAATATACCCCCATTTATCCCTAGAGCAAATGCATTTCCTGCAGGTAATGCAAAACGACCAGCGCCTGTTGCTGCTGGTAGGCATTTTAGACCCACAGCTGTTCCTGCTGGTAAGCCAGTTCCAGCTGGTAGAACTAATTCTGCTAGTTGGAAAAGGAATGTTGCTAGACCTTTTCACAGACCTACAAGCTCTTTATTTCAGAATGATTATAGGTTTATGTATTATGATCCAATGCATGTGGGGGGCAAAGATGGGATCATGATGTTCAGTACATAGGAGGTTGGTCTTGGAGACACAATGGTCATTATTTGAGAAAGGGATCCAAGAGAAATAGTGGATCTCATCATTGCTGTGTTTGAGGGGAGGCATAAGCCTAAGGGGAGGCTTATTGTTGTATATTTTGTGCTAACTAAAATTTTTTTAGTTTGTTTGTGTTCACTAACTAAAATAATGCTGCTGTTGAATTTGTCGCTTCCTATTATTAAGCGAGTGGTTGCTGCTGTTGAATATTAATTCGGTCAATAGCTAATTGTGTCGGGCTGCATTTAAATGTTTGTCGCTTATGGTTTCGTCAATTGATTGACTGTTTGTCGTTTGTGGGCTTCGATTATTTAATTCTCGTACTGATATAATGGTCCGGTACTATAATTAATTGGTCGGTGTGTTCATAAGTGGGACCGATGTGTAATCCTCTTGTAGTTATTATCTGATTGGACGCAAGAAGGGGTACTGATTTGATGTTGTTAATTGGTTGAGGGGTCCATGTGTGGAATACTGATTTGATTGTCAGTATGTGGTTTATCAATTGATGAATTTGTTTGTCGCATCTGATCAATTGGAGTGGGGATCATGGATCAGAAGTGATATCACGTGGGGCTTCAATTACTTCATACTACCTCGTACTGATACATTGGGACATAATTTTTGTTGAATTAATACTGCTGCTACGCTTGAATGGTTTCTGCTGGTAGTGCTTCGGTTTCTACTGGCAGTGTTCCAGTTCCTGCTGGTAACACCATTTCTGCTGGTTGCTTCGGATTCTGCTGCTCTTGATAAAAAAAAAATTATTGTTGTACATTTTCTTTTATCTTTTTCATTTTCTTTTATTTTGTTTCATTATTAGTTAAAAAAAAATTCTTGTATATTGTCTACTAACTCATTTGCATGTACAATGTTGCTTTTTAACCACACATCAAATGGTAATCATCTCACCATGTCTCACAGACAAGAAAGAGTTGACTCACCATGAGGGTACGACTCTGGTGTGATCATCAAATCCGTTGATAGCTTTAATAGTTTGCTAAAAACTATAGGGTTCTCAACTCACCGATGTTTCATTACTAAGAGTTGAATGGTTTTCAATTCGCCATGGATTTTACTCCTTTTGGGGTTTCCAAAGAATTGGCTAGCCCACATGTGTATGGCTTGTGGTAAAGGCCGTGGAAAACCATATTTGGTCATCAATTCACCAAAGGTTATCTTCAACCTAAGAATTGGCTAGTCCTGAGCAAACGGCTACAGGTAAAGACAACTCAAATCCGTTTATAGTTGATGATTTACTAAAAATCATATGGTTATCAATGTACCATGGTCTTATAAACCTAAACATTGTCTACTCCAGTAGTGATGGCTATTGGTAAAGAGACATCAAATCCATTATTTTCAATGATTCACCTCACACAGGAGTTAACACACCTGGAAGTGATGAGAATAGTATGAAACTTAACAGATTTGATGTACAATAAGTCATGGTTGTTGTGAAGATCTCGTACATTGCTTTTCAGATGGTGACCAGATTCAGATGATGTGATTTCCTGTTGTTGCTGGATCATTGGTCTTAATGCTGGTTAAATGTTGCTGCTGGTGATTTAATTGGATTGTGGGGCTATATTGCATATTTGGTGGTCAAACGTGGGCTACTGATGTTGATTATTCACTCTGTCAGTTGTGGTCAAAGTGATTAATTCATTTTTGTTATTCGGTTTGGATAAAGTGGGTCTGTGATGCTGCGTACTGTGTGGGGTCAGGACATTAAAATTGTTTCTCGATTCATAATTGGTCAAACCTGCTATGTGTCTAATCGTTCAATCCTCTAGCCCTGGACGTCAAAGATCTATCTGGAAACTTGAACTTAACCTAGTCAAATTCAAGTTTAGGGGAGGATTGTTAGGAATTAGTATATTTAGTTTTATTTCATTACTGCTGATAGTATAGTTGTGTTCCTACTGGCAGGTATGTAGTTCCTGCTGTTAGTAGCAGTTTGTTTCTGCTGGTAGTTATTATTTTGTTTCCGTATTATTAGAAGGTGAGGATATGCATGAGTTATATTAGGAAGTGATAGGGCATATCTTCTTGTAATGGGCTGGATTAGGGTTTCTTAGAATATAAAAGAAACACACAGCCATTGATATGGTAACATATTGAAAAACAATTTCATTAGTGAATCAAAGATCCATAGAGGATCAAGAGTTATTAGTTCTTCTTCTTTCAATTCTATTGTTTATATTCCGCGTAAACAGTAGTTCAATAGTTAGAGTCTCTCTTAGTTTGTTTGTGATTACATAAACATTCTATTGATCTTAACCGGCTCATAAGATCTATCAGTAAGGCACGATCCAACACTCTCTGAGTATTAGGGTAACAAAACCTTGAAGTAAATCGTAAAAAGTATATTCTCATCTATGCCCTAGGTCCTCCTTTTATAGACTAAGGAGTCCTAGTCGGCTTACAATAACTTTCTTTACAAGATAAATCTCTATAGAATCTTTTCTATATTTATCTAAACATACTATACATAATAACCGACTCTAATACACTAGCAACACTAATAACATATTAGCAATACTAACTAAGTGTTCTAGCAGTATTAATCTTGTAGCAGTATTAATTCTCCATAAGCAGCATTAACTTTGTAACCTGCAGCATTAATGACTTGGTGTATTTCCTTTGTAATCCTTGAGCAGTATTAACAATCTCTGAGCAGTCTTAACAATGTAAGCAGCATTAATCATTAAGAAACCTTTAAAACCCAACAATCCTCCCCTAAACTTGATATTTTCTTTCAAAATCATCAAGTTTCAATCTAAGCTTAAACCTTCACCAGGAGGATGTTTCCAAACACTTACTTTGTCTTTCTCTTGTAATCAGCTCCAAGTTGTTTCTCCAGTTTCCTGAGAAGCTTAACTACCATTTCACTCCAATGATCAATTTGAAGTTTAACAGTTCCATTTAGCATCATATCACTCCAATGTTTCTCCAGTTCCTCTCATATGTATAACATGAACTCCACATGTTTGAAAAAGTTTCCAGAGGATAACTTTACTTTTGTATTGATCTCTCCAAACTCTATCTTCATGAAATACTTCAAACATAATCTTCAAGTCTCCCCAAAGAACTACATCCAAAATATTTTCTGGCCTTGTATCTCCATATTTTGCCTTGACTAATGCCCATAAGGTCTCCAAATCATCTCTATCAAAATTTCTGAGCATCTGATGAAATGTTACAAACCTTTTAGACTGTCCTCCAACTCTGATTATCTCCCACCAAGGAGTTTTACCATTATATCCAGTCTTCCAATCAATTATAGGGCCTTTAGTCTGCAAAGGTACAGCATCAACAAATTCATCATCATCATTGTCTACAATTTCAGACATTTGTTGTAGATTAGCTGCTTTCCTTTTATTACCCTCTTGAGACTGCTCTGTCTGCTCTTATTTTTGCTATGGTTGCTCATCTGCCTTCTGCTTCTTGCTGCTTTCATATTCTAACTTTTCTCCAGACCTCTTAGACCTCATGCTCTCCAACTCTTCATCATTCATAGCAATAAAAGTGTTAACCCTTCTGAAAAGTATGTCAAACTCCTTTTTGATTCTGTCATAGCTCATTCCCTTGAACTGAGTTTGTTTCCATCCACCCATATTTCTCAGATAGGTCTGCATAATGTTCCTTTGCCGTACCGGAGTTGGTGGTTTGTTTCTCTTTTCTTCAGCTCTCTTCTGTGCAAAGAACTTCTTCTTTTGTCTTATGAATTCCATAAAAAGCTTTGATTTTTCTTCCAAAGACAACTCTTCTTGTTCATCATCCCACATTCTCTGAGCTACCATGTGATCTGCTTCACATTTAGCTTGAATGTCATCCCATGAATTTATAAGTTCAAGACTTGCTTGTTCTTCTTTTTTAGCTTGCTTTCTTCTTGCCTCTTCCTCTTCAGCATCAAGATCAGCTTGCACTTGTCTTGCAACTTCTTCATCTGTCATCATTTGTTGTTGTTGTTGACTGGGTGACTGAAACTTGAATTTCTTCTTAGGTTCTTCAATCAACAACCCTTTGCCTTTTTCTGATGGTGAGATTGTTGTTGTTGGTGTTTTTGATACTGATACTGGTTCCTTAATCACAACTCCTTTTGCTTTAGGTCTTGTACTCTTCAACTTTGTTAATACTTGAGCAATAGTTTCATCATCATCAGCAGTACTAACTTCAGTCGCAGCAGCACTAACCTTTTCACTAGCCACATTAACTTCTGTACTAGCCACATTAACTTCTATCTTAGCAGTCTTAAATGCAGCAGCATCAAGTAACACTTCAGCAACTTCAACCATCTTTTCAATACCATGATCAGCAGTATTACCCTGTTGGTCTGCAACAACAAACTCATTCACATCATTATCATCTTCCCCAGATTCAACCTCTACCCCAGTTTCCTCCCCTGAAACTTTGCTTGTATTCCTCCCCTGTTTGGAAACATCCTTCTCCAAACTTAGTGACTTATCAGAAGATTCAACCCTTGAGGTAGTTCCAACCTTGTATAGCCTCTTAGTTTTGTGTGTTCTTGACCTCTGTAGACTTTCAAGATACCTAACCCTTCTTTTCAACTTTATGATTTCAGTACCTTGAGAAGTTTTAACCTGCTTAAGCTCCTTTTTGAGATCAAGAACATCCTTTGACAATTTTGTACAAGTAGCCATCAATTCATGAATAAGTTTAATTCTACCCTCAGTACTTCGGAGTGTGTTACCTCTCCCGAGTGGTGCATCATAGGGTGAGTTAGGCATAGCCTCAGACCCAGTCTGAGCATCTACACCCCCCATATTATCCGGTTGGCTGGGACCTTCACCTGAATCAGTTCCAGAGGAACTTTCTTCATTAGAAGTTGCCTTAGATTGGGTCTTACTTATGTTATCACTGTCCTGCTCTGCTTCTAAGCTAGTAGCAGTAGTGATAGCCCTTTCTAATCTGTGACCCCTCTCCTTATGCATAACCTCATCTGCAGCCATACTAGCACTAACCTAAGGTAGTTGAGTGCCCTTGCTAGTGATCCTAGGGGTTTGGGTCTTTTGAATGGTGGAGGATGATGGCAAAACAGTGGGTGTGTGATAAGCATCAGCTGGGATTGCGGAGCTTTCACCCTGATTTTAACCTAGTTCCAACATTGTTTGAAACAATGGTGTAACTCTGCCTTAAAAATCCTTTCCCTCTCTCTTCATATTAGCAAAAATCTTTTTGGTATGAAAGAGAGCAATATAAAACTTTTTATGAACCTTTTTGTTTTCAAATTGTTTGTCCATAAGAAGTTGTAAAAACCTTGGATATAAGAAATATTTATTTGTAGAACTATCCAAGCCCTTAACCACACTATCAAAAATCAATTTTGAAAAATTAAATCTTTGATCTCTTTGATTTTGAGCCAAGCAGATAATAGCAGTAGCCATATTGCTGCTAAACTCATTCCAACCTGTAGTCTTAGGACTAAGACACTGCAAGATAGTGTGAATTAAGAATTTCCATTGTGGAGAGAAAGTCCCTTTTGAAAACTTTAAAGAAGTACTTTGGCTTTCATACCCCATCAATGCAAGGTTTTCAAAAATTATAGAATTTGGAAGATTACTAATACCTTCAGCATCATCAAGATGAAGAATATCTAATAGAAGCTTCAGTAGCAATAATCTCCTGCCCATCCACAAGGGCATGTATCTGTACTTCCTCATCAATAGTTTTGACCTTTGCAGTAGCCCAAAACTCTTTGATGTTGGAAACATATATGGTAGGATTCACTGTTAATGCATACCTAATATGAGCAGCATTAAGAAAATCAATGACTTCAGTGAAACCTTCACTTTCTTGGGGCTTTTGCAAAAACGCAATCATGTTTTGTTGATCAGCGAATGACAGAGATGACATTGTGAATTTTGAAAGATTTTGGTAGGATTTTGCTGGGATTTGTAATTAATGGAGAAAAGAGTTAGGGTTTATGTTTTGAAAGAGTTTTGATCGAGCCGCACTAACTTTTGGGAATGAGTGAAGGATATAAACCCTTAATCGTTCCTATTTATGAAACAGTACCCTGTTCTTTGAAACACAGCAGCAGAACCCTAGCAGCACTAAATTAGGCATAACCGCACTAACTTATGCCTAGCCACATAAACTCAATTTCCACACCAAACAGCTTTCTAATCATCACTCCAGCAATTTTCTCAACTTATCCTGCAAAAGATTAGTCCCAAATATACAAAACCACCAACAATTTACAATAATCACATCTTCAATTATACTGAGCAATACTAAGTATAACTAGCCACATTAACACAGCAATACTAAGTAAACTAGCAATACTAATTATAACTAGCAATACTAAATTAGCAATACTAATTGTAACTAGCAATACTAAAAACTTAGCAGCAGAAACAATTTATTATCCTAATAACAATACTAATCCTTATAAAACTTTACAAAGACACAGAGAGATAAAATTTGTTCAAAGATTTACCATTCCAATACTAACAACAAAAAATTGAAATCTACCCACATCAAAGGCTTTTGTGAGCAAATCTGCAACATTGTTATCAGTATGGATTTTAACAATTTGAATTAACTTCTTTTCATAACAATCTCTTATAACGTGATGTCTTATCTCAATATGTGTTGTTTTTGAGTGATAAACAGGATTTTTAATAATGCACATAGTACTACTATTATCAATATATATTTTAGTGTGCAAAAAATTGTACCCATAATCCAGCAACTGATTTTGAATCCAGAGCACCTGTCTACAGCAACTTGAAGCAGCAACATACTTAGCTTCAGTTGTGGAATTTGTAACCACAGTTTGTTTCTTGCACTGCCATGAAATCAACCTGCTCCCCAAAAACTGACAAACTCCTGTTGTTGATTTTCTATCCAAGCTAGCTCCAGCATAGTCACTATCAGAGTATGCAATCAAGTGAAAAGGTGAATCTTTTGGATACCAAAGTCCTAATTTGGGTTGACCTTTCAAATATCTAAAAATTCTTTTCACAGCATTAAGATGTGAAGCTTTTGGTGTGACTTGATATCTTGCACAAGTACAGACAGCAAACATTATGTCAGGTCTTGAAGCTGTAAGATACATCAATGATCCAATCATTGATCTATGCAAATGAACATCAACTTCTTCACCATCTTCATCTTTGAGCAAGGGCTTGGATGTGTCCATAGTGTTCTTTGCAGGCTTCACATCTGTAAATCCAAACTTCTTCAAAATTTTAGCCACATATTTATCTTGACTGATAAATATGACATCTTCTTTTTGTCTAACTTGCAGCCCTAAAAAGAATGTAAGTTCTCCCATTGAACTCATCTGAAATCTTTCATGCATCAGCTTCTCAAATTCAACACATAAAGCCCTGTGTGTTGATCCAAAGATGATATCATCAACATAAACTTGAACTAACAAGATATCATCTTGGTGCCTTTTGATAAACAAAGTTTTATCAATCTTTCCTCTACTAAAACCATTGTCCAACAGGTATGTTGACAATGTATCATACCAAGCTCTGGGAGCTTGATGTAAGCCATATAGTGCCTTGTCCACCTTGTAGACCTTGTCAGGGAAATTAGGATCTTCAAAACCAGGTGGTTGAGAGACATAAACTTCTTCTTCAATAGTCCCATACAGAAAAGCACTTTTAACATCCATTTGATACACTACAAAGTCTTTGTATGAAGCATAGGCCAAGAATAATCTGATAGCCTCAATTCTTGCAACTGGAGCAAATACTTCATCATAAGCAATACCTTCTTCTTGTGTGTATCCTTGAGCTACTAACCTTGCCTTGTTTCTAACCACAATGCCTCTTTCATCCCTCTTGCATCTAAAAACCCACTTAGTACCAATTGCCCTCTTCCCATTAGGCAAATCTACCAGAGTCCAAACTTCTTGAAGCTTGAATTTTAGAAGTTCTTCTTGCATAGCTTCCACCCAGCTTGGATCTTGTAATGCTTTGTGAGCATTCTTGGGTTCTATTTGTGATAGAAAACATGCAAATAAACAGTTTTGAAGGTCTTTATGACTGTTTCTTTGATGAAGGGATCTTGCAAAGAAACCTTGTTCCTTCAAAACTTTAACCATTTTCCTTGTTTGAACAGCAGACTTTGGTTCTCTAATGGTCTGTTCCTTAGGATGATTCTTGTGAACTCTTGTAGTTGGAATAGGACTGACAAGTACTTCTTCATTCAAATTGGTTGAGTCAGCCTCTGCACCAAGTACATCTTCATAAGTATCAGGGTAAATGTCTTCCAATACAGGCATGTTTGGATCATCTGGGTAGACGTCAGCATCAAAAGATATGCCTTGCTTGCCAGCAACATTAACACTTGGCTCAGCAGTATTAACAGAATTAGTATTGCTAGTGTTAATTTCTTCATTGGCAGCATTAACACTTGGCTTAGCAATATTAACTGAGTTAGAACTGCCAGTGTTAATATCATCTGATACATCATCCTTAGCTTGATCATCAGACTTCTTTTCTTCATGCAACTCTTGATCACCATTCTCTTTATCATCATTAGGAGCTTCATCAAAGTCATCTGCTTGTGAACTCTTTGACTCTGGGGTTGTGAAAGGTGGATCAGCAGTCCAAATAGGCAACAAAATATAATCTTTGTCATGTCCTGGATCTTGACCTACATCATTACTTGCTTGTGTACCTGCACACATGTTAGACTCTGTTCCTGCAACAACTGGCTCATAATTCATAGTCTTGGTTAGAGAATCAATATCAAACAGCCAGTTTGGTCCACTCCCTGCAACATTAGGTGTACTCTCACTAAGCCTAAGTGATCTGTGGTATTTAAGATAGTAACAGGACACCCAAATGGTCTTAAGAAATCAAGCAATGGTTTTCTACCATGTAAAAGTTCATAAGGGGTCTTGTTACACTACAAAAAAAAGGCTTTCAGAGACTGAAAAATCAGTCTCCGATACACCATGATCAGTTACGAATGGTCTATCAAGGACTGATTTTGCTAGTCACTAATCAGTTAAAACAGCTTAGTTACGGAAAGTGACGTTATCAACTGAAATTCAGTCCTAGTTGTATTGAACCAACGAGGACCAGAGATCAGTCTCCAAAATAAAAAAGTCAATCCTTATTTCTATGGGTTGGTATCATGTTATTTCAGTCCCCAATGCATGTTATCGACGACTAAAAAGTCAGTCACCAATACTATGTTAGATCAGTTACTAACACATGGATTTAGGGACTGAAAATTAGTCCATAAACATTGTTTATAGTCCCTAATACATTTTGTTGTTTTGTAGATTACCGTATCAAATCAGTCTCTAATAATAGGATTTAAAAACTGATTAGTCTCCGATGAAAGGCTTTAAAGACTGATTGTTAGTCACAAAAAACAGATGAAATAGTCCTTAATTTGTTTTTCTAGTGACTGAAAATTAGTTTCAAAATATATGTTAATCGATACAAAATAACATTCAAATCAGTCTCCAATATGATGGCGCCGTTCCATTATATTTCTATTATAAACTAAAAGTTAGTGGCAAATACAATTTAATTCAGTCCCCATTCACAATGCATACATGACCCCTTACAATAGTATATAAAACTCAAAACCATAAACAATAATAATAACAATATTTCTTTAAAGCATAATAATCACCAATCCAAATAACAAGAGTTTACAATTCAATATGTTTAAAAATAAAACCAAATTCAATAGAAATAAATTTGAACGTCCTATATATCACTATCGGTGAATGGATCATCGTTACCATCACCTTCAGTAGTATTTGGTGAGTCTATTGTGCTCTCGAAGTCTTGAAATTTTTGGCTCAAGAATTTTGCCGATTTCTCATAATTACGTTTATACTGTTCAAGTTCACTAACCTTTGCTCTCAATTCATTAATCTCAGTCGAGTTTTGTTTAGGTGTTGAGTCAGCTTGTTGAGATGAATACATAAAACTCAGTCGAGTTTTGTTTAAGCTTGATGCTGTGGCATATCTGGAGCCGTCCGTTTGACTAATTGTGTAGCATTTTTAATTATTTCACGTGCTTCAGAAAGGGAACCAATCTTGTCTGTCCTATGAAGTGCGCGAACCCATGGTTTTCGTGCCTTTGCTATGTCTAACGCCCATTGCCTTGATACTTTCAGTAAATCTTGAGGAGGGACAATAGCATCGATAAGACGTAGCTTCAACCCTTCCTCGGAGAGTATTGGTTTAGACGTCTATAAATGAAATGTTTATATCAATATCACTCAAGTTTAAAAAGTTTATGATGACTAAAGAATATCTGATATTAAAGGAGCTCACCAACATCATGTCAATTGCCTTTGACAACCCCAATAGCCTAGGAAGTCTTTGGGTACC
This sequence comes from Artemisia tridentata subsp. tridentata, assembly GCA_021014915.2. Lineage (NCBI taxonomy): Eukaryota > Viridiplantae > Streptophyta > Magnoliopsida > Asterales > Asteraceae > Artemisia > Artemisia tridentata. Next base: position 357,976,945 of record CP139504.1, read on the forward strand.
TTCAAACACCATGAAGACCTCCAACATATTCTTCCTCTTGCAAGGAATCTGCATGATAATAAATATGTTAACCTAAAGTTGGTATCATAAAACAAAAATGTGTCTTAAAACCACGTAATATTTCGGAAATAACAATAATCATATCTTAACAATTATGTAGCAGTATGTTTTTACCTGAAGTGTCGTCACCAGCTTGAGCACCAGCAACGCCAATGCAGCAGTACAAGGACTGCTCATCGATCTTCAACTGTTCATATGCCAGGTATACATCCTCAATAGTGGCAGCTTCATATAGCATCATCAAATCTTTGATGCAAGATATATCCTAAACAGTACATGCAGAAAACGTAAGAAAAAAGTTATGCAAAGCATATCCACAGAAAGAACTGGAATTGTTCTGTTGAGGATCACAAACGGTATGGCAGACAGCTCCATAAAAAGGGTTTGTCATCAACAAATTAAAAGTAATATTTTAAACGGGATATAAATTATTCAGTAATGTTATAGAATAGTTTATCCAGTCACGGAAAGTAATATATTCTCGTACCTTCCTACCGACAGAAGCAACCTGCAAATGAGCTATCAACCCAAGCCAGTAAGTATTGGACTTGGTTTCAGCCTCGTGTTTCATCAGCAGGGTTCGTTTGGCCTGATCAATACAAAACCATACTTCAAGCATCAGATCCATAACTATTTAGATGCGCATGTGATAGAATACAAAACCATACTTTAAGCATCAGTATAAATTTAATTAAGAAAACGAACCCGATCCAATTCATGTTCCGCTATCCTTTTACTATGATGGCCTCTGAGGACACACTTGCAAGCATCAACAGCCCTATGTACCTAGATTACACTACATGTTAAAAAATTTATAAAAAAATAACTGTAACCAACATGAGATGCTACAATTAAACTGAACTAACACACCTTGCCTGGTGTAGATGTTACTGAGATAACATACCACCCAATATTTAACCTGTCGAATAGGTTTAACTCAAAAGATACGTCATACGTTAAGCCTTGAGAGTCTCTGACTTCAGTGAAAAGCCTAGAATACATTAAACCACGGATTCATTAAAATTTAACCAATAATAACAGCTGCCAAATTCACATACAGAACATTCTATAAGACTAGGCACTCATTTTTTGAAATGATATACAAAAGACTAAGGTTTAGTACCAGAAACTGTTTTTATGTAATAAAAGAGGAAGGTCACTCAATGCAGCAATAGCATTACAATAGACATACCTGGAATTTATTATCTCTGCCAACAGCCCCACTGCAATTGTAAAGTATATTGGGTGATTCCGGGATCTTCTTTGCAGGTCAACATCGTTGTTCTCCGCCTTCACTAGCTGTCCTGTAGTTTCTGGTTATGCACCTACACAACAAATTAAACTTAACTAAGTTTCGTTTTAACCCTTGTGAACTTGATAGATTTCAGCTATGTCACTTGGAGTTTGTAAGAAGTCGAGTATTGTAATTGCACACTAAACTTTAGTTTGAAATGGTATCAAACTGGACCAATTATATGATGATGCTTACCATTATTAGCTGACACATTACTTAGAGACTCAAGAAGGTCTGTTCCATCAACTGTATATCCCCAGCGGTTCGGTGCAGGACCCGCAACGTATGCACATGCTCGCTCGTCAGTGTCCTTCAAGAACACCTATCAAGTACGAAACAAGTTGTGACACCAGACGTGGTTATAAAAATATTTAAGAGGAGTATTAGGCATGCAGTAAAAATAGTTAAAATACTAAAGCTCCAGATTTTATTGCTCACTTGCTGAAAGTTCAGATCATTAGGAGACGGTCAAAAGAGGATTGGGGTATAACTCAGTGCTCTTTCTGCACCACTTGTTGGTTTAACTGTGCCTATATAATCCATCACGCAAGACTCAATATCCTCTTCAGAAAAATCGCCAACAATGCTCACCTATTAGAAAGAGAAAGTTCAGCATCAATATGGAATGAAAAACTAGAGTTCATATATATAAACATAAAACTAAAAAAAATGAACCTCCATATTATCACTAACAAACTGATTCATCATTGCATCTTTTACGGTTTGCAGTGTTAAATTTGGTAAAGAATATGGGGTGGGCTCGACAAATCGTTCATCTTCATCCAACATAGCTGTCATGAGCTTATGAGCAGTTGATCATTCCAAACTTTTTGGAATAGAACGATAATACGATAAATACAGTTATCTAGCTCTATCAAATGCATCTTCAAGCCATACACTATGCTGCAATATGGCCAAACCACATCAAAATCAAATTGAAGATAAAAGATAAAATCAAATTGAATATTTTGCAAATAAGTGAGTATTCAGAAGTGAAGACCTGTAAATAGGCAATAGGCATTTAGCCAATTAAAAAATTATAGATGATAGTAATATGATGAAATCACCAACATTGAATTGCCAAAGGGAGTTCAATTACAGATTAGAACACGAAAGTTTAAAAACAAAACTCAATTTTTTTTACAGTGAAGCACTGATATAATGAAAAATCATATGAAAGCTAACGCAACCAAGTTCTACACTTGCTCAACACGTTGTCACTTCATATGTACTATTAAATGTTGTACATTTTGAAATTAGGTAAAGGTTACTCCTATCTGGGTTTTGCCCCACTTTCCTAAGTAAACACAAATATTATTATTAAACATTGTATCGGAAACTTAAGTACATATACCACAAGATTACCCACAAAAATGTCAAAATAGTGGCATGAAGTTGCTCCCTCTATATGTAAATACACGTCTCTATATCGTTATTTTCTTTTGTCTTTATATGAAATATTTGGAGGTTAGTTACTCTAAGAGAGCATGTGCATGCAGTCAAAACCAAAACAACAGGCCTATGGTGGGTGAACAATGCAACATCAGGAACCAATCTGCTTATAGATGAATAGGATGTATATTTCAGAACAAAGCTATTACAGTTTCCAAGAATATAACATATTGACATCCCATTCCATTACATCTTTAGCCATAATTTAACAATATTGATGCGCAGAAAACAAAGTTCACAAAACGTTAGCAAAGCAAACAGCCATTACTCTTAAACCAGTATGATAAGTTTAATAATTATGAATTCTATCAAAGATGTTTACCATAGATCCAAAAGCAAATAATCAAAATACACATAACAACTAATTAAAAAGTATAAAGATAAAACCCTAGATTTGAAGCCAATACGATTTCAAAAACAAAGATCCAAACCTTAGATACAAAATGTTGCGCCTGAGATGATGGATGATGAAAGATGGCAGCAGGGTATGGCGGCGTGCGTCCGAGATGGGACAGGATCAGATGGTATTGGTGTTGAATGGAAAATGGAAAAGAAAATTGATAGGATAAGGATAGATGGGCGGGTAGTTAGCCAAAAAATAGAGAAATAAGAGGGAAAGTTTGGGGTTTTGATTTTGGGGAAAAATTGTAAGAGGGAAGAATGAGAGGGAGAAGGAAGAGCCAAATGTTTTTGGTATAAAAAATATCTAAATTTTATTTTAGCCTCACATTTTTTATATAATTTTGTTTATAAGAACTAGTTAAAATTAATATTTATATAGATATAGATTATGTCAAACAAATTTGTACCGAAGTGTATTCCTACATTTATAAAAAAGTGTTCGGAAAACTATATTTATTTGGAATGACTTGTCTTTTAAACCATTATGATTGAATTATAAGATAATATTTGAATCCAGCTCAAAAAACTCGATACATTCATAAATAAATACATTTAGTGTAGTTACATATAAACCCTAAAAATATCCACCCGTAAAGGCAATCTGATGGTCTACGTGGTGTGTAAAGTAGAGTGCATTGATTGGCTATATGCCTATATGCAACTTTCTTGTTATTATCTTGAATGGAAGTGGTGTGTATAGTATAGTGGATTGACTATTGCTATAGGCACCACGACTTATTATATATGGTAAGAACGTAATAGTCGTTTCTTTAAAAGGGATGTCGCGCTCGATGAAGCAACTGATTGATGTCATTATCCCGATTACAAGTCTTAAATTGTCAACACTCAAAATGAAAGCCATCGGTGAATACTAAAGATGTTATGAACGTGTGAAACTTGAATTCTGCTCGAGTTCCCACGTCACGGGGATATAAACCGAGGTTTCGTGCGTGAACCCCTAAGTGTTACACATACTAACAACGATACAAATATATGTAGGTCTTACAATTACTAACAACAATACAAATATATGTAGGTCTTAAAAAACAAGTGTAGTACATTACAATATATAGAACCGTATATTCTGTCGGTAATCCATTTTCGTCCATTTTTGTCAGTTTTTATCTGTTTTTGTCCGTTTTTATACGTTTTCGTCCATTTTTTACGTTTTCGTCCGTTTTTATACATTTTCGTCCCTTTTATACGTTTTTATACGTTTTTTACGTTTTCGTCCGTTTTTTTACGTTTTCGTCCGTTTTTATACGTTTTCATCCATTTTAGTCCACTTTTTTACGTTTTTATATGTTTTCATCCGTTTTCGTCCGTTTGTATACGATTTCATCCGTATTTTTATGTTTTCATCAGTTTTTGTCTGTTATATTTTAACGTTTTTATCCGTTTTAGTCCGTTTTTTTACGTTTACGTCCATTTTTATATGTTTTCGTTCGTTTTTTTACATTTTCGTCCGTTTTGATACGTTTTCATCTAATTTTAAACATTTTCGTCCGTTTTTATAAGTTTTCGTCCGTTTTTAAACGTTTTAGTCCGTTTTAATCTATTTTTATACATTTTAGTCTTAGCTATGATGTCCATGTATTAGGGACTGAGTTGTGATTCAAATTCAGTTACTAACAAATTTCCCTCCAAACTTTTTTTATTGCGCAAACATATTTGTAACTGAATTTTAGTCTTAGGTATGATGTCCATGTAATAGGGACGCAACTGTGACTGAAATTCAGTCACTAAAAAATTTCCCTCCAAACCTTTTTATTGTGTAGACATATTTGTAACTGAAACTTAGTCTTAGCTATGATCTCCATGTATTAGAGACCAAACTGTGCCTATAATTCAGTCACTAACAAATTTTTCGTCAAAATTTTTTATTGCGTAAATATATTTGTAACTGAAATTTAGTCTTAGATATGATGTACATGTACTAGGGACTGAATTGGCACCCTTATTCAGTCACTAACAAATTTGCCTCTAAATTTTTTTCCCGTACAGGCATATTAGTAACTGAAATTTAGTCTCAGATATGGGGTCACTGAATCGAGGACTGATTTTTAGTCGCCGCAATCAGTCAATAAAAGGTCAGTCCTTAAAAGTATCAGTAACTGATGCTTCAGTTACCGATGCTATGTATCAGCGACTGATATATCAGTCCCTAGAAATTCAGTCTTTGAAAGCCTTTTTTTTGTAGTGTTATGAGGCTTAACTACTTTACTTCTATTTTGTACATAACAAGCAGTATTAACTGCTTCAACCCAAAAAGTAGTAGGTAATTTAGAATCAGCTAACATTGTTCTAGCAGCCTCAATAAGTGCCCTATTCCTCCTCTCAGCCACTCCATTTTGTTGAGGAGTTCTAGCTACACTATACTGTCTCTGAATACATTTCATCTCACAAAACTGGTTCATCTCCCTATTCTTGAACTCAGTTCCATTGTCACATCTTATCACTTTAACCTTATTATTAACTAGGTTTTCTACCTTGGTTATGAAAGCCTTAAGAATGCTACTTGTTTCATCCTTAGTTGCTAAAAAGAACACCCAAGTAAACCTACTATAATCATCTGTGACAACTAGGCAATACATCTTTTTCATTAAACTCTTTACAAATGTTGGTCCAAATAAATCCATGTGCAACATATGTAATGGCTGACTAATAGAGTTCACTACTTTGGCCTTACAAGAAGCTCTATGTTGTTTTCCCTTCTGACAAGCAACGCAGATTTCAGAATTTTCAAAAACTTTTGAAGGTAAACCTCTCACAAGGTTTCCCTTAACCAATTTATTCATTGTTTTGAAATTCAAATGACCAAGTCTTCTATGCCAAAGTTTAGATTCATCTGATGTGGCCTTTGCAAAAAGACAAGTCAAACCTCTTTTGGGAACCATATTCTTTAAATCAACACTGTATATATTGTCTGTTCTAGGAACTTTAAGTAGAACATGACTTTCATCAGTCAACTTAAAGTCAGGAGATAAGACAATACATTCAGTATCAGTAAAAAGAACACTATTCTTTTTGTCACACATTTGTGACACACTAAATAGATTGAACTTTAGCTCTTTGACAAAGTACACATTATCAAAATCTAATTTTCCTGTTTTTATTGTACCTTTACCAGTGATTTTTCCTCCTTTGGGATTGCTCCCAAAAGCAACATATCCACCATCAATTGCTTCAAAATCTTCAAGATAGGATATGTTTCCAGTCATGTGCCTTGAGCATCCACTGTCAAATACTCCTTTGTTGATCCCAGTTGAGCTTCACGATCTTATTAATTACCTTAGATAAATCTAAAGTAATCGGTATAGAAACTGATCTTGAGTTGTATATCAAATATTATGCGGAAACTAATACTTGATCTTAAGAAGAATAAACACAAACGAATTATCAAACAACACTTCAATATTAATACGATTGCTCGACAGCAATAGGGTTACAAGAAACCTTGAAGTGTAAACAATAAAGATACGTACCTCTAACCTAACCCTAGATCCTCCTTTTATAGCGTAAGGAGTCCTAGTCGGTTTACAAGACTTTCTATACAAGAAAAATATCTTACGTATCTTTTCTATACTTATCCTTAACATACTATACATATCTAATAAGCAGCAGAGTAACTAGTCTAGCAGCAGAGTCTTCGTGAGCTAGCAACAGAGTTACACTATGCCTATTATCCCAAACCAGCAGAGTCATAAACAGCAGAGTCATTGCACTAATCAGCAGAGTCACATAACTATTCAGCAGAGTTATGTTTCTCGAATCAGCAGCATCTTTTAGACCCAACAATCCTCCCCTAAACTTGATATTTTTCATCAAAAATCATCAAGTTTCTTTTAAATCCAGCTAATCACCAGGAGGATGCTTCCAAACACTTTACTGTTTTGAAACCTTTGATTCCAGCAACTTTTTATATTTCTCAATTAGTTCAAATGCTTGATTATCTACATCAAATGGTCTTTGTAATGTCAACTTACCAGGCTGCAACATTTGATACAGAATAGATGTACTGTTGTTGATGACATAATCCTTCTCCACAAGCATATACACAGTCACACCTATACATGATAAGAGATGAACTCCACAAGATTGATATAAATACCATTTCTGAACTGTGGAGCTTAGTAACTTCTTCCATTCAATACTTCTCTCATCTGGTTCAAACATATTCTTCAAGTAGTAATAATTTAGTCTTTCATACACCACCTCTGGTCTAGTATCACCATAATTCATCTTGTAAAGATTCCAGAGTTGAATAATATCATCCCTATCCATGTAGTGTAACATCTGAGAAAAACTAATATATCCCACACTTGAACCATTTGATCTATTAATTACCCAGCATACTTGACTATCATTTAGAACATCATGTGAGTATGAAATGATTGGATATTTTATTGATAAAGGAACTTCAATAAGTAACTCAGGCTCTTCTTGAGGTTCATGAACTGTGAGATCCATAATCCCTTTCATATCATCTGCAGTCACTTCTTCTTTCTCTGAATCACTATCCTCTTTCTCTGAATCACTCATCACTACTGACTGAATTCTTCTCTTCTTCCTACCCACCTGCTTTACTTTCCTTCTATATCTCTTTGTACCAGCAGAGGATTCAGTCATTACTTCAGCTTCAACAATAATTTCTTTCTCCTTTTCAACATCAGATACTATGGGCTTTGAAACACTTCCACTCCCAGATGCTTTCATATTGTCAGATCCCATAACCTCTGGCTTTCTCTTCTTTTTAGAAACTTTTCTTGGATTTAGCTTAGCATAGGTTTCATAAAACTCCTTTTCAATTATAGCATCTGACTTTCCCTTGAAATCCTTCATCTGATAACCTCTTGCATTTTTCAAATAATACTTCATATCATTCACCAATGCTTTCCTTGAAGATGACTTTGGTTTATAACCATGCTTATGTGCTTCTTTAATCTTCATAATCAGCTCTTCCCACTTAGCTAATCCATTCTTTCTGAGTATAAACTCAACAAGCTCTTTTGTCTTTTCACTTCCATCCAACTGCTCATCATTTGTTATCAAGAAAGCTTCACCTCTTACAATCATATCAGAATCAATAAAATACTGCAATTGTTCATTGAATTCTTCTTGATTAACTTCTTTAAATGTAGAGCTTTCCATAAGTTCAAACTGATTTCTTTCTTCATCAGCTGCAACACTTCTTGCATATTCTTCATCCTGAGCAATCTGAGCTTGTTCATCAGCCAACTTTTGCATTCTTTCAAGCTCTTCAGCAGATTCAGCAGCAGGTTGTTGTTGTGATGGTGTGGGTGTGGGTGTTTTAGTTCCTTTGTTCATGTTCAGCAGTACTTGAGCTAAGGTTATCTGTTCATCATCTGATTCAGCAGAGTCCTTTTCTCCTGCACTCTTCTCAGTATCAACAGCAGAAACCTTTATCTCATCAGCAGAGTGTTTAGCTCCAGCAGAGTCAACAACTTTTTCACTCTTATCACCAACATTTTCATCTGATTTCTTGAGAACCTCCCCTGAACCTATTACAACTTCCTGATCCTGAGCATTCACTACAGCCTCCTGATCATTCCTCCCCTGTTTGGAAGCATCCTCTTCCAAACTTGGTTTGGAACTCTTCTTAAGCCTCCCCTCAAGATGAGTAACCCTGAGCTTAAGCCTTCTTATTTCAGCACCTTGAGAAGCTTTGACTGTAGACAACTCCTTTCTTAGTCCAAGAACCTCCTGTGACAATTTTGTACATTTATCCATCAATTCCTTAAATTGTTTCATGATATCCTCACAACTTCGGTCTGTGTTACCTGACCCGAGAGGTTGATCACTGGAATTGGCATTTTGTACAGGGGTTTTAACCGTCAAATCATCTTTTTCAAGTTCAATGCTAGCCTCAACACTTCGACCTGTGTGACCTGGTCCGAGAGGTGTATCATGGGCAATGTCAATATGTACATCAGTGTCCATCAATTCAATAGTTTCATCTCTGTCCTCATCACTTCGAGATGTGTTACCTTCTCCGAGAGGTGAATCTTGGGACACAAACTCAATCTCAACCCTAGGTTGAACATCTGAGCCCCCCATAGAAGCCATTTGGCTGGGGTTACCATCAGTTGTATTAAGTTCCTGAGAACCTTCTACAAAAGATGTTGCCATGGTTGAGGTCTTAATTATGTTAGCACTGTCCTGTTCAACTACTAAGTTGGAAACAGTAGTGCCAGCCTCTTCCATCATGGTACCTCCATCACCTGTACCAGCCTCATCTGCATCCATACTAACATTGGCCTGAGGTTGCACAATGTCCTCATGAAGTGAAGTCCTAGGTGATTGGGTAGGTTGGGGTTCATGTGATACTGATACATTCAAACTTGTTGATGAGGATGTGTGATGGGAAGCTGTGGGTGTTCCAGCTTCTTCATCCTCATTAACTGCAGCCACTATATTCAAGATGTGCTCAGTTAGGGGAGTTATAGCACCAGAAAAACCTTTTCCATTCTTCTTTAGAAATGCAAACATCTTGATTGCCATTCTACTACAGGGCTCAATATTTGTATGCCTCAATGGTTCCCTTAGCTGTCTATTTATAATAAGTTGTAGAAACCTTGGATACAAATAAAATTTCTTCTTAATAAACTTCTTCATACCCTCAAAAATCATAGAAGAAAAATCAAAGGGTTGCCCTGTTGCCAAACACACTAAAGCCATAGCTTGAGAAGCACTAAATTCACTCCATCCACCTACTTTGGGAAACAAGCAGTGTTGTAGAGTATGCAATAAGAACTTCCAATGGGGACAAAGATGACCTTTTAAAAATGTTCCACCAGCCTCAGGTCTCTCATATCCTATGTTCTCAAGCTCAGTCAAAACAATTTCTGGGGTAAGAGTAGGGGGTGTAGGTATGCCTGATAAGCGAAGACTTCTTTTAATGGTTGTTTCACTAACTACAATATTCTCCCCATCTACACTACCTATCAATCTTTCCTCACCATCTAGTATATCCAACTTAACAGTTGACCAAAATTGTTGCATATGAGATTTATAAATGGTAGGAGCAACTGTTAACGCATACCTTAATCTAGACGAACTCAGAAAATCCATAACCTCATGATATCCATCAGCTGCAGTAACTTTACTAAGAAAAGCTATCTGATTGTGTTCATCCGGAAACGTTCTTCGAGCCATTTGATTTGGGGGTTTTGGGTGAAAAGACATGAATTAATGTTCTTGGGTGAGAGTCGAATGTAATGTTGAGCAATTAAAATGTAATGAGATCGAATTGGTGGATGAGACCGTTTTGATCTAATTAGGTTTAAGAACGCGCCAAAAGTTTCAGTTTGACCCTTCAACTTTCAAACTCATCAGCAGAGTTATGAAAGTGTTGACCAAAAGTCAACATTCCCAAAATCTTCAAAATCACTCCATTAAATACAATACCAACCCCACATTGAAGTCCATAAATTCCTTAATTTCTTTAGCAAAACCCCAATTCACAAACCCTAATTCCAATAACAATCCAACTATGAGTTCTTCCAAAACTCCAATCATCGAAATATCCTCAGATTCCTCATCCGATGACTCACAAGGATGGTCAAACTATTTTCCACCAACTTCATCCTCAGCACAAAACAAAGGTAAGGCGATCGCAGAAGACGAATATTCTGATCCACTTCCTTCAACACCATCCTCCTTCGAAGATTCTGATGATGATGAAACAGCAAAATGGCCTAAATCAATGACCTACTACCAAGGTGCCTGGGAAATCATTCCTCCACAACATCCTTTGACCGCTGAACTTCAAAAGCAAATGGAGAATGCTGCGGCCGCTTTTGCAAAGAGTTTCAATCCACCACAACCACAACCACAAACAGAGGAGAAGAAAGTCCCTGTGCCTAAGAAAAAGCCAATGAAGAAACAAACTCCTTCGACCAGCCATCAGCAGAATCCACCACCACGACCAGTCATACTCGCTCTTCCATGTCCAAGAGTATCAGCAGCAATGGGTACTAGAGGCCCACGCAGCAAGATGATGCCGGACTTTGTAGGAAAGGGGAAGGATAAAGTTTGATGTGGAATAGGTGTTTTAGGTTGTAAATCCATGGTTCTTGTTGTCTTTTGAACTCTTTTGATCAATGGTTGTAAGAAAACTCCAACTTGTACTTTGCTTTAGTTATCAATGAATGTTTAAATTTCCTTGCTTTACTTGATTATGTGTTCATGTATATCTGCAAAAGGTTAGTAGAAAACCACAAACACAAGCAAGAATATCCAAAAATAACAGCAGAGTAGCATAGCAGCAGACCACTAAACAGCAAACAGCAAGTGTTGACTTAACAAACAGCACAAATCCTTACAAAAGATTACAAAAACATACAGAGATAAGATGGTTAAAAGATTAAAGATTGATCATGCCAATACTAGCAACTAAAAATTGAAATCTACTTATATCAAAACATTTTGTAAGTAAATCAGCAACATTGTTGTCAGTATGTATTTTAACCACTTGAATTAACTTTTTCTCATAACAATCTCTAATAAAATGATGTCTTATCTCTATGTGTTTTGTTTTAGAATGAAAAACAGGATTTTTGATAATACACATTGTGCTGTTGTTGTCAATGAAAATTTTTGTGTTCATGAAATTGTACCCATAATCCAGCAATTGGTTCTGAATCCATAGCACCTGTCCACAACAGCTAGAAGCAGCAACATATTCTGCTTCAGTTGTCAAATTAGCTACCACTGTTTGTTTCTTACATTGCCAAGAGATCAGCCTATGTCCAAGGTACTGACAGCCTCCAGTGGTTGACTTTCTATCCATAGTAGCTCCAGCATAGTCACTATCTGAGTATGCTATCAAGTCAAATGGTGAATTATTAGGATACCAAATACCCAATTTAGGTTGACCCTTTAGGTACCTAAAAATTCTTTTGACTACTTCCAAGTGTGAAACTTTTGGGGACACTTGAAATCTAGCACAAGCACACACAGAAAACATGATATCTGGCCTTGAAGCAATCAGATACATCAATGAACCAATCATTGATCTATACAAATGTACATCAACCTCTATCCCATCTTCATCCTTGAGCAAAGGTTTGTTTTTATCCATGGGTGTCTTTGCTGCCTTCACATCTTTGAAACCAAATTTCTTCAACATATCAGCCACATACTTGTCTTGGTTAATAAAAATTCCATCTGACATCTGCTTGAATTGAAGCCCTAAAAAGAAAGTCAGTTCTCCCATAGAACTCATCTCAAACCTGCTGTGCATAAGCTTCTCAAATCCTTCACATAACACCTTATTTGTAGACCCAAAAATGATATCATCTACATAAACCTGAACAAGTAGAATATCCTTTTTGTCTTTCTTAATGAACAATGTTTTATCAATGGTTCCTCTGCTAAAACCATTATTCAACAAATATGTGGATAAGGTGTCATACCAAGCTCTAGGGGCTTGGTGTAGTCCATACAGTGCCTTCTTCACCTTGTAGACCCTATCAGGATACTTAGGATCTTCAAATCCAGGCGGTTGCATCACATAAACTGGTTCAGGAATCTTTCCATACAAGAAAGCACTTTTCACATCCATTTGATACACAGGAAAATTCTTGTATGAGGCATATGCCAAGAAAAGTCTGATAGCCTCTAGTCTTGCAACTGGGGTAAATACCTCATCATAGTCTATTCCTTCTTCCTGAGTGTATCCCTGAGCCACCAATCTAGCCTTGTTTCTGATAACAATACCTCTCTCATCTCTTTTGCATCTGAACACCCATTTAGTACCAGTTGCTCTTTGTCCATTAGGCAAATCCACCAATGTCCAGACTTCTTGAAGCTTGAACTACAGCAACTCCTCTTGCATAGCTTCAACCCAACTTTCATCTTTCATAGCCTTGTGAATGGTTTTGGGTTCTTCTTGAGATAAGAAACAGGCAAACATGCAATTTTGTAAATCCTTGTGGCTATTTCTCTTCTTAAGTGTTTGAGCAAACAATCCCTGATCAAGCAAATCACTCAACCCTTTTGATTTACTTCTAGTCTGAACAGCAGAGTGAACATCACCAATTATCTGCTCCTTTGGGTGAATCTTGTGGATTCTTGTTGTTGGTGTGGGACTAACAGGTATATCAGTCTCCAAATTGGATAAATCAGCTTCAGTACTAAAAACATCAACAACTTCATCATCAGTATCCACATACACTTCTTCTAATTCGGGCATCTCATCAGAAGAATCATCATCAGAATCACCATCTTTATCAGTAGAGTCCTTTGGCATGGCAGCAGAGTTACCAAACCTAACAACAGAGTGTTTGGGCCTAACAGCAGAGTGTTTTGGCTTATCAGCAGAGTGTTTTGGCCTGGCAGCAGAGTTGAGAGAACTGCTGCTATGTATATTCCCTTGTTGTCCATCAACTTCTGACTCTTTATTCCTTTCCTTATCATCATGAGAAGGTTCATCAACACCTTCTACATTAACCTTTGGAACTTCCTTAGGAACAGCATCACCATCTGAACTCTTTCTCTCTTTATCTGTTGGAGAGAAGTACTGATCAAACTTGCTCCTTTCAATCAAAACAAACTCCTCTGCAGATCCATCCTTCTTTGCTTGTGTACCTGCATTGGGGTTAGTTTGTGTACCTGCAGACATGTTAGTAGTACCTGCAATAACTGGTTGATAATTCATACTTTTGGTTAAAGAATCAATATCAAACATCCACTCAGGTCCTTTTCCATCAACATTAGGTGTGGTTTCTCTAATTGTAACATGTAAATTTTCCACCACATACCCAGTCCTTTGATTGAAAACCCTAAAAGCCTTACTTTCAGTAGAGTATCCAACAAAGTAACCTATGTCTGCTTTCTCACTAAACTTGCCTAAATGGTCAATGGTGTTTAAGATAGTGACAGGACACCCAAATGGTCTAAAGAAATCAATCAGTGGTTTCCTACCATGCAATAACTCATAAGGGGTCTTATTGTGAGGTTTAACTATCTTAGTTCTATTTTGCACATAACAAGCAGTGTTGACTGCTTCAGCCCAAAAGATAGTGGGTAACTTAGACTCTGACAACATTGTCCTAGCAGCTTCAATCAATGTTCTATTCCTCCTCTCAGCCACACCATTTTGCTGAGGAGTTCTAGCCACACTAAATTGTCTAGTTATCCCTTTTTTCTCACAGAACTGATTCATCACTTGATTCTTAAATTCAGTTCCATTGTCACATCTGATGATCTTAACCTTGTGATTAAATAGGTTTTCTATCCTTGTTATGAAAGCCTTAAGAATGCCTGTTGTTTCATTCTTAGTTGCTAAAAAGAATACCCAAGTAAATCTACTAAAATCATCAGTGACCACTAAGCCATACATCTTTTTGTTCAAACTATTCACATAAGTGGGTCCAAATAGGTCCATGTGTAACATAAACAAGGGTTCAGTTATAGAATTCACCAATTTGGACTTACAAGATGCTCTATGTTGCTTTCCCATCTGACAAGCAACACATACTTCAGGATTCTCAAAAACCTTTGAAGGTAATCCTCTGACCAAGTTCCCTTTCACCAACTTGTTGATAGCCTTGTAGTTCAGATGTCCAAGCCTTCTGTGCCATAGTTTGGATTCATCAATAGTGGCTTTGGCAAATAGACAAGTTAAATCTCTTTTGGGAATAATGTTCTTTATGTCCACACTGTATATGTTGTCGTTTCTAGGGACTTTAAGAAGTACTAATTTATCATCAGGTATCTTATAGTCGGGAGATAAGACAAGACATTCAGTGTCTGTAAAAAGAACAAAATTATTTCTGTCACACATTTGTGAGACACTAAAAAGATTGAACTTTAAACCATTCACCAAATACACTTTTTTCAAAATCCAATTTTCCAGTTCTGATTATGCCTTTTCCAACAATTTTACCTCCTTTGGGATCATTCTCAAAGGCAACATATCCCCCATCCAAAGCTTCAAAGTTCTCCAAATTGCTTTGGTCTCCAGTCATGTGTGAAGAGCATCCACTATCAAAAATGCATTTATCCTTTAGCTCCTTTTGTAGATTGCCCTGCACAAAAAGTAAGAGAATTAGTTTCTCTTTGGGACCCAAGCCATTACTGACTTAGATCTACCTTGTGCATCAAAGTAGTCAAATTTCTTCAACTGCATTGATGCACTGCTGTGTCTGAGAACATGATCCAAAACTTTAACTTTAGGTTTCCAGACCCAGCAAGCTGAGGCTTTAACAACATAAAAATGATTGCCCACAACAGTATCAGTAACAACTTTAGGCAAAACAGCAGAGTCTGCCTTAACAGCAGAGTTTGCCTTAACAGCAGAATCAACTATATCCTTCTTTATGGGCACTGTTGGTGCAATAGGAGAGATAACTCTAGAAGTACCATCTCTCATCAAAACTTCCCTAGGAACCATGTTTCTTTTGGGGTGAGGGTGAGTCTTTCTAGCAAAGTTTCTATGGTTCACTCTTGTGTACTGGTTCCAAGCTGGTTTCTTATAGCACTCATCTTGCAGATGTTCAAAACTACCACAACAATAACATGCCTTCTTAAGTAATTGAAAATCAGTACCTAATTTTTGTGAAACTAGGTTGTTCCAATTTCTCTGGTTTCCCCTAGGCAAGTTATTTGTTCTTTTAGGATATACTCTAGGTGTGTTTTCATACTCAGCCATCTTCCTATAGATACCTTTACCAAACCTAGGCTTAACAAACTCAACCTTTTTAGCCCTAGGTACTTTTGATTCAACAACAGTAGGAATTTCTTCCTTTTTGTTCTTAGAGGTTGAATCAGATTCCACTACATCATCATCACTGTCAGACTCCCAATCTTCAATCAGGGGTGGTTGTTCATACTTCTTTACCTCAACCTTAGGTGACTCTAATTCTTTTTCACTAGTTTCAACTACAGGTTTACTAGTTTCACCTACAGTTTTAGCCTCAGACTCAGATATGAAAGTCAGTGTCCTAGTAGGAGGGGCATTGGCACTAAGTTTCTTAGGGTGAGCAACAGCATTATATCCTAGACCACTTCCTGAGTCTGCAAAGTGTCTACCTATTGGTTTACTGAGAATGTCAGTAGCAAATTGTTGTTTTTCCACCCTAACAACATGTTTTTCAGTCTTACTCTTAGCTAAATCTCTAGCCTGTTCAGCCTCTTCTACTTTTTCCATAAGAACCTTAATCTCATCATCTTTCTTGATAATTTCATTTTTCGTAATAGTGATCTGATCAAGGTATTCAATTTCAGCCTTTTTATAAAATTCTAGCTTCTCTTCTAAGTTCTTTAAACCATATGCATAACTAAGATTATCTAGCTTAAGTGTTTCATTTTCCATTTTAAGGTTTCCATTGCTAGACTTAAGTATCTCAATTGTATCAGAACATGATTTAAAAGAACAAGATGATTCATTGGATACCTCAGAGTCTGATCCAGAAGAAGAATAGGCCATGAGAGCAAAATGCTATACTTCAGGTTCCTCTTCAGCTATCAATGCACAATTTGGACCATCCTCAGCAAGATCACTCCAATCATAATCACCTAACCCATCACATGATACCATAGCAGTAGTAGAATTTGGCTCTTCATCAGCAGACTTTTTGAAATTCTCATTGCTTCTTTTTGGTGCTTTGCATTCTCTTGCAAAGTATCCCTTCTTTCTACAGTTAAAACATTCAGCCTTTGACTTGTCAAATCCTACACTTTTGTTCCTTCTGAATTTCATCTCTTTTCCAGTTCGCTTAAGAAACCTTCTTGCCCTCATTGTTAACATTGCAAACTGCCATTGCATATCAATCTCTTCAACATCATCAGGATCAAGTTCATCCAGATCTTGAGGCATGACTGAAGTACTTGTAGTAAGTTCAGCCAAATAATCACAAATTGCAGCATCACTGATGGTGTTGGTGTTAGCAGAGTCAGCAGCAGAGACATGTGAACCAACAGCAGGAGCAAAAGCACCAGCAGCAGAGTGCTGTTCTTGATGTCTACCAGTATTCTTGCTATTTGAGGAAACAAAAGCAAGATTATTTGTGGTAGAAGATGAGCTTGACAATCCTTTAACTTCAGATTCATACACCTTCAAGTTGTTATACAGATCATCCAATGTCATAGTATCAAAATCTTCCTTATGTCTCCAAACCACTGTATGAGTGTTCCATTCAGAAGATAGACTTCTCAGAAACTTTAGATTGACATCTTCTTGAGATGGCTCAATCTTCAAAAGAGCCATCTGACTGGTTAGCTTATGAAGTCGATCATAAGTTCCCTCAATGCTCTCCGAACTTAAAGCAGTGAAAGTTTCAAACTGATGCTTCAGTAGATTCTTTCTTGATTTCTTGGTAGCTTCATTCCCACCAAATCGAAGTTCGATTGCTTCCCATAACTCCTTAGCAGACTCAATATGATTAAAGCTCAATTGATAATCATTAGGTATTCCCATCATGAGAATACTGTGAGCCTTAACCTCCAATCTTCTTTGTGCTTTCTCTTCACTTGTCTTGAGAGTCAAGACTGATCCAGTAGCAGTCTTGGTTTGCACACTATCGCCATGAAGAACAACTTCCCAAAGTGAGTAATCAACCATTCTTATGTATTGTTGAATCCTCATCTTCCAGATCTCATACTCTCCAGTCTTGAGCATGGGGACCCTTGATGCAGTAATCATGTGTGTAGAGTCGGAATCCATTGCTTACTTTGATGATTAGCAAATCTTGTATTCAGTAATTCTTCTTGGTACCAGTTTCTAGATCACAAGCTCTGATACCACTTGTTGATCCCAGTTGAGCTTCACGATCTTATTAATTACCTTAGATAAATCTAAAGTAATCGGTATAGAAACTGATCTTGAGTTGTATATCAAATATTATGCGGAAACTAATACTTGATCTTAAGAAGAATAAACACAAACGAATTATCAAACAACACTTCAATATTAATACGATTGCTCGACAGCAATAGGGTTACAAGAAACCTTGAAGTGTAAACAATAAAGATACGTACCTCTAACCTAACCCTAGATCCTCCTTTTATAGCGTAAGGAGTCCTAGTCGGTTTACAAGACTTTCTATACAAGAAAAATATCTTACGTATCTTTTCTATACTTATCCTTAACATACTATACATATCTAATAAGCAGCAGAGTAACTCTTCTAGCAGCAGAGTCTTCGTGAGCTAGCAACAGAGTTACACTATGCCTATTATCCCAAACCAGCAGAGTCATAAACAGCAGAGTCATTGCACTAATCAGCAGAGTCACATAACCATTCAGCAGAGTTATGTTTCTCGAATCAGCAGCATCTTTTAGACCCAACATCCTTTATCTTCCATTCCACTTGTGGATTGCCCTGCACATAAAGTAAGAAAATCAGTTCATTTTGGGGACCCAAGCCAATACTGACTTGGATCTGCCTTGTGCATTAACATAATCATATCTCTTTAAAACTATAGATGCACTGTTGTGTCTGGAAACATGATCTAAAACTTTAATTTTTGGTTTCCAGACCCAACAAGCTGAGGACTTCACAGCATAAAAATGATTTCCCAAAACAGTATCAATTATTACTTTTGGCTCTGCAGTATTAACTACTGCTTTTGCCTTAGCAGCATTAATAGTTGTTGGCTTTTGAATGGGCTATTTTACAGTGGAATGTGCTTTGTTTGAAAACTTTGACAATTTATTTGCACCATTCCTTGTCCTTTTGGTGTTGGTAGTACTAACTGATCTAGCAGTATTAGTTACTACTGCTTGTTTTGAAACACTTTGATTAGCAGTTGTAACTGATACTACACCAGATCTCATTTGTACTGCTCTTGGAACCATGTTTCTTTTAGCATGTGGGTGAGTATTCTTTGAAAAACTTTTATAATTCACCCTCCTAGCATAGTTCCACACTGGTTTTTGATAGTAATAACAATTTTCTTTTAAGTGTTTGATGAACTCAAATAAGTACATTTTATTATCATCATTTATCCTATTTATTTGACTTGTTTTATTATATTATACATGAGAATCGATACATTAATGTTTACTTTAGTAATTCTCAGGTAAAAACAAGCATTATGTGAAACTTGGCGATTTTGGACTAATTATGGAGCAAAACAAGCGAGATGTTAAAAGTCTACTGAAATCCAGAAGATGCGTCGTATCTCACTCAACAGATACGACGCAATATCATACTTAGATGAATTCGAAGACCATTGCCTGACTTTGAAGAATGCGCCGCATGCAATTCTGTCATGCGCCGCATATGAAACTTTGGTCAAAGAAGAAGATCAAGCTCGTTCTACTCCAGATACGCCGCATTTTACTTCTAACATACGGCGTATCACTATCAAGATTTCACCAGTTACAATCCAAGACAGCTAAAGTACATGCGCCGCATACAAAGACCAAGTTACGCCGCATCTGAAGACGGTGTACGAATATTCCAGAATATATTAATCTTGGACCCCACGCGAAGTTAAGTCAATGCGCCGCATCTACCACTCAATGCGCCAAAAACTTGATGTGCGTGTCGTTGTGTTCAAGTTTTAAAATTTATAAACACGATTTATCCAATTCTCTAATCACACATACGAGCAAGTATACTCGTCCGTGGTAGTAAAGGTGGGTAAGTCGAGATCGTCCCAAGGGAATTGGGGTTGAGGATTAGTAAATAAGTTTTAGCAAAATGGAGTGTCAATCCAATTTGAAGCAAATTAAAAACAAACAAGCAAGGTTCAATCAAAAAACTAATATACTTGTGTGTAGTTTCCATGACAATTGTTTAGAGTAACCAATCAAGTTGGGTGTTACTTGTAATGATGCACAACTTAAAATGAATGATTCACAATCTATGGTTTTTGTCATGAGAAATCATATCTAAGAATTCAATCTCCTAGTTAACTCCTTTCGGCCATTATTAACTATTACGATAATTCTATTAAGTCCTTTTTGTTGTTTGAAAGCATGTCTTATCTCAAGAATTCCTACGAATCCTTTCAGCCTTTTTCGTGATGAAATCGTTTCCAAATCCATTTTAATGAGTAAAGGTGTTGCTTGTCACACACCACAATCCATACTAATTCGTGCACTAACTTTTTGGAATAAAAACATAAAGAAAACTCCTTTCGGCCTTGTGAATCTTTGAAATTGTTTTTACCAACCAATTAAGCAAGATTAGATTTTATCTCAACAAACTCATAAAACAAGATATGTTTTCATGCATCACTATGATAAGATTACTCCAACAATTGTCACATCATCCACACACAAGTATAACTAAATTACTCCATAACAATCATAACCAAACACAAATAATTAACCAAACTTTCATTCATCATATAGTAAAAGTAAAAGTAGTTCATGATAACTCAACAAGAAATACCTATCAAGGAATTACAAGAACTAGAATTGTGGAACTATAGCAATCCACACTCCTCCAATCGCCTATTATCACAAGTAAACAACTCCACACACGGACGCAACTCTTGAGACTCGAACTCAAGATCTCCTGGACGTTTTCACAGCAACTACAAGCTTTTGGGCAATAATAATAATAGTGGTGTAGCTTCCCCAAAAGAACTCTCTTTTTAAATTAACCAAGGGTTCCTTAAATAAGTGAGGAAACCCTTCTTATCCAAGTAAAAACGTCCCATATGATTTAACAGCTGAGAAATGATAAGCCTCAATGATTATGGGGCTTAAATTCACCATTTAATGCAACTTTGTAACTTCAGTGTTGGCCAACCGATCGGTATTTGGCTCCTACCGATCGGTTGGAGCTCTCGGTGTTTCCAACTTCACTCCATCCGAATCGGATGCGGGCAGCATCCGATCGGATGGATGATCCTGCCATGCACTTTTATTTTCTTTTATTCATTTCTCGTTACGTGCTTGATCCTTCGCTGTACCATTGATTTCCTTCATAGAACTTGATCTTTTCTTGATATATTAAGCATAGAAGTCTTGGTCTAATCAATTCTTTGAAGTATCATGAGGTTTCTTTCTCGTAATTCTCCTTATGTGCATAATCTCTTCATTTCTTCGTGTTTTCCTCCACTTTTCCTGTACTTGGCTATATTTACTTGCATACACACTTTTTCATCATTTAGCAACAAATACATGCAAATATAACCAAATATGATGCACAAAACTAGCAATAACGCACCTAAAAACATGTTAGATTTAAGCGTTATCAAATCCCCCACACTTGAGTTTTGCTCGCCCTCGAGCAAGTCTAATTTTTAGAAAAACTGAACTCAATGGTATTTTCATTATGTTCATGAAAAAATCCTTGAAATGTATGCAAATTAAATTGAGCTTTGTTAACATCACCAAGTACCTCACAAAGGAAATTTTAAATTCACACAACTCTCGATAGTAGATTTGATTGTAGATCACTCAATTGCTCAAACGCGATTCATGTCTCTTACCATAAGCTTGTACTTGTATCAAAACAACAAAATAAAACATCAAAGAGGTCTTTTATTTGGGTTTAGGCTTCAAAAAGGGTTTTGATTACCTAGCTAATGTATAGATATTTCATACAAGTACATCATAATTCGCTAACAACGAATCCTTGTATAGTCAAGCAACGGATGGTCACTAGATCGTGCCTTGGTTCGCTAACGACGTTACTTGCATAACGGATGGTCACCAATTTACTCACCAGATCGCTAACAACGCTTTTCAACTACCCAAAAAGTCGGATGGTCACTAGAACATACATGTGCTACATATCTAAACAAAGCCATCACTAAATCCGAATGCTCGAATAAAGTAATTGGTAAGGGAAAGGGATAAGACATGGGAATTTGATTTGGTTCTATATAAAAAAAAAAAAAAAAAAAAAAAAAAAAAAAACACACAAAAATCAAGCCCAAATTCAATCCTAACTCTTTACATCACAAATGATTATTCACCAAACTTCTTCGATCATTATTCCGCATTTCATATAAACTCTATCTTCCATAATAGCTCTTTGAATATCTTATTTTCACACATACATAGCTCATTGGTTTTTCTCTTTTTTTTTTTTTTTTTTTTTTTTTCACCCCCACACTTTGGATGAGCACACGCTACAAAAAATATAAATAAGAGTAGCGACCTCCTTCTTCATTGGAACAACATATACACATACAAGGTGTGGTCAATCATGCAATCATCAAAAATAAATAGTTTCGAACTTCATTTGGACTTGATTGGGGAAAGTCTAAGGTGTATGGTGCAATAATTTTTTGGGTTAAATCAAAAGAAAAGATAGGCTCAAAAGGGTGTAACTAAGGGTATCTAGCATATAATGCTAACAAATGGGTTCCAATTACTAAGGACAACTAACCAATGTGGTTAGCAAAAAATGTATTGTAAACGAAAGGCCATTTGGTGAAAATCCTAATTTGCCTCTTATCATTTAAATATATTTTATTACTTGAAAGTAATTTTAACCATAATGCATAACAAGTACAAGTTCTAGAATCGACATAATCACCGGCACACTCATACGAAATATAAGGCATGAATCCCCACAATTTAAAGTGGTGGTAAAATGTACTTAGCAATAGTTACCAAAAACTCTCAAAACTTGACTACATTCAAAAAAAAATTTCAAAATAACCTTATTATTTACCATTGAATCAATTTGTCTATCAACTAGAAAAAATCAAAGGCGAATAAATTCACACATTCTAGTCCTTGAAATCCAAAAATCCAAAAATTTAAAAAAAAAAACAAAAATCTTTCCTATTTACTTCCCTCCCCCACACTTAAGTTTTGCATTGTCCTCAATGTAATAAAACAAACTTCAAAGTAAAGGAAATGGAAAGAAAAATAGAAAAAAAAAACTACCCGGAAAAAAATTAGCATAAGCCAAGTTGATCACAAGTAATCTCATGAGTTCTTCCAACTTCAAAAATTGATCAACACTAAGCTTCCGTCAATTCTTCCCCTGCAAATACTGCAAACTATGCTCGAAACAAACAAACAAAATACCAAAAACAATAAACCAAACAAACATAATAATAAAAATAAAAATAAAAATCCAAACAAATCAAAGTTAAAACAAATAAATCCTACAAGAGTTAAAGTTTAAAGTAGTAGAAAATAGAAAATAGAAATAGTTCAACCATCATTGTTTTGAAACCATAATCATAAACCATCCCAGGTGGTTATTGGCTGAATATCCAAGACTTCTGGAAGCCCTCTTAACTTTCCGTTCCTGCTCTCTCTAAGGTTTGTGAACTTTTTTATATCAATACTCCATGGAACAACTGGTTCTCCAAAATCGCTCATTTCTTTTTCATTAAACAACCCAAGATTCCTAGCAATTCGAGAAATAAAATGCCCCGCACATATGTAATTTCTTATCCCATCTGCTGCATGTTTGTGCAAATGTTGCACTATCACCCATGCTACGTTCAAATGCCTATAGGGATGCTTCTCATCTAGTGCGTGTAGTACCCATAAATCATCTTCATAAATCAATTCCACACCAGACGTCCTATGTAACAATGACTGCACTATTATCCTATGAAGCACACGTAACATTGGTTTCTTGATTGTCGACACTTCACTTTCTCCAAACACTAGCTTGCTTTCCGTACTAATCCTCTCCCAGTATCCGTTTGCATCAAAATTATTTTTATTTCTTCCTCCACTCATTAACAAAAATTTGAAATCCCTATTACTTAAATCTTCGTCCGAATATAAACCTAATAGGTTTCCAAATTCAAATAGTGTAACCTCGTGTTTTTGTCCCCCTAGTCTGAATTCGAGGAATTTATCGGTGGTAACACCGATATCAGTGATCTTTTCTTTCATCCTCATTGAATACAAAAATTCTAAACACCATTCCTTGTATATTGGTTCCCTTATGCTCAATGCTTTCATCCACATGTTGGAAGTCAAAATTCGTCCATCCCAAAGAATCCTAATAAGAAACATGTCTTCCAGAAACTCATCACAACCAAGCTCTTTCATGTCATTCCAGTTCATAATCCTTGGTGAATGAATCACCCATCCGCCAATCTTAAGAAGTATAGCATTAAAAGCTTTTCGAACACTCGCATCCTCCCCTTTCCACAATAGATTGGGGTGACATTCCGATATCGGAATCTGTTCTCTCTTTCTAGTTCCTTCTCTCGTTCTTTTCGCGATTCCTGATCCACCTGCAAGATAACTCTGTAGAAATCATGATTATTCGTTAGTATAAGAGTATAAGAAACAAAGTTAGATGATTAAGAAGTCCAAAAGATTCGATTTAAAAATCTTCAAAAAGTTTTACCGAGGGCTCCATCCGATCGGTATCTCTCTCCATCCGATCGGATGGAGTTGTGACCTTGTCCAGCCGATCGGTAGCTGTTAGGAATAAAATGTTCAAGTCAAAGAGCCTGCTAGTTGATTTTGAAGAGTATGAAGATGTACTAACAGTACCTTCTGGGTAGAAGGTACTGTTAGTTGATGAAGAGCCTGCCAAACTTATGTCAAGTCGATTAGATATTTTGTAATAGATATTTAGTTGAATTATTAGTCTTTGTACATTGTTATACGTTATGTAGAAGTAGTTTAGTCTTCTGTGGTGTACAGAAGAATATTGCAGAGTTGTACATTGGTAGTTGTATTTAAATTGTAGGCGCTAAAATAGTCAAAGTATAGTATTATATTTAACCACTTGAACAACTTGTAATAAGGTGTCCTTATCTTATAAAAGGATACCTTAGTCACACTTCATGCATGAATCTTTTCAACCATTAACCAAAACCGAACCATCTCTCAAGTAACTTAGTTACTCAATTCACAAATCCTTTTTACAATCTTAGATTCAAGATTACTTTGTAATCCCAGTGGTATTTAGATCATCCGTATTATTTCATCAATAATATTGAATCGTTTTGTGTTAACCAAAGTTGTGTTCCTTGTTCATTGCATACTCACGTTTACATAAACTCACCACTTTGTGTTCTTTTAAGTGTGTTGTAGTAGATTCCGCATGCTAAACACATTCATACATAAATATCTCTCAAACACATTACTAAGATTCACATCCCAAGTGTTTGAACAACAATAAAACCTTTCCACAAGTGGTATCAGAGCAGGGTTTGATATTTACTAATTTAAAAGAACAATGGATGTTGAACATATTCAAACAAATGTTGCAGCTAAACTTCCATTACTTAAGCAAAATGAGTTTGAAATGTGGCGACTAAGGGTAGAACAATACTTTCAAGTGCAGGACTATGCACTTTGGGAGATCATTGAAGGAGGCAACTCATTTAAACCCTCAATCACCACTACAACTGTAAATGATGCTCTTGTAACACAAATACAAGACCAACCATCAAATGCAGATGAAAGAATTCAGAAGCGAAATGATCTAAAAGCAAGGAGTATGTTACTGATGACTATTCCAAATGATCAGCTTTTGATCTTTAACAAATACAAAGATGCCAAAACCCTTTTTGAAGCTATTGTGGCTAGATTTGGTGGTAATGATGCTACCAAGAAAACACAGAAAACACTTCTCAAACAACAATTTGAGAACTTCACAGCCACAACCAATGAGTCTTTGGACAGTATGTTCAATAGACTTCAGAAGCTTTCAAGCCAGTTAGCCATCCATGAAGTGATGATAACTCAAGAAGACCTAAACTCTAAATTTCTTAGGAGTTTACCTTCAGAATGGTCTATGCATGTCATTGTCTGGAAGAACAAGCCAGATATTGATCAGATGAGTCTTAATGATCTCTACAACAATTTCAAAATAGTAGAGCATGAAGTAAAGAAGACTACTGGGTCAAGCTCAGGAAATATGGCATTTGTTTCATCTCCAAGCATCTCAAAGGTTGATAATGAAGAAAAAGGTGGCAGAGAAGAAGGTACTGCCAACACAACCTTTGGTACTGCTAGTACTTCTAGTAATACCAAAACCATTTTAGATGAAACAATAGGGTGTGCTTTTCTTACATCTCAACACAATGGGTCCATATTAACATTTGAAGATCTTCAAGAGATTCATCCTGATGATCTTGAAGAGATGGACATAAAGTGGCAACTTTCACTTTTGAGCATTAGAACTAAGAAGTTGTTGATGAGGACTGGCAAGAAGATAATGATAAATGGAAATGAGCCTGCTGGCTATGATAAGTCAAAAGTGGAGTGTTACAACTGCCACATGAAGGGTCACTACTCTAGAGAGTGTAGAAGACCTAAGAAGCAGGATGACAAGGGTAGAGGGTTTGAGCAGAGGAATAAAGGAAGCTTTGAGAAGAAAGGAAGCTTTGAAAGCAAGAATAAGGCTGTAGAAGTTGCTGAGCCTAAAGCAATGGTTGCTATTGATGGCATGGGTTTTGATTGGAGTTTCATGGGTGAAGATGAGTCAACTTCAGATGAATTGGCTTTGATGGCATTCTCCACTCCTGAGGTACAAATTACAAAATGTTCTACTACTTGTAAAGCTTTTGATGAATTAAAATCATATATAAAACTTTATGATGAGCTGAAAGTAGAAGAAAGAAAAATCAATCAAACCTTAGTCAACTATAAGTGTGGAATGGCCAAACTAGAAAAATAAATCATTCACTATAGAGAAAATGAACTTACCTTTTCTGATGCTAAAGCTGCTCTTAATAGACAAATATTTTTGAAAGATTCAGAAATAGAAATGTTAAGGACTGAGTGTACTAAAGTGACATTGGCTAGAGATAATATTCAACTGACTGTTACCAAATTGGAAATTGCTTCTGAATGTACTAGAAGCATAGTTGAGAATCAGATGAATAAAAGAATAAAATCAGGGATAGGATACAATACATGTCCACCTCCTTATAGAGGAATTCCTTGTCCCCCAGGATCAGATCTAGCTGAGTCAGGTCTACATGAAATCATTAACAAACCATTGGCTAAATCTGTAGAGAAGAGTGAACCTTCTGAGAGTGCTAAGAATGCCTCACTCTCCAAGGTGCTCACTGATAAGAAACCAGATATTCTAATTATTGAAGATTGGGTATCTGATGATGATGAAGATGAGACTGTTCCTATCAAAGGAAACAAAGAAGGACCAAAAAGTCCTAAGAGAGTAGAAATTAAGGCTAAGCCTAAAGCTGTTTTAAAAGCAGTTGAAAGTTGTGAAAAATGTAATAACAAACCTAGGGGAAGCCAAAGAAATTGGAACAACCTTAAGTCACAACAACTAGGTGATGACTTTGTCATGTACAATAAGGCTTGTTATTATTGTGGTAGCTTTAATCATCTTCATGCTTATTGTAATAAATGGGTTTCTGGGAGTAAAACAAAGTCTAAAACAAATGTTATTCACTCCAGAAAAAGTTTTGTTAAGTCTAACACCACCAAAGTTAAAGATACTGTTAGACAAAATAAGCCTGTTATTACAAAACCAACTGATAAGGGTACAAGAAACACTTTCAAATATGTACCAAAAGTTGTGAATAGTCCTATTAAAAAGAAATCTGTGGTCAAAACACAAATTTGGAAACCAAAAACCAAAGGTCCTGCTAGACCAAATGGTACTGCCAAAATTGGTACAAATAGACCAAAGACCACAAAATGGATTAAAAGGGAAAGTGCTGTTAAGTCCTCAGCATGTTGGATTTGGAAACCAATCCAATCAAAAGGTGCATCAACAACCCTGAAAAGGTTTGATTTCATTGATGCAAGAGGCAAACCCAAGTCTGTCATGGCTTGGGTACCCCAAGGAAACTAATATGTTTATTCATGTGCAGGAACATTCATCTGATATTGGAGATCAAGGATATGTTGATAGTGGATGTTCAAGGCACATGACAGGCAACATGTCATTCCTCTCAGACTTCAAAACATTTGATGGAGGATATGTTACCTTTGGGGGAGGAATAAAAGGAAAGATCACTGGTAAAGGTACTATCAAAACCAGTAAACTAGATTTTGAAAATGTGTATTTTGTGAAAGAACTTCAATTTAATCTTCTTAGTGTCTCACAAATGTGTGACAAAAAGAACAGTGTTCTATTTATTGACAATGAATGTATGGTTCTTTCTTCTGATTTTAAGATGTCTAATGAGAGTCAGATCCTTCTTAAAATACCAAAAAGGAACAATATGTACAGTGTTAATTTAAAGAACATTGATCCTAAGGAGAGTCTAACTTGTTTGGTAGCAAAAGCATCATTGGATGAATCTATGCTTTGGCATAGAAGGCTTGGTCATGTAAACTTTAAAACAATCAACACTATTGCAAAATATGATTTGGTAAGAGGTTTACCCAAAAAGATTTTCCAAAATGACCAATCCTGTGTTGATTGTCTAAAAGGCAAACAACATAGAGCTTCTTGTAAGCCCAAGACCCAAAACTCTATTTCTCAGGCTTTACATATGCTTCATATGGATCTCTTTGGTCCTACTAATGTATGTAGCTTAAATGGTAAAAGATATTGTCTTGTTGTTACTGATGATTATAGCAGATTCTCTTGGGTTTTCTTTTTAAGATCTAAACATGAGACTGGTGAGATTCTTAAATCTTACATCACTAAGGTAGAAAACCAATCTGATAAGAAAGTCAAAATCATCAGATGTGACAATGGGACAGAGTTCAAGAATAGGGTTATGGATGACTTTTGCAAGGAAAAAGGCATAAAAAGGGAATTTAGTGTAGCTAGAACCCCACAGCAAAATAGAGTAGCAGAAAGAAAGAATAGAACACTTATAGAGGCTGCTAGAACTATGTTAGTAGACTCTAAGTTGCCTATTTCATTTTGGGCTGAAGCAGTTGGTACTGCCTGTTATGTACAAAATAGGGTTCTTGTGACAAAGCCACATAGAAAGACACCTTATGAACTTTTCTTTGGTAGAACACCATCTTTAAGTTTTATGAGACCTTTTGGTTGTCATGTCACTATTCTAAATACCAAAGATCATTTAGGCAAGTTTGATGGAAAAGCAGATGTAGGCTATTTGATAGGGTATTCCTTGCAGAGTAAGGCCTATAGAGTGTTTAACACTTGCACTAGGCTAGTGGAAGAGAATCTTCACATAGAGTTTCAAGAGAAACTAACAAATGTGAAAGGAATTGGACCAGATTGGATGTTTGATATTGATAGGCTTTCAGAATCTATGAATTATGTGCCTGTTACAGGTACAAATACTAATGATGATGCAGGTTTTGAAGAAAATGTTGAAACTCCTAAAGATCAAGATTACATCTGGATGCCAATTTGGAAAGAAATGGATCTATCTTCAAGTCAAGAAGAACCTTCAAAATCAACAAATGAAGGCAATGAAGATGATCATGGAACTCAGAATCAAGAGAATCAAGAAAGTGGTACAAATGACAATGGTACTGCTAGTTCACCAGATGGTCCTGCTAGTTCAAGTATTGATACTGCTGAGCCATTGAATGTTCAAATAGATGATTCTTTACCAGAAGAGGTGGGGATTAGCAATCTTCCATCTACCTATGAAGTTCCTAAAACACCCAACACTAGAATTCTCAAAGATCACTCAACTGATGATGTGATTGGTAGCATAAATTCTGGTGTTAGAACAAGATCTCAAGTTGGTTTATCTCAAGTCTTGTCTTCAGATGAAGAAGGGTTTATCTCCTCTATTTATGAAGAAAAGAATAATGATATTTCCAATATATGCCTGTTTTCATGTTTTCTATCTCAGGCTGAACCCAAAAACATAAACAAAGCTTTAGATGATGCAAGTTGGGTGGAAGCAATGCAAGAAGAGCTTCTCCAATTCAAGATTCAGAAGGTTTGGATATTGGTTGATTTGCCCAAAGGTCATAGGGCATTTGGAACCAAATGGGTGTTCAGAAATAAGAAAGATGAAAGGGGTATAGTGATCAGAAATAAAGCAAGATTGGTAGCTCAAGGATATACTCAAGAAGAAGGGGTAGATTATGAAGAAGTGTTTGCTCCAGTTGCAAGACTTGAAGCAATTAGGCTTTTCTTGGCCTATGCTTCATTCATAGGCTTCACTGTCTATCAAATGGATGTGAAGAGTGCATTTTTATATGGTGAAATTGAAGAACCAGTATATGTGTCTCAACCTCCAGGCTTCATTGATGCAGAGTATCCAGACAAGGTTTATAAGGTTACCAAGGCTCTATATGGTCTACACCAAGCTCCAAGGGCATGGTATGAAACATTGGCTTGTTTTCTACTAGAAAGTGGATTCCAAAGAGGCAGGATTGATCCCACTTTGTTCATCAAAAGAACAAAGAAAGACATCTTGCTAGTGCAGATTTATGTTGATGACATAATCTTTGGATCAACAAACCAAGACTTGTGTGTAGAATTTGAAAAACTTATGCATAGTAAGTTTGAAATGAGTTCCATGGGGGAACTTACTTTCTTTTTGGGTCTCCAAGTGAAACAATCCAAGGAAGGCATATTTATCAGCCAAGATAAGTATGTAGCAGAGATCCTAAGGAAATTTAATTTTGTTGATTCTAAGGTTGCAAGTACACCAATGGATCCAGACAAAGGGCTACTCAAGGATGCTGAAGGAGATGATATGGATTTGCATAATTATAGATCAATGATTGGGTCTTTGATGTACCTTACATCATCAAGACCAGATATCATGTTCTCAGTATGTGTATGTGCAAGGTTTCAAATACATCCCAAAATCTCTCATCTCACAGCAGTCAAAAGAATCTTTAGATATCTTAAGGGTCAACCTAGGTTGGGTCTTTGGTATCCAAGGGAATCATCTTTTGAATTAGTGGCTTATTCGGATAGTGACTATGCTGGTGCAACTCTAGACAGAAAATCCACAACTGGTGGATGTCAATTTCTTGGTTGCAGACTCATCTCTTGGCAATGCAAGAAACAAACAATGGTGGACAACTCTACAACTGAAGTAGAATATGTTGCTGGTGCAAGTTGTTGTGGGCAAGTTCTTTGGATCCAAAATCAAATGCTTGACTATGGGTACAATTTTCTTAACCCCATTATTTATATTGACAATAGCAGTACTATTTGTATCATTAAAAACCCAGTTCAACACTCAAAAACAAAACACATTGAAATCAGACACCATTTCATAAGGGATTGCAATGAGAAAAGGTTAATTCAAGTTGTTAAAATTGATTCTGAAAAGAATTATGCAGACCTTCTCACCAAAGCTTTTGATTTAGGTAGATTCAAATATCTTGTAGGAGGTATTGGAATGATAAATCTTTGAAAATCATGTGTTTTTGTACATAAAATTAACTGGTATTGACTTTTAATCATGGTACTGCTAGTTAGTCAATAGGTACTATCAGTTCATAATTGGTCCTGTTAGTATAAAATTTGCTATGTTTTGTTCATATCGATGCTCAAATGTTTAAAATGTTATAGATCAAGTGCTTTGCATTATGTTCTTTTGGTTTGCAACTAACACATTTCAGGTTGATAACAAAACAAGAGTTCTTCCAAACAAAAAGGGGCAACAAAAGTTATATTAATCTCAGGGGAAATAACAATCTCAGGGGAGGATATGATAGCTCAGAAAGAAAGAAAAACCAATTTATGAAAGAAAAAGACAATAGCATACAAGATGATGCAGAGGTTGAAAAAGATAGAGTTAGATCACATATCTAGAAGGGATGAAGCATTTCTTAAGGAGAAAGTTCTATCTAGATCAAACTAAGAGAAGTTTCAACTCAGAGGCATGCTATTAGATGATTTCACTTGTTGAACCAATCATCCAAGATACACATCATCATTGCCTTTTTTTAATTTCCTCCATCCAAGGAAATTGCACCATCTTTAGGCCAATATGGCTTTTGGTATTCAGTTCACCAAGTTTTTACAAACTTAAGAGCTGGCTAGTCCATAAGCAAACGGCTTTTGGTAAAGACAACTCAAATCCGTTGATGGTTGATAGTTTACCAAAAACTATATGGTTGTTAACTAACCATACTTAATTGTAAATAGTTAGCTAGTCCATAAGCAAACGGCTTTTGGTAAAGACAACTCAAATCCGTTGATAGCTGGTAGTTTGCTAAAAACTATAAGGGATTTTTATAAAACTTTCAAAGGTACTGGTAGTTCAAAATTGGTACTGCTAGAGTAAAATGGTACTGCTAGATAGCCGTTGAGCCTGTCAGAAAAAGTTTTAGCCGTTGGGCCTGGTAGTTAAAATTAGCCGTTGGGGTAGTTATGTAAATTACTGATGATTATATTATATTATATTTCACATATAAAAGATCTTTTTAACCGCCTTTACATTTACTTTTAATAATCTTTCTTATTGTCGGTTAAAAGTAATTCTCTCATATCTTCTTTCATCAGTCCTTATCATAATTCACATACACCTTTCATCTTCTACCAGTACCACCAACATATTCAAAATTTTCATTATGGATTCCACAGTTGTTCTAAACTTTGTCCAACGTCACAATCAATTAGCATTTTTGGAGAAGTCAGAGGATAATGCCTCATTTCATCAAGTAGTGGACTTTTTAAATAACTCCTATATCAGGTTTGCTTTACTAGTCAATCCCACTATTTATGAATCTCAAATTTTACAATTTTGGCAAACTGCTAAAATTAAAACTTCTGAAAATGGGGAACAAAGGATTAAGGCCAAAGTGGATGGCAAACTTTTGACTCTTACTGAGTCATCCATAAGAAGACATCTTCATTTGGATGATTCTGATGGTATTAGTCAGTTGCCAGATACTGAAATTTTTGAAAATTTACAAAGAATGGGGTATCATGCTGAGTCTAACAAACTCACTTTTCTGAAAAAGCATCTTACTCCACAATGGAGATTTTTGATTCACACAATCCTTCATTGTTTGAGCCAGAAGAAAACCTCTTGGGAGCAATTTAGTGGAAACATGGCTTCTGCTCTCATCTGCTTGGCTACAAACAGAAAATACAATTTTTCAAAACATATTTTTGAAGGATTGATTAAAAATGTGAAAAGTGAAACAAAGTTTGTGATGTATCCAAGATTTATTGGATGCATCATTGCAAAATTAAAACATTTGTTACTTCCCACAGACTCAATTTATGAAACACCAAAACTTTCTCACAAAGTATTTTCAAATATGAGAATTGGTTTTAGAGGGGAAGAAATACCACTATTTGATGAAATGTTACCACAACATCCAGAAGAACCAACACCATCAGCTGAATCACCATCATCTAGTTCTTCACATGGTTACATTTCACCAACACATCAAATATCACCAATACCATCTCCAGTACCATCAGCAACACCACCAACATCATCACATCATGTATCACAAACCCAATCACCTCAGACAATGCAAGAACTAAAAGACAAGGTGAAGTTCTTAGAAGCTGCTCTTAAAAGTCAAAGCAAGAAGTTTTCTGAGATCAACATCAAATTAGTCAAGAGGGTAAAGAAATTGGAGGGTGAAGTGAAGAAGCTAAAGGGTAAAAGATTTGCAAAGGTTGTTTTATCTAGTTCTTCAAAATCAGATGCTGATAGGATAGGTCACTCTTCCAAAAAAGGGAGGAAGGATAGTTCTGAAGATGAGGAGGAGGCTCAATTTGAATTCCATGAAGGAACTCAAGTTTATGATGAAGAGCCTGCTGGTGCAGGGCAAGAGCCTGCTAGGCCAGAACAAGAGCCTGCTAGGATAGAGAGGCTATTGGCTATGGAGTACAAAGGGTCTGCTGAGAAAGTGTACAAGAGAAAGAGGGGTTTAGAGCCTCAAGGGAATTTGTTTGTTCAAGGGAGGATTTTTGCTGCTGATGAGCAATCTTCTGCTCCATCACAAGAACCAACTCCAAAGGATAAGGGCAAAAGCATTATGATTGAAGATGAGCCTAAGTCCAAGAAGTTGAAAAGAACACAGCAAATTCAGATGGCTTTAGGTGAAGAAGAGGCCAAAAGGGTTCATGAAGAAGAACTAAAAGCTCTTGAAGCTTCAAGAATGCTTGCAGTAATGAAAGAGCAGAAAGATGCTGAAGATGCTGCTCAGACTCTTCTTGATACTCAAATTGCTCAAGAAACCTTTGATGCACAAATGCAATGGATTATTGCTAATGATCCGATCGTGAAAGGCCAAGCTTCAATGATAGTAAATGACAAGAATCTCAATTCTGATGAGAAGACAGCAGCACTTGAATCTTTTATCAACAAGAAGTATAAAGAAGCAGCTCTGGCTGACATTTTTGAAAAGATGAAAGAAAGTGAGAAAAGAGGTTTTAAGGTGGGCAAATCATGGAAAGATCAAGTGACTTTCATGAAGAGATTTCTAAAAGGTCAAGCAAATTGGACTGATTATCAACTGAAGAAGAAATCTGCTGATGAAATCTACTACTTGTATCTTCAAGCCTACAAAAGTCTTTACTACAAAGTTCCATCTGATGCAAAGCCCTCTATGAAGAAGAAAGATGCTCAGAAGAAAGAAGTAGCAAAATTGGATTCTCAGCAAGTAAGTAAGATGCTAATTACTTTGCCAACTATTGTTCATGCTGATCCAATTAGCTGTAGACGCCCTATTATTGACTGGGAAATCAACCATGATAGATTAGGAAAATCATGGAAAATAATAAGGGTTGGGGGTCAATCTGCTAGCTTTAAGAATTTTGAAAATCTAGTTAGAGCATCTGACAGAGCAGACTTGGAAGAATTGTGGAATCTAGTGCAGATTAGGCTAGACACAACTTCTAGTACTGATGCTAAGGAACAGGAACTATGGGTATAATTCAATAGGATGTTTGATCCTGATCCCAAAGATGTTCATTGGAAATTTCCCTATTATGATCCTTCAACAACATGGGAATTTCTAAGCCTTAGCAGTATTCATCATCTTTACACACAGAGTGGGATAGAACTCTTTATGTTGGCTGAGAAAGAGTATCCACTTAGTTATGAAGTGCTTAAAACTATGATCTCCAAGAGATTAAGATGTGACAAAGATGATGAGAAATCAGAAATTGTTCAAAGTTTGCTGAGGAGCATATTTGAGCAGTGTGAAAGAAAAAGGAAGAACAGAGAGTGAAGGTTTTTGGAAGAGTTCCCTCAAATCCTCAAGGTATGTATTTTATTCATCAGAAACTTGTGTATTTTAATGGAAATAACAAGTTTAGGGGAGGATTGTTGAGAATAAAATGTTCAAGTCAAAGAGCCTGCTAAAGATGTCAAAGAGCCTGCTAGTTGATTTTGAAGAGTATGAAGATGTACTAACAGTACCTTCTGGGTAGAAGGTACTGCTAGTTGATGAAGAGCCTGCCAAACTTATGTCAAGTCGATTAGATATTTTGTAATAGATATTTAGTTGAATTATTAGTCTTTGTACATTGTTATACGTTATGTAGAAGTAGTTTAGTCTTCTGTGGTGTACAGAAGAATATTGCAGAGTTGTACATTGGTAGTTGTATTTAAATTGTAGGCGCTAAAATAGTCAAAGTATAGTATTATATTTAACCACTTGAACAACTTGTAATAAGGTGTCCTTATCTTATAAAAGGATACCTTAGTCACACTTCATGCATGCATCTTTTCAACCATTAACCAAAACCGAACCATCTCTCAAGTAACTTAGTTACTCAATTCACAAATCCTTTTTACAATCTTAGATTCAATATTACTTTGTAATCCCGGTGATATTTAGATCATCCGTATTATTTCATCAATAATATTGAATCGTTTTGTGTTAACCAAAGTTGTGTTCCTTGTTCATTGCATACTCACGTTTATATAAATTCACCACTTTGTGTTCTTTTAAGTGTGTTGTAGTAGATTCCGCATGCTAAACACATTCATACATAAATATCTCTCAATCCCAAGTGTTTGAACAACAATAAAACCTTTCCACAGTAGCAACTCGCAACCGATTCGGTTGTACTCACTGTATCAAAAACAAAAATTTTTCGACTCCAAATCAATCCTATCTAGTTCCACTCTTCCTTATCCTGCATTTCATCAATCACTATGGTCTCTACACATCCCACTTATCTCTAAATCATATCCATAATATACTCGCATGATCAATCTTATAACCTATGAACATATTCAAAATCAAACCTTATTGATGTTCTAATCCACAATGCATCATCCTAGGAACACTAATTAACATCTAAACAACATCTGGAAATCATTAATTTCTACCCAGAATCGATTCAAAGTTTTGACCCTTATGATTCAAAAAATCAATTAATTCATTCTTCCTCAAGACTTAATCAATCCATCTCATTCTTTTTGCAATGATTTCCTCAATCATTTACCCATCTATTCCAGAAAAATCATGCCTTAATTCGAACTATATAAAAAATGCCTAAATTTTGACCTAATTCAATCAATTCGAATTAAAACCTAATTGACACAAATTGATGATGTTACTTACTTGTTTTGGTGCCATTGATGATCCTTCAACTCTCCTGCAACTCTTAAAACTCTCCTAATGGTCGAATTAATGAACCCCAAGTGTGGTGGAATGAGTGTGTGTGTGTGTTTTTATGATTTTTGAAATCTTGGGTATATATACTTCACTCCATCCGATCAGTATTTCATCCAACCGATTCGGATTGAATTTTTGCAAAACTTCACTTTTTCTTTCTTTCTTCAATACTTTGACACTTGCAAGAACAAATAGAAAGTACTTTACTCCCTAAAAAGACTTCACTTTAAGTAAAAATACCACCAACACACTTATTCTCCCAACTTGTTATCCAAACTATCTCAACAATTTCTAAAACAAAACTTAACTCCATAGATTAAAACTTTATAAAACCATAAGGTAACCAAAAGGTCTTAAACTTAAATCAAACTTAAATGCAAAACATTAAACTACTATTAAAAATGCATTAAAAATAAACAAACAAACATTAGCACAAGCCTTGTGCTTTATTCTTCAACTTTTGCTCTTCAACCTTCATCCTTCAAAGTATTCATGCTTCAAGATGTCTTCACTTTGAAATTTGCCGGATAACTTTCGGTTAGTCACTTGAGTTTTAAACTTCCTTGCAAATTTCTTCCATCCGGACAAACTACATCAAACTTCACATGCCATTCTCCATCACCTTCTTCTTTCTTGTAAACACTAACTCCTTCGGGTCCCCATTCCAAATTCTTCAATTGAACCGGTAAGGATCCAAGAAAATCTGTCAATTTATGGAACACAAAAACATTCTTGAATGGGTTATAGAAAACCTCCATAGCTAATGCTCTTTCCAACTCATCTTCAATACCAAAGTAACTAGGGACAATCGGCCCATATTTAGGTCTTCCCTCTTCATCTCTACCAACTTCGAAACAACCTAAATGGTCTTCTTCTTCTTCTTCTTCATGCACTTCCTTAATAATCTTGCCTCTAGGTTTTGGATAATAGGTATGCTTCAAGATCCCATCACTAATAGTCATAGTACCTCTACCCATATCTATAATAGCTCCGCAAGTTCTCAAAAACGTTCTTCCTAACAACAAAGGTAACTCCTTATCTTCCGGGATATTAAGTACAAGAAAATCGGCTAAGAAAGCTTGATATCCTACTTGCACTCTAACATTCTTCACTTCTCCCATTGCTTTTGCCCTTGAATTGTCAGCCATAGTAAGATTATATTGATTTGGTTGAGGATTACCAAGTCCTAATCTTTTGTACAACGGGTATGGCATCACATTCACACTTGCCCCTGTATCGGCCAATGCATACATTGCATCGGTTCCATTCACCTTAATTGGTAACACAAAATTTCCCGGATCGCTCTCTTTCTTAGGCAACCCATTTTCAACTATCCTTTCCCTTGCAAACTCATCAAAATTCTTATCCTCTAGCCTAGCTGTTGCCATCATAACCGCATCTAACTTCTTACGATAAACCATGTAATTGTTCAACACTTCTATAACCGGCTTCTCTTCCATAAGCTCCTTAAATTTCATTTCCAAGTTCTCCAAAACAGTTTCTTTTTGTTCTTTAGTCAATGGTTTAACTACTTGAGGTGATTTGGGCGATGAACTAGATGAACTACTCTCATTTTTAGGGGTGGAGGGTTGGGTAAGTTTGTTAAGTGATGTTTTCTTGCGATTAGCCTTTCCCATTTTAACAATCTCTCCTCTTCCTTCCTTCTTCTCTACCATATCATCATCAACATCAATTCTCATCTCTCCCATAGCTAAATCAACCCTACATTTAGTTTTCACCATGAAATTTCTACCAAACATAACTTCTGGTTCATCCACATTTCCATATTCCAACACAACAAAATCAATCTTGAAAACATGACCATGAATATTAACTTTCACATCTCTCACTATCTTCCTACCATAATTCTCATAATCAAGCCTAACAAAGCCAACCTTACTAAGCATTTCTTCCGTAATGTAATTCTCACCATATTCCATATTAAGTTGAGCATCCCAAGCCTTAACTCCTTCCACACCACATGGTGTAGCATACCTCATAAATGGTATATCAAACTCTTTAGGTGGTGCTTGCGTGAACACAACCACTCTTTTCTCCTTAGGTAAACAAACACTGCTTTCGCCAACTTCTTCTTTCCTTTCTAAACCAATCTTAGCTTCATCCAAAATGCTTTCCAACTTCTCCAAAGAATCTCCTGAATCTCTCAACATCTCTTCCAAATGTCTCAAATATTCCGAAACATTGCTTAAACTTTCCATTCTACTTAAGCACTATCATAACATAACCACAAAACAAAAATTCCAAACTATTAGCATGAGGGTTAGTTATAATCGAACCATATCAAAATATCAAACAAAAATAAGCTAACAAACAACTTCAAATCATCAAAACAACTAAAAATAAAAAAATCATAAAAATTTTTACCGAGGCAACCATCCGATCGGTATCACCTTCCATCCGATCGGATGGGTAAACTGCAAAAGATGAAATCTCACCAACCGAATCGGATGCGGGCGGCCTCCGATCGGTTCGATCGAATTTTTTTTTTTTTTTTTTTTTTTTTTTTTTTTATTATTAATACTAAGACTAACTAATGACAACCTCTTTTTAACTTGTTTTTGTGTTTTTTTTTTTTAGAAACTGAAAATAAGAATAACTTTATTAGAACTAATTAATATAATCCTATAATTAATTATCAAACATTAAATTATTTAATTAACTTTTAACTCTTTAACTAATGAACATAAAAACTAATTATAACTCATTCAATAAAAACTATAAAACTACCAAACATTAAAATTAATTAACTAACATTAACTAATCATTAAACATAATAAAACTTTCTAATACCCTAAATTAATTAATCTAATTACTCTACTAATTAAACATAACATTAATGAATCATAAAAACTGAAAAATAACAAAAATTACTAAACAAAAAATATTAACGAGACCACCAACCGATCGGATGGAAATCCATCCGATTCGGTTGGTCCGAACCAAACTTTTTTTTTTACTTTTCTTTTTAACCTTTTTAACTTAAAAAAAAAAAAACTTAGACTACTAAGCCCAACTACCAAGAAAATCTTAACAATTCCCTGGCAGCGGCGCCAAAAACTTGATGTGCGTGTCGTTGTGTTCAAGTTTTAAAATTTATAAACACGATTTATCCAATTCTCTAATCACACATACGAGCAAGTATACTTGTCCGTGGTAGTAAAGGTGGGTAAGTTGAGATCGTCCCAAGGGAATTGGGGTTGAGGATTAGTAAATAAGTTTTAGCAAAATGGAGTGTCAATCCAATTTGAAGCAAATTAAAAACAAACAAGCAAGGTTCAATCAAAAAAACTAATATACTTGTGTGTACGTAGTTTCCATGACAATTGTTTAGAGTAACCAATCAAGTTGGGTGTTACTTGTAATGATGCACAACTTAAAATGAATGATTCACAATCTATGGTTTTTGTCATGAGAAATCATATCTAAGAATTCAATCTCCTAGTTAACTCCTTTCGGCCATTATTAACTATTACGATAATTCTATTAAGTCCTTTTTGTTGTTTGAAAGCATGTCTTATCTCAAGAATTCCTACGAATCCTTTCGGCCTTTTTCGTGATGAAATCGTTTCCAAATCCATTTTAATGAGTAAAGGTGTTGCTTGTCACACACCACAATCCATACTAATTCGTGCACTAACTTTTTGGAATAAAAACATAAAGAAAACTCCTTTCGGCCTTGTGAATCTTTGAAATTGTTTTTACCAACCAATTAAGCAAGATTAGATTTTATCTCAACAAACTCATAAAACAAGATATGTTTTCATGCATCACTATGATAAGATTACTCCAACAATTGTCACATCATCCACACACAAGTATAACTAAATTACTCCATAACAATCATAACCAAACACAAATAATTAACCAAACTTTCATTCATCATATAGTAAAAGTAAAAGTAGTTCATGATAACTCAACAAGAAATACCTATCAAGGAATTACAAGAACTAGAA
Organism: Artemisia tridentata subsp. tridentata; assembly: GCA_021014915.2. Classification (NCBI taxonomy): domain Eukaryota; kingdom Viridiplantae; phylum Streptophyta; class Magnoliopsida; order Asterales; family Asteraceae; genus Artemisia; species Artemisia tridentata. Next base: position 358,017,476 of record CP139504.1, read on the forward strand.
TTGTGGAACTATAGCAATCCACACTCCTCCAATCGCCTATTATCACAAGTAAACAACTCCACACACGGACGCAACTCTTGAGACTCGAACTCAAGATCTCCTGGACGTTTTCACAGCAACTACAAGCTTTTCGGCAATAATAATAATAGTGGTGTAGCTTTCTTAGGTTATGTCACTTCCCCAAAAGAACTCAATTTGTAAACTAACTAAGGGTTCCTTAAATAAGTGAGGAAACCCTTCTTATCCAAGCAAAAATGTCCCATATGATTTAACAGCTGAGAAATGATAAGCCTCAATGATTATGGGGCTTAAATTCACCATTTAATGCAACTTTGTAACTTCTGTGTTGGCCAACCGATCGGTATTTGGCTCCTACCGATCGGTTGGAGCTCTCGGTGTTTCCAACTTTACTCCATCCGAATCAGATGCGGGCAGCATCCAATCGGATGGATGATCCTGCCATGCACTTTTATTTTCTTTTATTCATTTCTAGTTACGTGCTTAATCCTTCGCTGTACCATTGATTTCCTTCATAGAACTTGATCTTTTCTTGATATATTAAGCATAGAAGTCTTGGTCTAATCAATTCTTTGAAGTATCATTTGGTTTCTTTCTCGTAATTCTCCTTATGTGCATAATCTCTTCATTTCTTCATGTTTTCCTCCACTTTTCCTGTACTTGGCTATATTTACTTGCATACACACTTTTTCATCATTTAGCAACAAATACATGCAAATATAACCAAATATGATGCACAAAACTAGCAATAACGCACCTAAAAACATGTTAGATTTAAGCGTTATCAGCGCCGCATCTATCCCTAAGACAGAAACTATAAATACCCCAAGGACAGACGAATTTGAGAGCTCTCTCAGACATATAGAGACCGAAGACCGTATAACCCTAGAGCCGAATTCAGACGACCAAGCAGCACAAGACACACCTCAAACAAAGATACAAGAGCTGTAAGAAGGTCCTGCATGTATTCAATTCATTAAGTAGTTTTGTTTTATTGTTTTAGTACACTTTAATTCATCAGGATTGATGGGCTTGTGTCATGTGACTACGGAAGATCATGCACTCCCCTTAATATTGCTTTCCCATTAATTAAAGTTTATATGTTGATGTCTTTGGTGACTTTTATTAGTGCATTGATAACCTCTGTGTCTAGCTGAGTCTTGCTTGGGTCGCCATGCCCCTTCCTCGCCTATTTGTTTTAGCGTCTCTTAAATAAATAGGATAGACATAAGTAATCATTAAGGGTGATGACGTATAGTCCGCATTCGGGTCACGAACCCGACCAGTGGACGCTACTACACTCAAGCCCATCAAGAATGGGCTCAAGCCCATCACGAATGGGCTATCACGATAACGGTTTGGGCTTACAAAGGCCCAAACCCAAAGTTATTTATGGTCTTGATATAGGATATCTCTTATTTATGGGATAGGTATCAAACGACCGACTTAGGCGGGATACGCCAAAGGGTGAGGAACACGAAACCAACAAGGATTTCGTGTGTATATAAAGGGTCTCTTGACTCTCATTAAAGGTACGACATTATAACCCTAACTCTTCAAACTAAACCCTAAAACCGATTACTTACTCTCACGCCGGAGGATAATCGTGGGAGACAATCCCACGATAAGCCTAACGGTGTCTTTTTGTTTTCTTAGTGCGCAGGTCTCAAGCATTAAGATCTAATTGATACGGAAACAAGGAACGCCCAACTTTTGTATCAACAAGTGGCGCCATCCGTGGGACCATACACTAAGAACTTTACTAAGAACTAGAATGACGAAGCACGGAAACCAAAATCAGCGGACTCTGCAGGCGAAGAAAACGCATGGTGACCCACAGGCGCAGAAGCAGCAAACTGATTCAGCCGCTAAGCAGGCCTCTGGAACAACCAGTGCGCCCAAAAGCCTAGGATCATACTCAGATCTGGCTTTTACTCCAGTAGAACCGCTCACAAGGACTACCCATGCTACTACAACAACCACTAGCGCAGTAGATCTACTACGCACTCCTTTCACCATGTCAGAATTAGACATCACTGAGCCGCCAAATGCACCTATCCGAAACAAGGGTCCTGATGTAGAAACAAACATCCTCGCGCTAGAAGGAGTCACGCCTGAACTACTAGCGCCAAGTGATTTCGTATCTCAAAACTATGAAACCTTGGCTGCGCTTATGCGAGAGGAAGCGAAAAAGAGGTCAAGTCAGAGTCTGCAAGCCCGACTCAACTTTGACCCTGAGCATGAAGCATCCCCACCGCGTTACCAAAAGGAAAGGCGCGAGAAGGATAGCCACCGACACCCAGTGTTTACTAGGATAGGAAGGAAAGTTGTGGGTGATGAAACAGTCAATTTACAGTATCCGGAGGAGCATGAAGACGATGGACGGCGCACCAATGTCCACGCTAGGCTTTGCAATCTCAAGAAATGCTATCTTTAGGAAAGGTTACGACCTCACACACGGACACCTCCGCACTTTAGTAAGTGCTCAATAAATATCCGTGTATTTACATTTTTGTTTCATCTAGGCAAATGTTTTTCTTTTTACAAAAACTTGCAAGTATTAATTCAATGTCGCGGTTTCTAGCTAATTCCGCGACACATTTCACTTTATTGTTTACATGTTATTTATGTCTCAATATTGTTGTTATTTTACTTTCTGCCTACATGGCGTGCATGCACTTATTAAAACCCACGATGGTAAAAGGATGAGTAAACCTACTAAAAAACTCGTTGAGTAAGAGGGTTGCAAACCCATCAACATCGGATCACGCATCCTTGTTAAACACCTTACTCTCAAGACGTTGGAGTAAGTTCAATGTGTATCCCACGACGGATACACAACAATGCACACTGTGCGCGTTTAACAAATTAGGAGTTAAGACACTTAGCTCCTTGATAGGATATTTGCAGTACGCTGCATATCAATTCATACGCTTGCAAATTTTATGAAATTAATACACGATTATGGATTCTTATAAATTTTCTTAAGTATGTACACAACAGTTTGCTTCTTAGACATAACATAGACGTCTTTTATGCAAAGACAAAAATAACTAAGTACAAACATTATAACCACAATCACATTTGATACAATATGCGTACAATCGTATTTTTCTTATGGACTACGAGTTCATACAAAATATAGACTTAACATGCACATGTGCAACAAAATGTTAATCTATTACAAAAAATTACCAAGACAAAAAATCTAAAAGCTATGGGTGCGTCTAAGCCCTGAACCGCCAACATGGTACACAGCACGACCAGTTCCCTCAAGCTCCTTCAGAAGACCACTATCTTGGGGCGACACTGTCGGTACGCTAACGGGCACTCCATCACACCTAGGAATATGTGCAGCACCGACACCACAAAGGATGGCCTTCCCTTTCACACCCCACTTCTTCGCAAGCCTCATAGCGTAGGCCTCTAAGGACTCCTTCAGAGAAATTTCCTTTTCAAGGGCAAAAGGACCCAGGACGTTGCGAGGGCGAGCGAAGATAGGTACCTGCAGCTGCGATTCATCTGGCTTGAGAAAATAGTCAGCTTGTACCTCTGCGCCCTCCGCTGCATGCCTAGCCAAGGTTAACCCCTCCATAATAACACCTATGGGGTAATCTTGGTCGCGCTCCAGCTGAGCAATGTGAGGAAGGTCTAGCAGCTTCATCTTTTCCATAGCAGCGACAAGCTCATCGAAGGAATCAGCATTATAATCGGGCACTTGTGTGGCAGGCACCTTCAACAATCCGCTCTCAGAGAGCTCCTCTATAGCCTGCGCCTTGCCACGAGCAAGCGCACGCTCCACAACTTCCCCAAAAGCCTCCCGTACCTCTTGGGATTCCAAAGTACCCAAGGCAGTAAGGCGTAGCCCATGGCTGATAAGCCACCTGCGCTCAGCGATAGAAGATACCAGATGTGGGTACAGCTCTTCGTCATACTCGATACTGAGCTTGCGCAGCTTGATTTCTTGCTTCTCCAGCGACTCCTCCACAGCCTTGCGGAAATCATCTAGTCTGGCGAAGTGAGTGCTCTTATTCTGCTCCATATACTTCAAGGCCCAAAGGCAAGTGGCCTTGTACTCTTTTGCGCCAGCGCGCTCTTGGTTCACTTGAGCAAACAATGATAGCCTCTCATCAGCAAGCTTCTGAGCATACACAGTGGTTGACTCTACTTCAGCCTGAGCATCAGCTAACTGCACCTTCAGTAGCGCAATTTCCTTATCCTTCTGCGCACTGCTGCTACCTTCACCCGCATGCCTAGCTTTGAGCTCTGCAACCAATGAGGCTTGATGCGCAGCAGCCAAGCATAACTCCTCAATCAACTGGTCCGTAGGCACATCTGCAGAAGCCTTTGCCCCAGATCCTTGGCTCCCCTGCGCAAGATGATCAGTTGGCGAGGGACTCGCCTTGGGTGGCGATTCCCCAGCGCGTGCTGCAGCATCACCAGCATCTCCAACACTGCACGCAAAAGGAAAGGGTTAAAGTTATTCTATTATATCAACGCATACTATGCGTTAAATTTTCAAAGACACAAGTCTAATCACTTACTTGGGGGAAGGAGGTTCCATTGTATCCTGCATAGCAACGGTGTGCGATGCATCTTCCTCTGATGATGATTGCTCACCAGAGATAAGATGGTGCCTTCTTTTGGACGTACCAGCGCCATCATCCCCAGCAGCCTTCTTACGCTTCACCCCTTGGCCAGCGCCCTCTGACTCACTCACAGCCCTAGAAACCCCCACGCTGTCTGACGAATCAGTCTGCGGTAGCTCTTCTACATGGATTTGTACCTCCGGAGTGGGAAAACTGCGCAGAGGAGTCGCCTCTAAAACAATTGGGGGTGTATCCTCTGGCTCCTCCTGCACGATCTCCATCGTGCGCCCCGCGGTAGCCTGTAGAACTGGCTCCTCGCCATTCTTTAAAGGGCGCACACCCACAGTCACTTGTTTCGGCCTCTCCAAGCGAACAACACCAAATTGATCCATCTCTGCGCAAAAAGCAACCAACAAACATAAAATGAGTTAGATAAGCTACAAAGGGAAGAGCGCTTACAACTAATAAGCGAAGAGGAAGGAAGGACAAGCACCCACCCCGGCTATTTTCGTCCAAAAAAGTTGGCACTTCCTCCGGACTACCGAAGTAATTGCGACTGATGCCCATGTGCACCAAAAACTCCTCTGGATACGCCTTGATCGGTATGCGATTGGCATTAATCGTCTCCGCATCATCTGCGCTATACGTTCCGGGGATGGGGCGCTCATCTCTCGGTAATGATTCTTGGGTATAGAACTCAAAAATCCATGGAAAAAATGCACTATCAACCCAAAAGAACTTCTCCTTCCAATTCCTCAGTGCGTCTAACTTTTCCGTATAGCACTGCAGTGACCCTGCGCGCTTGGAAAAGGACACCCACCCGTTCGACCACGACGTGTGGTAAAACGCGCGGAATAGATGGATTGTGGGTTCTATCGCTAACAAGCGACAATTCACTTCAAAATTAGTTATGTTTGCTGCACCTATACAGTGCAGTTGGGAAATATGAAGACGATAGTGGTTTAGAATATCGCACAAAAATAGGGAAATGGGCACACGTTGGTTAGCGAATTCGAAGAAACGTGTGTATACCCCTACTTTCCCTTGCGGAAAGTTCGCTATTGACGCAGTCGCCACCGGAACCACCGGGTGCAATGCGATAGGGATGTAATAATCTGAGGTGAACTGACGAAGTTCGTCCTCAGATATATCGGAAGTAAAATCGGATAACTGAAGAACCATGGTTAGAATTTAAAGGATTCTGAAGCGCACGCGCTGTTACCTTAGGAGTTGTTGATTTCTTGTTCGCTGTTTAAAGTTTTTAACAATGGCGGCAATGGACGATTTTACTGTGATAAGCACAGTGAAATGGAGATGACACTTTATATAGGGTTACAAGATCTCATGGATGATTGACATGTGTCACCCACTTGCTCTAATCGTGTGGCTGGGAGACCAAAAGGTGAAGCACTTTTTCACCCACCCCTCACAATTTACGAGGGAGATTCGGATTTACTTGGACTAGATTCATTGTATTGCTTTTAGGCGGGAAACACTTGAAGCTTCTCCGCTACGCAATCCGGATTATTTTTCGCTACAGTTGTTAGTCTAGCATCCGCAGTGGGTACACTGCGCATACTAGACTGGGGGGACATGATGACGTATAGTCCGCATTCGGGTCACGAACCCGACCAGTGGACGCTACTACCACTCAAGCCCATCACGAATGGGCTCAAGCCCATCACGAATGGGCTATCACGATAACGGTTTGGGCTTACAAAGGCCCAAACCCGAAGTTATTTATGGTCTTGATATAGGATATCTCTTATTTATGGGATATGTATCAAATGACCGACTTAGGCGGGATACGCCGAAGGGTAAGGAACACGAAACCAACAAGGATTTCGTGTGTATATAAAGAGCATCTCGACTCTCATTAAAGGTACGATCTAATAACCCTAACTCTTCAAACTAAACCCTAAAACCGATTACTTACTCTCACGACGGAGGATAATCGTAGGAGACAATCCCACGATAAGCCTAACGGTGTCTTTTTGTTTTCTTAGTGCGCAGTTCTCAAGCATTAAGATCTAGTTGGTACGGAAACAAGGAACGCCCAACTTTTGTATCAACAAAGGGTTTACTCGCCGATAAGATTAGAGCCAACGAGAAAGGGTTAATTATATACACTTCATATAAAACTAGCAATAAAACAAGTGACAAGCTACTTAATTATCAGGACAGGTCTTCTTATTGTCTCGAGTATCTATCTGTGTACGTGTGTGCTAATCGCTGATTCGTGCTCATTAGTTTAGTTTTCCACTTAATTATAACCAAACCGTGCCAGTCTCTCAGGCTGAACCCCCCTTGCGTTAGATTAGGTTGTATAGCTAACTTAGGATATTAAAATACTGATTAGAATAACTAGATAATACGTTCCACTCTTAGTGATCGACACTCTACTTACCATTATATTCATACTGACCGGGTACACTGCTCGTTAAGTGTGTGTGTTATTGATAAGTCGGCTAAATATAAATTTAAAACTTGAGTAGGCATTAATACTGCTAAACCGCAACGACACATAACGCTCCATCAAGTTTTTGGCGCCGCTGCCGGGGAGTGAATTGTTATTATCTGTTAATTTAATTTAGTATTTTAATTAGGTTTTTATTTTTAGTTTTTTTTTAGATTCTAACCACTAACCCTGTTATATATTAGATAGATTGCATTCATTGTATAATTTGCATATTTTCTGTTTTTGTTTGTTTTCTGTAATTCTTGTTTCTTTTTGTTTGATTTTATTTTTGTTTTTTCTTTTTCTGTATTTTTCTGCATTCTGCTGTCGTTGTATTGTGCTGATACAAACGATACGGCGCATCTGTTTTCACAGATACGGCGTATTGCGTTTAATTTTTATAAAATACAACGCGTTTAATAAATTCGAGTACGACGCATCTTTCCCCAAGATACGGCGTATTCTGTTTTTAATAAGAAATTTTTCTAAACCCTAACGCCATGCGACGCATCTGATTTAACAGATACGGCGTATTTTCTATTTAAATTAAAAACAGTTTTTCGAATTATTAAACAGAAGCGACGCATCTATCTTTATCGATACGGCGCATCTACTAAATCAAAAATCTTGTATTTTGAAACGTAACGAAAATACGGCGCATTAGCTTTTGTTAATACGACACATTTAATTTTAATAAATATAATCGATTTTTGATCATTTAAACTTGATACGGCGCATTCTAATTCATAAGCGGTGTATCTGTTTTTTGAATAAAAGTCTGATTAAATTTTAACGAAATAAGATACGGCGTATCCAACTTTTTGGATACGGCGTATCGTTTACAGATATCAGCAACTTTTATTTTTCGTATTCCGTTTTCGTTGTTAATTTTCTGATATCATACTTTCTTGAACATACCCTACTGATGCTTTTGTGATGATTTCAGGAAGTGCATGACCAGGAGTTCAACTAAGAACTTGATTAAACCTTTCGAAGATCCTGAACGAGCCTTACATTCGCTTAAAAGGCTTTTCAACACAAAAAGCTTTGAAATTTCAAGTTCGTTCGAGCTTGATTACTTTTCTGAAGAGAAGGAGGAAGAAGAAACAAAAACAATGACGGAAAACACTACTATGGAGGAATACATGAACAAAACCCGTGTTGATTACAGTTCAGGAGTTGCTAGACCGAAGTTTGATGAAAAGTCAAAGTTTGAGTTGAAGGGTCAGTTTCTCAAGGAGCTAAGAGAAAATGCTTTCAGTGGAACATAACATGAAGATGCTAATGAACATGTTGAAAAAGTCCTCGAGATTGCATATTTGTTTACTACAGAAGGAGTCTCTGACGATCAACTTATGCTAAGAATCTTTCCAATTTCGCTTAAAGGAGCTGCTAATAAGTGGCTAAGGAATGAACCTGCTAGTTCAATCACAACATGGGAAGATTTGAAGAGCAAATTCCTGAAATGATATTGTCCACCTGCTAAAACTGCTAAAAAGATGGAGGCTATCAACAATTTCAAGCAAAAGCCTGATGAAACTCTTTATCAAGCTTGGGAACGATTTAAAGACTTATTGATGAAATGCCCTCAACATTATCTAAGTCCAATGCAGGAGGTAATATTGTTCTATCAAGGATTGGACGTGCCTACTAGACAAATCTTGGATGCTAAGGGAGCTATGCCTCAAATGAGTGCAGCCGATGCTAGAAAAGCTATCCAAGAAGCTGCTGATCACTCTCAAAAATGGCACGACGGAACCTCTACTAGATCTAAGAGCAGCACTAATTTTGACGGGTTTGCTGCAATTCAAGCTCAATTGGATAAAATTAGTAGAGAGATGAAGAAGCGTGATGAGAAAGTTTATGCTGCCTAAGTTGGATGTGAAAAATGCGAAGGACCTCACTACACTAAAGATTTCCCTAAAAAGAATGAAAGTGAGACTTTTGAAGAAGCATACTACACACAAATTGGACAACCATTCCGACCTTCAGGAAGATTTAGGGAAGCTGCTCCGGGATAATATCAAAAGAACAACTATAATCCCACTTATCAAGAAAGGAGGCAGACTTTGGATGACACTCTAAAGCAAATTATGGCCGATGCTGCTAAAAGACATGAAGAGAACACCGCTATGATCAAAGAAATCCGAGCCTCAACGGATACTATAACAAGAAATCAAGGAGCTTCGATCAAAGCATTGGAACAACAAATCGGACTGATGAGCAAGGTTCTTCAAGAAAGGGGATACGAAAGTTTACCTAGCTCAACTGAAACTAACCCAAGAGATCATGTCAAGGCCATATACACTACTGAAGAAGTCACGCCTAACATACCTTTTCCTAGAAGATTGATGAATGGTAATGATGCTGCAAAGCCCGAATTTTTCTTTAATTCTTCAATCAGTTTAAGGAGGTTACTCTACGAGAAGGCAAAGATTGAAGAGGAGATCAAGGCTACAATAAAAGAAGAGAGCTCTGCAACCGACTTACGTGCCTTGCCTCATAAAGAAAAAGACCCAGGAAGTTTTACTTTACCTTGTTCAATTAATGACTTATCTTTCAATAATGCATTAGCTGACTTAGGAGCTAGCGTTAGTGTTATGCCCCTTAAGACATTCACTACCCTAGGACTAGGAAAATTAGCACCAACTAAGCTGCTTATTGAATTGGCTGATAAAATGGTAAAACGACCTGAAGGGGTTGCTGAAAATGTGCTAGTTAAGATTGAGAAGTTTGTTTTCCCCATAGACTTTGTTATATTAGATATGCCCGAGGATGTTAAGATTCCTTTAATCCTTGGAAGACCTTTCTTGTCTACCGCCCATGCTAAGATTAATGTGTTTAAAAGAAAAATCTCATTAAAGGTAGGGAATAATAAACTAGTCTATAAGTGCCAAAATCCTGCTAAAAGCATAATTAGAGGCGTCTATGTGCTATTATTAAGAGAACGTATGGACCTCGATCTTGAAGCTAGGCTTATAGGAGAAACATTGATTCAAAACAACTCAACTAATCCTAATCATGAGAACCTCGAGGAATTTATTGACCTTAATGTACCTACCGAACTTAGGCGCGATATTGTTAATGATTCTGATGATGAGTGGTATGATTGCGAAGTAATTAACAAACGTAGGAGAATAGTTGAGAATACAAATTTGAATAATGATATGTTTATTGAACTACCACCCCACCTTGCATATTTATGCCTATATAATAATAAGAATTTCCCGTCTATCATTTTGTCATCTCTGCCCGAAAGGGACAGAACTTTGTTTATACAGATATTAAAGAAGAATGGCGTGGAAATTAAGAACGAGCAAGGAGTGGTGGAGTTTGAACCCGAAGTATTGGAATAAGGAGCTGAACGTGAGTCTAACTTGAAGACTCTGGAATAAAGACAAGTGCTGACCGGGAGACAACCCGGAAGAAAAATTTTTACTTTTCTGTTCTGTGTCGAGTCTGTCAGACCTGCAGAAGATGCGGCGCATCTCCATCATAAGATGCGACGCATCACCTGCACTGGTCATATCTTATTTCATTTTCTGCATTTTTATTTTTGACTTTAAAACTTTCTGTCAGTTTATTTAATGCGGCGCATCCCTGGTTAAGGATGCGACGCATCTTTTATTCTGATTCGTATTTATTCCAGGCTCGATACGGCGTATCTTCTTCCATAAGATATGGCGTATCGACTGACCTGATGATTTACAGTTTAATTTTTTAGGTTTTATTTTTACTAACTACTAATGTATTATGCAAGTTTGAACCTTCTTAAATCAGGTGTGTTAAAGTCTAAATGGTATTATAGATTCCTGCATTTTTTGTGGATACATCATTTATGAAGCTTAAACGTTCTCATCCACAAGAAAGTTGATTTTTGCTCTTATACGAATATTGGAGGATCATACCGAGCAAATCTCAGGGGAGTTTTTCTGTTCTAATTCTTTTATTTTCTAGTTTTTAACCTTTGACACAAACAACGAGGACGTTGTTTAACTTAAGTGGGGGGATGGAGAATTAGAACACTTACTTGTCCTAAACTTTTTCAAAATATGCTTAAAATGCGCTTAATATATCAAAATTTAAAATTTTTTAGCATGTTCTTGTTTAAAGTCTAAATTACATAACCGCACACATAACTCTATTCTTTCAAAAATATTAAAACTTTAGTGTGTTGGTGACTTGTAAACTTTAGAACTTGGCTTGTATACTATTCGAGACCACCATAATGAGTATTATCTATATAATTGGAGTGACTTGTCTAAATTGGTAAATTTCTAGGATTACACCCAAATAGCCTTTATATGTTATGTGATATTAACTAACTACACTGGTTAGTTAACCCTCGTATAAACCCTTTGTTTACTCTCACTTTTAGAGTAAGATACCCCTAGAAAAACCCTCAGAGCCATTCCTTTCATTTCTTACACCTTTGTTATAATGTTTCGATACACCCTTACACCTTAGCTTACCCTGTAGATTAAAATCCGTGGTTAATTGCTTTAGGCAAAGTGTGTTTCCTTACATTACATGTGTTCGCGTGCGTAATTCATTATCTTTGGTTAGGTCGGGAAATTGCACAATGCAATTGGTATGAAAGTAAATATTGTATAACTTTTAGTTTATTTTTCGTGTGTTTGCTACTTTCACTATTACAGTTATTTCTGAAAGTATGAAGAGTATGGAAAAATTATCCGGAAAAATAATGATAGAAAAGTTGTGAAATTTTACACATATAAAGTTTCAAAAAAAAAAAAAAAAAAAAAAAAAAAATTGAAAAAAAAAAAAAAAAAAAAAAAAGGAAAAGTTGGAAGTTTGTTTTAACCAACTTATGTAAATTTTTATATTAAGTGGGAGATATCACCACTATTTGTTGTTGTATATTATATTTATGGATAGAATGGGAGTTGGCCGTTATGGGAACGCCAACTAAGGTTATTCTTTGATTGAGATTTTGTTGAGTATAATTCGTGTCTACCTAAAGCGTGTGTTTCAAGTGTTAAAGCGTGAGTTATTTAATGATATGAGTCTTATTCATGGAATGGTTGGGAAAGTGATTAACCACACTTAGGATTTTAATTTATCTGTTTTGTTTATTTTTCATTTTACACCAATTTGTATCCCAAATATTATCCATACCCTATATCATTCTTCATCCAAACCTTTGATTTATTGAGATTAGGGATTTGAGCAATCTTAAGTATCGTATTCGTGGATTCGGCTATGTATTTATGATTTTGTCGCCCTTTTTGATATAATATTATTGGTGAAGATTACTTGGTCCTATCTTTAGCCTATTCGAGTTAAGGATTTGAGCAATTGCAAGTATCGTGGTCGTGGATTCGATCATGTATTTGTAATTTTGTCGCCTTTTCTGGAATATGAGATCGATAGAGATTAAAAAGGATGATCAACCCTTAACCAACAAACCCTTTTTACTGCTTTAGACTTGTTACTCCTTGGCTTTAGTGGGGGAAATGCGTATACTTGCCAAGCCTATGATAGAATATTCGTCACGACTAAGCAACTAAACGATTTAGAATTGTTTTACATTAAAAATTATTTTGGTTTCTACTTCGTTAAGTGTTTGGTTGTGTGATTATGACAAAACGAATACGTGCTTAAATATAAAAATAAATCCTAATATCTTTTAGGATACATTTTCATATGATTAATTCTAAGGTTTACTTGGGGACAAGTAAAGTTCAAGTGGGGGGATATTTGATGAACTCAAATAAGTACATTTTATTATCATCATTTATCCTATTTATTTGACTTGTTTTATTATATTATATATGAGAATCGATACATTAATGTTTACTTTAGTAATTCTCAGGTAAAAACAAGCATTATGTGAAACTTGGCGATTTTGGACTAATTATGGAGCAAAACAAGCGAGATGTTAAAAGTCTACTGAAATTCAGAAGATGCGCCGTATCTCACTCAACAGATACGACGCAATATCATACTTAGATGAAACTTTGGTCAAAGAAGAAGATCAAGCTCGTTCTACTCCAGATACGCCGCAATATACTTCTAACATACGGCGTATCACTATCAAGATTTCACCAGTTACAATCCAAGACAGCTAAAGTACATGCGCCGCATACAAAGATCAAGTTACGCCGCATCTGAAGACGGTGTACGAATATTCCAGAATATATTAATCTTGGACCCCACGCGAAGTTAAGTCAATGCGCCGCATCTATCAACTCAATGCGCCGCATCTATCCCTGAGACAGAAACTATAAATACCCCAAGGACAGACGAATTTGAGAGCTCTCTCAGACATTTAGAGACCGAAGACCATATAACCCTAGAGCCGAATTCAGACGACCAAGCAGCACAAGACACACCTCAAACAAAGATACAAGAGCTGTAAGAAGGTCCTGCATGTATTCAATTCATTAAGTAGTTTTGTTTTATTGTTTTAGTACACTTTAATTCATCAGGATTGATGGGCTTGTGTCATGTGACTACGGAAGATCATGCACTCCCCTTAATATTGCTTTCCCATTAATTAAAGTTTATATGTTGATGTCTTTGGTAACTTTTATTAGTGCATTGATAACCTCTGTGTCTAGCTGAGTCTTGCTTGGGTCGCCATGCCCCTTCCTCGCCTATTTGTTTTAGCGTCTCTTAAATAAATAGGATAGACATAAGTAATCATTAAGGGTTTACTCGCCGATAAGATTAGAGCCAACGAGAAAGGTTTAATTATATACACTTCATATAAAACTAGCAATAAAACAAGTGACAAGCTACTTAATTATCAGGACAGTTCTTCTTATTGTCTCGAGTATCTATCTGTGTACGTGTGTGCTAATCGCTGATTCGTGCTCATTAGTTTAGTTTTCCACTTAATTATAACCAAACCGTGCCAGTCTCTCAGGGTGAACCCCCCTTGCGTTAGATTAGGTTGTATAGCTAACTTAGGATATTAAAATACTGATTAGAATAACTAGATAATACGTTCCACTCTTAGTGATCGACACTCTACTTACCATTATATTCATACTGACCGGGTACACTGCTCGTTAAGTGAGTGTGTTATTAATAAGTCGGCTAAATATAAATTTAAAACTTGAGTATGCATTAATACTGCTAAACCGCAACGACACATAACGCTCCATCAGTGTTTGATGTGCGTGTGCGTATGCTCTAATTTATACCCACGGTATGTCGTTGTGGTTTTAGCAGTATTCAAGTTTTAAATTTATATTTAGCCGACTTATCAATAACACACACACTTTAACAAGCAGTGTACCCGGTCAGTGTGAATATAATGGTAAATAGAGTGTCGATCACTAAGAGTGGAACGTATTATCTAGTTATTCTAATCAGTATTTTAATATCTTAAGTTAGCTATACAACCTAATCTAACGCAAGGGGGGTTTCAGTCTGAGAGACTGGCACGGTTTGGTTATGATTAATTATAAACTAAACTAATAAGCACGAATCAGCGAGTAGCACACACGTACACAGATAAATACTTGAGACAATAAGAAGACCTGTCCTGATAGTTAAGTAGCTTGTCAATTGTTTTATTGCTAGTTTTATATGAAGTGTATAGTTCGATGCAACGCACCGAGATTAAGTCCTTTCTCGTTGGTTCTAATCTTATCGGCGAGTAAACCCTTAATGATTACTTATGACTATCCTATTTATCTTTCTTCCTACTTTTCTACAGACGATAGAATGCATAGGCGATCTAATAAATAGGTGAGGAAGGGGCATGGCGACCCAAGACATGCTCAGCTAGACACAGAGGTTATCAATGCACTAATAAAAGTCACCAAAGACATCAACATATAAACTTTAATTAATGGGAAAGCAATTTTAAGGGGAGTTGAAGTGAATGATAACATAACACAAGCCCATCAATCCTGACCAATTAAAGTGTACTAATACAATAAAACAAAACTACTTAATGAATTGAATACATGCAGGACCTTCTTACAGCTCTTGTATCTTCGTTCAAGGTGTGTCTTGTGTTGCTACTTCGACTGAATTCGGCCTTAGGGTTTCTTCTGTCTCGTACTTCTAAATTGTCCAACCTCCGAAATTCGTCTGACTTTGGGGTATTTATAGTTTCTGTCTGAGGGCTAGATGCGGCGCATAGGATAAGTAGATGCGGCGCATTGACTTAACTTCGTGTGGGGTCCAAAATTAATATATTCAGGAATATTCGTACACCGCCAGAAGATGCGGCGTAATTCCATCCTTAGATGCGGTGCATGTCCTTGCTGTCTTGGATAATATCTTGTGAAATCTTGATAGTGATGCGCCGTATATAATAATTATGATCCGGCGTATCTGGAGCAGAATGGTCTTGATCTTGTACATTTCAGTAGACTCTTAACTTCTTGCTTGTTTTGCTCCATAAATAGTCCAAAATCGCCAAGTTTCACATAATACTTGTTTTTACCTGAGAATTACAAAAGTAAACATTAACTTATCAATTCTCACAGATAATATAATAAAACAAGTCAAATAAATAGGATAAATGACGGTAATGAAATGTACTTATTTGAGTTCATCAAATATCCCCCCACTTGAACTTTACTTGTCCCCAAGTAAACCTTAGAATTAATCTTATGAAAATGTATCCTAAAAGATGTTAGGATTTATTTTTATATTTAAGCATGTATTCATTTTTGTCATAATCACACAACCAAACACTTAACGAATTAGTAATAAAATAAAATATTTCGATAAAAGCAAATCTAATCGTTTAACTGTCCAGTCGTGACGAATATTCTATCATAAGCTTGGCAAGTATACGCATCTCCTCCACTAAAGCCAAGGAATAACAAGTCTAAAGCGGTAAAAAGGTTTTGAGGTTTAAGGGTTAATCATTCTTCTTAATCTCTATCGATCTCAAATTCCAGAAAAGGCGACAAAATCACGAATACATGATCGAATCCACGAACACGATACTTGCAATTGCTCAAATCCTTAACTCGAATAGGCTAAAGATAGGACCAAGTAATCTTCACCAATAATATTATATCAAAAAGGGCGACAAAATCATAAATACATAGCCGAATCCACGACTACGATACTTAAGATTGCTCAAATCCCTAATCTCAATAAATCAAAGGTTTGGATAAAGAATAATATAGGGTATGGATAATATTTGGGATACAAATTGGTGTAAAATGAAAAATAAACAAAACAGATAAATTAAAATCCTAAGTGTGGTTAATCACTATCCCAACCATCCCATGAATAAGACTCATATCATAGAATAACTCACGCTTTAACACTTGAAACACACGCTTTTAGGTAGACACGAATTATACTCAACAAGATCTCAATCAAAGAATAACCTTTAGTTGGCGTTCCCATAACGTTCAACTCCCATTCAATCGATAAATATAATATACAACAACTAGTGGTGATATCGACCACTTAATTCAAAACTTTACATAAGTTGGTTAAAACAAACATCCAACTTCTCCTTTTTCTTTTTCTTTTCTATTTTTTCGATTTTTTTTTTTTTTTTTTTTTTTAACTTGAAACATAAACATAGATGTGTAAAATTTCACAACTTTTCTATCACTTTCTTTCTGGATAATTTTTCCATACTTTTCATACTTTCAGAAATAACAGTAATAGTGAAAGTAGTAAACACACGAAAAATAAACTCAAAGATATACAATATTTACTTTCACTCCAATTGTATTGTGCAATTTCCCGACCTAACCATAGATAATGAATTACGCACGCGAACACAGGTAATGTAAGGAAACACACTTTGCCTAAAGCAATTAACCAACCACGGATTTTAATCTACAGGGTAGGCTAAGGTGTAAGGGTGTAACGAAACATTTTAAACATTGGTGTAAGAAACGAAAGGAATGGTTCTGAGTGTTTTTCTAGGGGTATCTTACTCTAAAAATGAGAGTAACAAAAAGGTTTATACGGGGTTAACTAACCAGTGTAGTTAGCTAATATCACATAACATATAAACGCTATTTGGGTGTAATCCTAGAAATTTACCAATTTAGACAAGTCATTCCAATTATAAAAATAATACTTATTATGGTGGTCTCGAATAGTATACAAGCCAAGTTCTAAAGTTTACAAGTCACCGGCACACTCATAGATTTGTGAATTTTTGAAAAGTTCACAATTTTTGAAAATAACGTCATGTGTGCAGCTATGCAACTTAGATCTTAAACAAAAACATGCTGAAAATTTTAAATTTTGATATATTAAGCACATTTTAAGCATATTTTGAAAAAGTTTAGGACAAGTAAGTGTTCTAATTCTCCAATCCCCCCACTTAAGTTAAACAACGTCCTCGTTGTTTGTATCAAAGAATTAAAAACTGGAAAATAAAAGAATTAGAACAGAAAAACTCCCCTGAGATTTGCTCGGTATGATCCTCCATTAGTATAAGAGCAAAAATCAACTTCCTTGTGGATTAGAACGTTTAAGCTTCATATTTGATGTATCCACAGGAAATGCAGGAATCTATAATACCATCAAGACTTAAACACACCTGAGTTAAGAAAGTTCAAACTTGCATAATACATTAGTAGTTAGCAAAAATAAAATGTAAAAATTAAAATGAAAATCATCAGGTCAGTCGATATGCCGTATCTTATGGAAGAAGATACGCCGTATCGAGCCTGGAATAAATACGAATCAGAATAGAAGATGCGTCGCATCCTTAACCAGGGATGCGCCGCATTAAAATAAACTGACAAAAAGTTTTAAAGTTAAAAATAAAAATGCAGAAAATAAAGTAAGATATGACCAGTGCAGGAGATGCGTCGCATCTCAGGATTGAGATGCGGCGTATCTTCTGCAAGCCTGACAGACTCAATACAAAATCAGAAAATAAAATAAAAGATAAGCATGGGTTGCCTCCCATGAAGCGCTTGTTTTTGTTCGAGTCACGAGCCTGACTCTACCCTTATTTACTGTGTAATAGGGTGTTGTTCCCCCCACTTGGGATCAAGTGCGGGTGATAGTAGCAATAAACACGAAAAGAGTGTAAAATTGCTAGTAAAGATGGAAGAAATACATAAAGATCATACCTTGGCAATATATGAACATCTTTCCTATTCTTACCCGGTTTGGTTGATAAATTGGATGACTTGCCCACTTCATCTGAAAGAGTAGTATGTTGAGGAAAAATGAGTCTCCTTTCTTCTTGGTTAGCCTCTTTGGTAGTAAGGCGTCCCTTGACTTCCGCAGAAGATGAGAAAGGGTCTTTAGCAAGTAAAAGTTCGAGTTCCTCTATAACCTTCATAGGGTCAAAATCATCATCCTCATCAATCATAGCAATGTTTAAGAGCTCATCACCAAATTCTTCCTCGAGCTCCACCAAAAACGGGTTGATCACAGGTGCTTCAATAGGTAGTGTAATAAATTTGTCCTCATCATTCTTTTGTTTTGCAACCTGTTTAGGAAAGCTAGCAAGATTATTAGTAACGGGATTAATAATATTAAATAAATTTGTACCACTTTGTGTTGTAAGTGACTCCAATTCATCTTGTGAATCTCCATCTTCAACTAGTGGTCTTGCAATTTCAGCATCGTCCCGAATTTCATCCTTCATTAAGTAATCCCAGATTTCTTCAAAATCCCTTGTTGGGTCAAAATCTGGTTGAGGTATGTCATCATAAACTATGGCGTCAAATGGTTCGAAATCAAAATTAGAATACTTTTCATCTTCATCCGTTGGATTGTCTAATGGCGGTAATACGATTGCAGAATATTCTTCAACGTAGGGTTCCGTATACACATCATCATGTGCAATCTCCGGAGAAAAAGTACTATCAAGAACAATTGCAGGAATTGGTTTCACGGTATATGAATCTTCTTCATCATCATTTGACATACACCAAGTGTGTTGAAACGGCAATTTGTTTCTTTCTTTCCTTGACTTATCTTGTCCTAAAATCAAGTATTCTTCCATAGTGATTTCTTTCGTCTCAATGACTTGTGCACCATATCTTGCTCTTTTCCAATCATTCACCTGATTATTGCTCAAGGATTTTTCCTTTTTAAACCTAATATATTCTTCCATAGTAATATCCGGATCGTCCATCTCCCTGAAATAAAACTTACTTGTGCAAAAGAAGAGTGAAACAATCAAAGTAAAATAAAAGCTGCTGATATCTGCTGATGATGCGCCGTATCCTATAAGTTGGATACGCCGTATCTTATAATCGTTAAAATTTAATCAGACTTTTATTCAGAAAATAGATACGCCGCTTGGAATTAGAATGCGCCGTATCGGTTTAATTATCAAAAATCGATATTTATTTAAAATTAAATGCGTCGTATTAACAAAAGTTAATGCGCCGTATTTGCGTTACGTTTCAAAATACAAGATTTTTTATTCAGAAGATGCGCCGTATCGATAAAAATCGATGCGTCGTATCTGTTTAATAATTCGAAAACTGTTTTTAATTAAAATAATAGATACGCCGTATCTGCTAAAGCAGATGAGTCGTATAGCGTTATCGTTTAGAAAAAAAAATTTATTAAAAACAGATACGCCGTATCTTGGGGAAAGATGCGTCGTATTCGAATTAATTAAACGCGTTGTATTTTATAAAAATTAAACGCAATACGCCGTATCTATGAAAATAGATGCGCCGTATCGTTTGAATAAGCTCAGTACAACGATAGCAGAATACAGAAAATACGAAAAATAAAAACAAACGAAAATAAACTAAAATAAAAGAAAACAAATAACACACAAAACAGAAAATATGCAAATAATACAATGAATGCAATTTAACCTAATATACAACAGAGTTAGCGGTTAGAATTAAAAACCTAATTAAAATACTAATCAAATTAACAGATAATAACAATTCACTCCCCGGCAGCGGCGCCAAAAACTTGATGCGTGTGTGCGTATGCTCTAATTTATACCCACGGTATGTCGTTGTGGTTTTAGCAGTATTCAAGTTTTAAATTTATATTTAGCCGACTTATCAATAACACACACACTTTAACGAGCAGTGTACCCGGTCAGTATGAATATAATGGTAAGTAGAGTGTCGATCACTAAGAGTGGAACGTATTATCTAGTTATTCTAATCAGTATTTTAATATCTTAAGTTAGCTATACAACCTAATCTAACGCAAGGGGGGTTTCAGCCTGAGAGACTGGCACGGTTTGGTTATGATTAAATATAAACTAAACTAATAGGCACGAATCAGCGAGTAGCACACACGTACACAGATAAATACTTGAGACAATAAGAAGACCTGTCCTGATAGATAAGTAGTTTGTCACTTGTTTTATTGCTAGTTTTATATGAAGTGTATAGTTCGATGCAACGCACCGAGATTAAGTCCTTTCTCGTTGGTTCTAATATTATCGGCGAGTAAACCCTTAATGATTACTTATGACTATCCTATTTATCTTTCTTCCTACTTTTCTACAGACGATAGAATGCATAGGCGATCTAATAAATAGGCGAGGAAGGGGCATGGCGACCCAAGCAATGCTCAGCTAGACACAGAGGTTATCAATGCACTAATAAAAGTCACCAAAGACATCAACATATAAACTTTAATTAATGGGAAAGCAATTTTAAGGGGAGTTGAAGTGAATGATAACATAACACAAGCCCATCAATCCTGACCAATTAAAGTGTACTAATACAATAAAACAAAACTACTTAATGAATTGAATACATGCAGGACCTTCTTACAGCTCTTGTATCTTCGTTCAAGGTGTGTCTTGTGTTGCTACTTCGACTGAATTCGGCCTTAGGGTTTCTTCTGTCTCGTACTTCTAAATTGTCCAACCTCCAAAATTCGTCTGACTTTGGGGTATTTATAGTTTCTGTCTGAGGGCTAGATGCGGCGCATAGGATAAGTAGATGCGGCGCATTGACTTAACTTCGCGTGGGGTCCAAGATTAATATATTCAGGAATATTCGTACACCGCCAGAAGATGCGGCGTAACTCCATCCTTAGATGCGGCGCATGTCCTTGCTGTCTTGGATAATATCTTGTGAAATCTTGATAGTGATGCGCCGTATATAATAATTATGATGCGGCGTATCTGGAGCAGAATGGTCTTGATCTTGTACATTTCAGTAGACTCTTAACTTCTTGCTTGTTTTGCTCCATAAATAGTCCAAAATCGCCAAGTTTCACATAATACTTGTTTTTACCTGAGAATTACAAAAGTAAACATTAACGTATCAATTCTCACAGATAATATAATAACACAAGTCAAATAAATAGGATAAATGACGGTAATAAAATGTACTTATTTGAGTTCATCAGTGTTCAAAACTACCACAGTGATGACAAGCCTTATTGATCATCTCAAAGTCACTTCCTAACCTTTGAGATATCATTCCATTCCAACTTCTTTGGTTACCTCTAGGCCTGTTTGTGATCTGCCTAGGTTTCTCAGTGTACTTAACAAATTTCTTAGACACCTTCTTACCAAAACTAGGTTTGACAAAATTAATCTGCTCAACACTAGGTTTGACTGTTACACTCTCAACCTTAGGTTTGTCCTTTTCCTGTTCCTCATCATCATCAGACACCCAATCCTCAATAGTAGGTGCATCAGATGTAACACCCCAACCCGACAAGGGTAGAAGCATCACATTATGGTGGCATATCAAAGCATAAATAAACAAACGCAAGCGAAATTCTTAACATAAATCAAAACATAAGTCAACATGACTTAAAGGATTACATAAGTTCCATAAACCAAAATGAAAGTAAACATAATCAAGGTCTAATCAATTGGTAAACATAAACCAAATCTAAGAAGTCTAGGGTAAGTCCACACTCAGCTCCTACTCTCAGCCCAAAGATAGCCCCAGTTCCTAACTTGATAAACCTGCCACGTAGAAAAGAAATGTGGCTGAGCTTAAAAAGCCCAGTGAACAGATATATGATAATAGAGAACAGAAATATAAATGTGGAGTTCAATTGAAGTACTATGGGGAACATAGGTAGGCATAATACAATGTAAGGGAAACATAGTGTATAGGTTAAGTAATAGGAATTTATGCAGTCGCCTGCATAAAAAAGAATCATAATACCACGAGCTCAGAAACATAATCATAATCTTCATATCATCTTCATAAGTAACATGATGGAGTGATCAGCTCCCAGAATTGTGAAGGGCATGTATTGCACACAGTACAATCACCAGAAATATCTCACATCATAACCATAACATAAACATATCTAGGATGCATCTATACACCCCTGCAGAAATCATAATCATCGTGGCCATAAATATTAAATAACAAAAGGGATGGGATGGAACATCACTCAACCACCCTAGAGTCGTGCCATCGGTGCATCAATAACACGGTCATGGTACCTCCATGACTAGGAAAGTTCAGGTAACATAAAGGTTCATAAACAAAGGCTCATATCATAGTTGTCATATCATAAGGTTCATAGCAAAGGTTCATAGTGAAGGTTCATATTAAAGGCTTATAGTGAAGGTTCATATCAAAGGTTGTAAGTCACAAAGGAAACCTTAAAGATAAGGTCAGAATATCCATACCTTGAGTAAATGAAAAGCTGAATAAGGAAAGGATCACAGAATGGGAAATACTCCTCTTCAGAATCTACACATGATATAGTAGTACTTATTAATAGCTTGTTTTATAAGTTGTTTACTCATTGATGTTGTTCTTATTACATATTAGGGCTTCTTTCCATTTCTAGTAACTTTCCCCTTTTAGTAACCTTCTATTTTTAGTAACTTTCTATTTTTAACAGGTTTCCAAAATTAGTATGTTTTCTGGGTAAGTTTCCATATTTAGTAAGTTTCCATAATTAGTAAGTTTTAACACGACTTCCCAATTTAGTTAAATTAGGTTTAGGGTTCGGGATTATCAATTAGGTTTAACGTACCCACACACAAGTCAACACGACATTAACAAGACACACCCGATATAGGAACATGCATTAGGGCACCAAACACCAAAGGAACACATTTAACACCTATGTAATACATGCATACACATTAACTGGTTTTATCACAAAATTAAGCCCATTAAACGAATTTTAAAAATGTATCAGAATCCCAAACTAAAAATCAAAAAACTTATCACAGGAGCCCATATGTCTTAAGAGTCTACTTGAATTTTTATAGATTTTATTATTAAGTGGATACCCCCTTTCAAAAATCGTTTATGCTAACATGTCCAGATTCGGATCTGCAGATACACTTCAAAAGTATGCAATTAAAAACCTAACCACATGACTTCAGAAAATTCTACAAAAATTCCAGGAGGTATTAAACATATGAAATATGATTCCTCTAAATTTGTGGTCTCTAGTTTACTACGGTTTGAAAATGAAAAATCCTAAACCACAACTGAAATAAAATTCTGCCAGAACAGTTTTGATATATCAACACAATAAATTCAAAAATACAACCAAATCATACTCAAATCCTTTCAAACCAATTGGACTACTTTAATATGACCCTAAACTGAGTTTACAAGTAAAAATCCAGAATTAAACATTTAAAAAACTCATTGTATGATGCACACATATTTGACCATCAATTCTGTCCCGATCAAAAACAATACATAAACCCTAATTTGACTCATAATTAATTCCTAGGGTTTCAATTTTTTAATGTCTCAATTAATGATCATTAATGATTGATTTCTAGGGCTTGTTTTAAGTGTGATCTAGGTCGACATAGGCTAGGAATAAAGGCACCAAACAAACCACCAAAACCACGACACAAAATAGTTGACAATAGGCGTACATGTTATGATTTCATGCATGATTTTACTAGGCATAATAACAAGTATATTAATCATGATTCAATTGATTATATAGCATGGTTTTATTCTTGATTACATCCTGTATGTGTCGACTGAAAAGAATATAAGGGAAAAACAAAAAGAACCTGTTGTCGACTAGGAACACAAACCGAATGGAAGACAAATAGGGCTCGGATAGCACACAAGAAAACCCCAACGATTAGCACTTCTAGCCTAGCTCCTTCTTCTTCTTCTTGCCGATTTTCTTAGGGAGAATAGGGAGGATATTGAGTGTGGAAAAATCTTTGAAAAACCATATATTTGGTGAGGAATAAAAAGGTAGGCTGTGTGGTATTTTTAGGGGGGATTTAGCCTTGCCAATTTTATGTTATTTGGTGAGATCTTTTAGTGTTTACCTTCCAAGTTAATGTATGTAGACTTGTACCTAGTGTAGGTTCAATGAGGGTGGCGTTTTTTTTTTTTTTTTTTTTTTTTTTTTTTTTATATGCATATAGCTTAGGATTTAATTTTAATTATAAGGTAATGTATTATACTTAGTTTAATTAATATATAACTTAGGATATGTAGTTTTATAATTCTCTTTTTAATTTATGTGTTCTTGTAAAATTTCAAATTAGAGGGGTAATTTAGGGATTTCAACTGAATGGAAAATGAGGGTTTTACAACTCTTCCCCTCTAAAAAAAATTTCGTCCTCGAAATTTGAGTAGACAGATCAGATGGAAACGTATCGAATCGCAGAAAGCACATGGATAATAAATACGCATAACTCTTCAGTTTCTCAAGTAGTATCGTCTTCAGTATAGTCTGATAAGATCGTTTAAGCCCATCCAGGATATGTTTTACAAACATCATTGATATGCACAGCGGAATTAACAAACATCAATAATGTTAAACAAGGTTTTTATTCAAGCGCGCTTCATCTTTATTCAATACTAATAAATAAACTAACTACTACATACTAATTAACGTGTACACACACACATTTCTATTAGACTCTCATTGAAGAGTTTTATGTTTCTATATCTCTATTACTGCCGCCTAATACCCTTTATAAAAAGGGTTTACAAGAAAACCTATCTTTCATAGGAAGCTAACTAAATTATTACATTTAGTCCTTGTTGTTTCACGTTTCATGCATATGTAGTTTTGTAATCATCAAATCTAATTCCCAACAATCTTCCCCTATTTGATATTACAAAACTATCTCCATGAAACAATCTTCAATGCTTCCTTAAGATCTTCTTGAACATGTCACCACACATAATAAGCTGCAAATCAATCTTCTTCCCCTTTTTGTAATCATCTAATAGGGGTCTTCCATGCAACTTGAATCGAAACACTTCCCCTTAAGTGGTGCATGTAGATGGTTAAACAAGCTTCCCCTAAAACCAATATGTTTACCATCTCTTGAATCACGAACTCCGTAGGCTTTATGGAATGGTTACTAATGAAGAAAACCGAGTATAACGAATTCGATGAAGAAGTAGAATTTCCCAAACTTGCGTCTTATATCTTGTACTATCCACGTGACTCCAAACTCATACTAGAAGTAGGTCGCAACCTCTTGACAAATCCTCAACTATATGAGACACTGAGCACTACAATGTAACTCCTTAAAGTGATAGCAAATGTGAGCATTAAGCACCCTAGTTTGTAGATCACACACCTTTGCTAGATTCATCAAGTCTTTGTCACCGCATTAACACACAAACAAGTTATCTCCAAATGTTGTAAGCCATTTGAGATATGATAAGAACACGCACCTGTGAAACTCAAATACAACATCAAATAAGCAATATTCAATTTTCTTCTTCAAATAATCCCCAAAACGAGCCATAAAAATAAACTATTGTTCGAGATCCAAAACTGCCCTAGCAGTACAAACCAGCAATACAAAGTTTATAACCAGCTGTATAAACTTTTCAATCTCCAAAGCGAGCAGTACAAACTGTTGTCGAGCAGTACTAATTTTCTTGAGCCAGCAGTACCAATGTGAATGAGAGCAGTACTAACTGCTAAGGTGAGCAGTACAAACAATTTAAAGAGCAGTAGAAACTGGCAGTACTTAAAATTAATTGACCCACTCTCCACTTGCACTAAGCGACACAATCTTTAATGAGTACGAGGGATACATGCGATTTCAGCCCCACAAGTGAATATAAAAACACAATCGAATCTTAAATATAACAGTTGCTGCTGACGACAATCAATTCCCACATATCGACCCCACAACCAATTAATTTTCATCAGTACAAGGTTTAACCTGCTCTTTACATCCAGGAAGATGACAAACCCTTTTATTAATTAACCACAAGCGATAAACAAAATAACCACTTGTTCAAAACGTCAACACCAATCAGCCACATTTATTGATCAACGATCGATTTCATTTAATTAGATCAATCAGTACGAGAATAATATAAACTTTAATTACCGATCAGATACACTTCATCTTGCAATCAGATATAATATACCATTGTCGCCAAGTATATATTGAACAGATCGATACCAAAACAAAATAATGATTACCTCATAATTCTTAAAGACCATTGAACCTTCACCAGATCTGCTCTTTTTCCTTCGAATCTGCTTCATCTCCAACAGTAACAACCTTGTAGATCCTATATATCAAGAGCCACCCGCTCTGATACCAATTGATAAGATCGTTTAAGCCCATCCAGGATATGTTTTACAAACATCATTGATATGCACAGCAGAATTAACAAACATCAATAATGTTAAACAAGGTTTTTATTCAAGCGCGCTTCATCTTTATTCAATACTAATAAATAAACTAACTACTACATACTAATTAACGTGTACACACACACGTTTCTATTAGACTCTCATTGAAGAGTTCTATGTTTCTATATCTCTATTACTGCCGCCTAATACCCTTTATAAATAGGGTTTACAAGAAAACCTATCTTTCACAGGAAGCTAACTAAATTATTACATTTAGTCCTTGTTGTTTCACATTTCATGCATATGTAGTTTTGTAATCATCAAATCTAATTCCCAACATAGTCCTTCCAAAGGATTCTCACAATCAGACCGATCTTGTTTCTCATAATTCATAGCCTTAGATCTTTATCCAGAGTAGATCATAATGAATCAGATCCAACGATTACGAAGCGTACATGTAACAGACAATAGGTGTACTTCTCTATAGTAACGCATGGAATACATACGGACAGAAAACAGATTGGGTGATAAAATTAAACGGTAAAAAGCTCTACAATGAGTCTTAAGATTCTTAACAGATGAAAAAAGGTCAACAAATACGTGTCGAGAATTCAAACGTATCCAGATGTCTAACGATGAAAGCAGAGTATTCGCACAGGTAGAATGAACCTAAGGTCTCACTAATCGCGGATAATCTTCATTAAATGTCAGAAATCTAAAGCTTCTCAGGCACTCCTCGAAATATCCTATGATCACAATAAAGGTACGTTATATGACGTAAGTATTATCACGTTAGCTACGCGTCATAATACTAGCATCATATAAATATACCTTCATGATGGTCATACTTTATCTCAAGTTGTGAATAAGCAACCTATCATCAACCTCCTAGTTCTCCTTCACTCTCATAGGTCATTAACGGGACAGAGATAGGGAAAGCAGGTCTCATCATACAGATAAAGAAAACGTAAATATGCCTAGCAGAAATGAGGTACGCCATCAATTGCATCACTTCTTCCACGATTCATCAAAATTCTCAATACATGATAAATAAATCAACATACGAAGGATCATCATAGAACAAAATTACCAATTGAGAATTTAAAACATTCAAAGGATTTTATTCAATAAAACACCACACCAGTGTATCATGAAATGAAAGGAAATAAATGTCAAACATCTGAATCAAACGAAAATGAAATTAAGAAAACTAGTTGCGGGCATGGTCTCCTGGCTGATTCAGCTTGTTGTCTCTGGCATTTCTGTTGTAGTCTGTGGCACGATTCTTGGGCAGTCTCTGATCTTGTGTTCTGTGGAGCCACAAGAATAACAGGAATTAGCGACTCTGTGGCACGCACCTCTATAGTACTTCCCACAAGTGACACACAGTGGCACTCTAGCTTGATCTTGGTTCTGCTCTTAATTTGTAGCCCTTGATCCACGGTTGAGTTGCTGTGATTGATCTCTATTCCTTCATGACCTCTGGTTGTTGTTGTTGTGCTGTCGATCATATCCATGTTTGTCTGCACCCCTCTGATCCTGAACCCTCGGCTCATGTCTTCTCTGGTCGTGACCCCTATCCGTCTGTCCTCTGTGCTCATAACCCCTATCTGTCTGACTTCTCTGCTCGTGACTCCTGTGACTGTTACCCTGACCCCTCGACTGAATGCGATCACCATCTCGGTTCCTCTTGTTGTAACCACCACCCTCATGAAGAATCTTGATATTACGGGCGGCATCGGCAACTAATGACACATCTACAAAGTCAGTGTTAATGACGCGATCAAGTACCCATTTCTTCAGACCCCATTTGAAATGCCTTGCTTGTCGGCGAGCATCTCCAGCAACTGGCCCCACAAAACTAACCAACCGCAAAAACCACTGCATATACTCTCCAGAGGACTCACTCTCACACAGATAAATCGAGCTGTACTCACGCTTGAATCTCTGCTGCTCTGATAAAGGGAAATTGATGTTTTAAACTTTTATGAATTAAGCTACCACTAATTACCTACTAATTACCTACTAGATCTAGAGAGAGAAAGCTAGAGAGAGAAAGAGATGGAAGGGAGATGATTACACACACTTAACAATAAACCTTCTTAATTCATCAACCAACAACCCTCTCCCTTGGATGGGAGGGGTATTTATAGTTTTACATGAGGATGGGCTTGAAGCCCTAATTCTTTTAACTAATACAACTTTAAACATAATAAAATAAATAAAACGACACAGCCCATGGGCCTTCTACATGGGCTGGGCCTAATAACAAACCTAAAGGCCTAAGCAACCTTAATATAAAATGATCAATACTTAATTAATACAAACGCGGTTCCTAACAATCTCCCCCTAAGTATTGGTCATCAAGGTTGCATGACGTCGTCTTTGCTTCTTATGGCTTAGACGTCTTCAAAATCTTTGTTCTTTGTTCTTGATAGTGATGTGATACGATATGGTAGTGATCAGCCGTGTTCCAACGATCTTTGCTTCCGGTGTCTTCACGTCTTCTTCACCATGCTCATATTTCTTTTGACTCTGATTCTTCAACTTGTTCTCAGTTCTTTAATGTTTATCTTTGAGAAAGGATGTAGCGCTTGAACTCTAGACTTTTCTTTAACAATTCTGAACTTTTGATATTTCTGAGTCTTTGTGAGAACTTCTCTTTAGGATATGAGCATGATGGAGTCTTGATGGTGGCTGAACTCCAGATCTCCAAGCTCCGCATCAGCAACAGCACGAACCAACCGGTACTTACAGGCTCAGACTTGAGATCATCAACAGCATAGTGTGAAGACTTTCTCAAATCCTAACCCAGACCGTTCTGAACCGGATACCCTCGAGAGGGCTTACACGAACACACCGAAGTGCACCCACGATTCAGTGAGTCGCTGGAGATCACCCCACGACTGTAGACCGTTTGGGACAAAACACTAAGCGTAACCCACAAGGAGTTACCGAAGTGACCTGCTGTCAGAGTTGTTTGATGTTGCTCTGGCAGGATTTCCATTCAATCA
The DNA here is from genome assembly GCA_021014915.2 of Artemisia tridentata subsp. tridentata. Lineage (NCBI taxonomy): Eukaryota > Viridiplantae > Streptophyta > Magnoliopsida > Asterales > Asteraceae > Artemisia > Artemisia tridentata. The sequence goes on from CP139504.1 coordinate 358,047,007, forward strand.
TTGATAATCACAATTGTGACTTTTCTCATGAATGTTCTCGGCAGATTGCTAAGATCTGCGAAGGACACTTTCTTAATTTTACACCTGCTGCCCATGATGTAGAACAACAGAGTAATTCTAAGTGTACCTAAGAGATCTTTTTATGAATCTCATGGCTCTAGACTCAATTAGTGCATATTTGTTTGGTCGTCGGAGGCGTGGAGCAGATTGCCTCCTTTTCAATATCAACACTCTCGGAATGAGAGGTCGATAGATGATGAAGGGTTCTCCGTGAGAATGAAACAAATGTCTTTTGAGAGACACTTGAGTGGCTTAGAAGGTTTAGTGCAGTGCGTCACTGGGTCCATGACGTCTTTGTTCTTCAATACCGGTGATGCTCATCAACCAGTAGATTATGAATTGAACCCGGTGTCTGCCCTAAGGTTGAACAAATGGAGGGCTATTTCTTTTCACCCTTTTCTTTGCTTTTCCTTTTAATTCTTCAACCCCTTCTTTCTCCGTTCATTCATTTTTCTCCTTTTTTAATCATACCTAGGACTTTCTAGTTCTAAACTATTGGTGTTGTCCTTGGGTAGATCCCTCCGGCTCTGGCGGATCATAGGACGGTTTTCCCTAACCTTAGTCACCTTATAACTCCATGACTATCCTAATGATGCCATAAAACCAAACCTTTTGAAAAATCTCTCAAAGTGTTTATGTTTGTAAAACACATTTTGTTAACACTTTGAGAGTTTTGTTATTTTCAGAAGAACTCCCCCTTAACATGTGCTCATATGTAAATCACTTTGAAATTTGCACATGTCGGGAAGAGTTGGCACTTTTTGAATTGATTGACTTTCAATGAACATGACCTTCGCGAGACACGCTTACATCACCAGTTGGACTGGCTTGAAATTATTACCTGTCCCGGTCATATTCAAAGATCGTCGCTCGAAATTGGTACATTCTACTCAGATATATCCTTCGCGAGACACGCTTACATCACCAGATGAACTGGCTTGAAATTATTACCCGTCCCGGATATACCTTTTCGACTACTGACTGTTATTATCATCAATTCGAGGGTCAATTCTTGAGTCTTACACTCATGAGATTCCAGCAATGAGATACCATATTTTAATCACTTTTTCATTCTCCCCCTCAAAAATAGCATAGTTATGATGTTTTTGAAAAAAACTGTTGATTAAAATATGCTCTTTTTGAGGTGTTTGTGGAAGAACGTCAAGAACGTTGGTAGTTTTGAACAAAGATTTTTCAAATACTCCCCCTTAACAAGGGAGTACTTGTCCTTATGAGCAGAATGTTTGAAAAACTTTTTAGAAAACATTCTGGTTTTAATTCTGCTCATAAGTAAGAAGCTTTCGCTCCTTTTTCAGGATTGAGGCACTGAAGCGTACCTCAGGGTCCTTTCTTTACAAGAGCGGGTTGTACACTGTTATGTGTGCACAAGCCGTAATAATGATTAAATATGAATGAGATGATGAATAATTGAACAAATAATGAATGTAGTACCAGTGTTCATTACTCAGGACGGCGAAATGTGAGAATGTTAGGAATTTTAGCTCGACCTCCAACATAACTTTCCAACCGACGCATCTGCTCCCGAAGCTTAATCTTCTTATCTATCCTTTTCACAAACTTCCTTGCTTGTCTTTTCTCCTTCCCGCCCAAGTTCAGATTTGACTAGTTGGATGGTTGGGTCACTGAACTTACGAAGATCTTCGAAACCCATAAATCTTGTACCAGCTCTCTTTCTATGATAGTATACTCCAAATGGTTTGTACCCAAAGGTGTATGGTTGCTGATCATGAATGTTTTCTGGTGCGAAGTCTGGCTTGGTGAGATTTAGCATGGTTTGATAACTTTCAACTCCAAGATGAACATCTTCAACCCGTTGTCGAATCACCATATTGCGAATGAAGATGAGAAGGGAGTTGATGATAGCATACTGAAGCCGTCCAGGGAGGTGTTCAAGTTTTCCCTGAATCTTCAATAGATACATGTCCTCGATATCATTGGGGTTAAGGAGAGGATAGTCAGCTTCGGTGAACACATACTCCTTATCATTGCTTCGTCTTACAACGATCTTCGTTAGAAAGTTATACCCATACATAAACTCTGTTTCAGCATTGACGATAGACATAATCCTATGACTGCTCCATACCTCGTCCCCTGTTCTTCTCATGGCCATCATATATTTGTAGTACAACCTCCGCAGATTTGGCCAATGATGGATCCCAAACACAGCATCTTCATTATACTTCTGTATCTTTCTGCTCCAAAGATTTTTGATTTGTTCTTCAAACCCTTCTAAGGCATACCTGGCTGCCGGGTATTTGGTAAGTGAGGTGGCATATCTCTTCTCAGGGTTCGTGCTACCGTACATGAGGTAATCTAAATCTTTGTTGAAGAAGTGTGCTATGGGTAACTTGAGGTTGTGAGGTGGTCCGACAAGAGGTAAGGGTTGCGTGTAGTTACGAGGAGGTAACGGTTCTTCAGTTGATTGTTCTTGTATCCAGTTGATGTTATCGTTTAAGGCTCTAGCTACTTGTTCAACATTGTACTCGAATTCCAGCACTGATGTTGAAACAGTTGAAAATTCTATGAATCCACTTTTGCGAACTCTGATGATATCTTTCAGACCTAGTTGCTGGATGATGAACTCAAATAAGTACATTTTATTACTATCATTTATCCTATTAATTTGACTTGTTTTACTATATTATGTATGAGGATTGATACTTAATCGTTTACTTTTGTAATTCTCAGGTAAAAACAAGCATTTGGTGAAACTTAGCGATTATGGACTAAAAACGGAGTAAAATGATCAAGATTGGAATTGGTTGTTGGAATGAAGAGAATGAAGACCACTGCCTGACTTTGAAGAATGCGCCGCATGGATTTATCCCATGCGCCGCATATGAAACTTTGGTCAACGAAGAATAACCAACTTGTTCTGCTCCAGATGCGCCGCATCTCACTCGTTACATGCGCCGCATCACTATCAATATTTCACCAGATACGATCCAAGATACAAGAGGACATGCGCCGCATCCAAAGATGAAGATACGCCGCATCTTCTGGCGGTGTACGAATATTCCTGAATATTATAATCTTGGACCCCACGCGAAGTTAAGTACATGCGCCGCATCTACTTACTAGATGCGCCGCATCTTACCCTCAGACAGAAACTATAAATACCCCAAGACCAGACGAATTTGATGTGACGACATATATTATATACGAGACCGAAGACCAGAAACCAAGGACGAATTCAGTCAAGGCAGCAGCACAAGACACACCCAAATCAAAGATACAAGAGCTGTAAGAAGGTGCTGCATGTGTTTAATTCATTAAGTAGTTTTGTTTTATTGTGTTAGTGAACTTTAATTCATCAAGATTGGTGGCTTGTGTAATGTGACAACGGAAAGGTTGCACTCCCTTAAAACTGCTTTCTCATCAATTAAAGTTTATATGTTAGTGTCTTTGGTGACTTTTATTAGTGCATTGATAACCTCTGTGGCTAGCTGAGCGTTGATCGGGTCGCCATGCCTCTGCCCTCGCCTGTTCATTAGATGCCTATGTATTCTATGGTCTGTAGAAAAGTAGGAGAAAGATAAACGGGATAGTCATAAGTAATCATTAAGGGTTTACTCGCCGATAAGATTAGAACCAACGAGAAAGGACTTAATCTCGGTGCGTTGCATCGAACTATACACTTCATATAACACTAGCAATAAAACAAGTGACAAACTACTTATCATAAGGACAGCCCTCTTATTGTCTCGAGTATTTATCTGTGTACGTGTGTGCTACTTGCTGATTCGTGCCTATTGGTTTAGTTTATTATTTAATTGCAACCAAATCGTGCCAGTCTCTCAGGCTGAACCCCCTTGCGTTAGATTAGATTGTATAGCTAACTTAATATATTAAAATACTGATTAGAATAACTAGATAATACGTTCCACTCTTAGTGATCGACACTCTACTTACCATTATATTCATACTGACCGGGTACACTGCTCGTTAAGTGTGTGTGTTATTGATAAGTCGGCTAAATATAAATTTAAAACTTGAGTAGGTATTAATACTGCTAAACCGCAACGACACATAACGCTCCATCAAGTTTTTGGCGCCGCTGCCGGGGAGTGAATTGTTATTATCTGTTAATTTAATTTAGTATTTTAATTTGGTTTTTATTTTTAGTTTTTTTTTAGATTCTAACCACTAACCCTGTTATATATTAGATAGATTGCATTCATTGTATAATTTGCATATTTTCTGTTTTTGTTTGTTTTCTGTAATTTTTGTTTCTTTTTGTTTGATTTTATTTTTGTTTTTTCTTTTTCTGTATTTTTCTGCATTCTGCTGTCGTTGTATTGTGCTGATACAAACGATACGGCGCATCTGTTTTCACAGATACGGCGTATTGCGTTTAATTTTTATAAAATACAACGTGCCAGTCTCTCAGGCTGAACCCCCTTGCGTTAGATTAGGTTGTGTGCTAATCGCTGATTCGTGTACGTGTGTGCTAATCGCAACGACACATCACGCGCATCAAGTTTGTACTGACCGGGTACACTGCTCGTTAAGTGTGTGTGTTATTGATAAGTCGGCTAAATATAAATTTAAAACTTGAGTAGGCATTAAAACTGCTAAACCGCAACGACACATCACGCGCATCAAGTTTTTGGCGCCGCTGCCGGGGAGTGAATTGTTATTATCTGTTAATTTGATTAGTATTTTAATTAGGTTTTAATTTTTTTTTTCTAACCGCTAATTTGTTGTGTATTAGATTAATTTGCTTTCATTGTACTATTTTGCATATTTTCTGTTTTTGTGTGTTATTTGTTTGCTTTTATTTGTGTTTATTTTTGTGTGTTTTTATTTGTTTTATTTTTCGTATTTTTTGTGTGTTCTGCTATCGTTGTACTGAGCTAAATCGAACGATACGGCGCATCTGATTTTTCAGATACGGCGTATTGCGTTCAATTTTTATAAAATACAACGCGTTTAATTAATTAGATACGACGCATCTTTTCCCCAAGATACGGCGTATCTGTTTTTAATAAGAAAATTTTTCTAAGCGATAAAGTGATACGACGCATCTTTTCCCCAAGATACGGCGTATCTGTTTTTAATTAAAAAAAAAATTTTCTAAACGTTAACGCGATACGACGCATCTGCTTTAGCAGATACAGCGTATCTATTATTTTAATTAAAAACAGTTTGCGAATTATTAAACAGATACGGCGCATCGATTTTTATCGATACGGCGCATCTTCTGAATCAAAAATCTTATATTTTGAAACGTAACGAAAATACGGCGCATTAACTTTTGTTAATACGACGATTATAATTTGATAAATATAGTTGATTTTTTATATTTACTTTGATTGGTCCGCTACTCTCGTGTGCAAGTTGTTTATTTTCAGGATAAATGATGACTCGAGCATCACCATGAAGGATTACATTCTAAACCAAACCAAGAGAAGCTAGCTGGAGTGATCAAACGAAACCTCTTCGATTATCCAACCAACCCAAAGGGAAGTTCTCTACATCATAATCTCAATTTTACCTATCCGTATAATACATCTGATTCAAATTGTAATCTTAATTTTGTATGCTTAAAAACGATATTTGTTCCTAACCTCGGAATAAATTCTTATCCTCTAAACTATAAGATTACAATTGTTAATAAAACGTTTATACCTATTGCTCTTATTTTGAATTCATTTATATCGTATGGTGTAACCGTTTTACCCCAATTTGGTATATATAGAATCGTGTTGCGGAGGCCAAGGTACGTTCCTTATTTAAATTTCGTTTACTAACTTAGCGATACGGCGGATCTAATTATCCAAAGCGCCGTATCTCTGACCAACTAGGATTCATTGACTAGTCAACGAAAATAAATAGATACGGCGCATCCCAATTTCCAATACGGCGCATCGTTTTGCCCTATAAATACGACGGGAATGCGCCGGATCTAAAATCTTTACCGCATACACACACACAGTTAAGAACTTTCACACACTGAAACTATACTCTTAATCCGATAATTTTTCTTAAATCCGCCTCTAATCCGATATATAATTCATCTCCTAATCATCAAATTAAGGTAATCATTCTATTTCGATTTAATCTTGGTTGATACGAAAATTAGGGTTTATGTGATTAATTCGATTTGTGCTTAATTGATGTAGAGATATGATTAGGACTTGTAATAGATGATCTTCCCCGTATTTAACTTGCGTAAATAATCGAATTTCTGGCCTAGTTTGCTTTTAACGAAGATTTGGGGTTTATAATTCGATTTTGAATATTTGGTGGGAAATGGATTAGTAATGGTATATTGAGCTATTAGAACTGATATAAGGAGTATATGATACTGTGATACTTAGTGTTAGTTTACGTCACGGATACGGATTCTTGAAAAGGCCTACCTGATCCCCTTTATTTATACTGATATGCTTTTAGATGCGGCGCATCTAGGTTGACTGATGCGGCGTAACGACCTATTTCCAAATTAATAAAATTCTAGATACGCCGTATTGATAAATCTAGATACGACGCATCTACATACGCCGTATCTCAACTCTTGCTCCGCATCTCTTATATTTCATGCAGATACGCCGCACTGATTAAATCAGATGCGCCGTATCTACCTATCTAGCAGACTGCTTACTAACTTTGAAAATTTATTTCAGATGGCACTACCAGAAGCAGCACAGAGACACCAGTGGTTACGATTCGAGGATATGGGTCTAACCCCTGGCACTTTGGAGGACTACTTACGGAGACTTGAGTCGATTTACTTTAGAAGGATATTCAGGGTACAGGCTTTGGATTTCGATGATGTGGGATTGATTGGAGCTGGGCATGCTGCTGAGAGTTTACAGCATAGGATGGAGATGGTAGTCACTGGAGATGATGAGGAGGTGGTGTTCAGGTCTAGTGCTTGGGAGAGACTGTTCAGGATCGATGAGCCTCTTATCAGGGAGCTTATGTTGGAGTTCTTTAGCACGATTCATTATAGGGAGACGGATTTGGAGATTGATACAGCTGACACTCTGGTGTTCAGGTTAGGAGGGGTGCATAGGCAGATGTCGATGAGGCAGTTTATTTTGGCCATGGGTCTGCATACAGCTGAGGAGCTTGAGTCAGATGGGTTTGATAGATATTGGGATGATAGTTTGCGAGCGGTCCCTAACAGAGGGTTGTTCAGTGATTACTGGGATAGGATTTCTTCGGGGGGTGATATCACTACTTCCACCCCCTCATACACTTTGATCAGGGAGCCGATGAGGAGGCTGTGCCACAGGCTGATTGCACTTACTATTGCTGGGAGGGGTCAGTCACCTGAGAAGGTGACCACTCTGGACCTCTTCCTCCTTAGGAGCATGGATGAGGGGTTTTCGGTGAACATCCCCCACTTTTTGGCACACTACCTCCACCGATCAGCTGCGGGGAAAGATCGGAGGAGCCAGATGACTGGCGGGCATTTTGTTTCTCGGCTGGCCCGCCATTTTGGAGTCATTGGAGCGGAGATTCCAGCGGGGCTGGAGGTTGTGGTGACTCGTCTTCCAGTTATTGACAGGGATTACTTGGTTAGGCTTGGGATATGCCAGCTGGCTATGGGAGAGTACGTTTGGGTAGCATTAGGGCCCGCCAGAGCAGCAGGACCAGAGGCGGAGCAGGGAGGCCCTCAGGGACCTCCGGCTGCTGCTCCAGCCCATCAGGAGGAGCCGCAGGCACCAGTACCCCCACCAGTCCCTGTACGCACCATGGGTCAGAGACTTGACGCAGTCGAGGGAGAGTTGAGAGCCCTGAGGAGGGACTCAGAGTGGTTGGTTATGAGTGTGAGCAGACTATTGGAGCAGCAGGGTATTACCCACACCCGTTCAGATGGTACTCATGTTGCGGGAGTGACACGTGCATACGAGCGCAGAGTCCGCCCTAGGACTGATGGAGCCAGCACTTCCGGGACCCATCCAGATGACCTCGCTCACCCATGATCTTACTCTCTTGATTTTACTGACATTGTTCCACATATTATTATTACTTTTTGGATTGTACTGATCACTATTCTCGTGTATATATTTAATGTTTCAGTTTATGTTTCTTGTTATATTTGATGAAAACTGGCATTAAGTTCAGCATGAGGGTACGAGAGGACGTGAGAGATCAAACCGTGGAACGAGTCATTTTACAGCAGACTGTTATCAGTCTGTTTGGTAACCACCTGCGCCGCATCTGGTAAACAGATGCGACGCATCCTATCCTTTATTTAGTTTTATTTTATAGTCAGGCCGCTGAGGATACGGCGCATCTCAATCCTGAGATGCGACGCATCTCCTGCAATGGTCATATCTTATTTTATTTTATTTTATATTTCTGCATTTTTACTTTTCGAATTTAAAACTTTTTATCAGTTTATTTTCAATGCGGCGCATCCCTGGTTAAGGATGCGGCGCATCTTCTATTCTGATCCGTAATTATTCCAGGCTCGATACGGCGTATCTTCTTCCATAAGATACGGCGCATCGACTGACCTGATGATTTTCATTTTTAATTTTTATGTTTTATTTTTTCCTAACTACTAATGTGTTATGCAAGTTTGAACCTTTCTTAATAATAGGTGTGTTTTAAAGTGTTGGTGGTATTATAGATTCCTGCATTTCCTGTGGATACATGATTATGAAGCTTAAACGTTCTAATCCACAAGAAAGATGATTTTTGCTCTTATACTAATGGAGGATCATACCGAGCAAATCTCAGGGGAGTTTTTCTGTTCTAATTCTTTTATTTTCCAGTTTTTAACCTTTATTACAAACAACGAGGACGTTGTTTAACTTAAGTGGGGGGATTGGAGAATTAGAACACTTAACACTTACTTGTCCTAAACTTTTCAAAATATGCTTAAAATGTGCTTAATATATCAAAATTTAAAATTTTTAGCATGTTTTTGTTTAAAGTCTAAGTTGCATAGCTGCACACATGACGTTATTTTCAAAAATTGTGATTTTTCAAAATTCACAAATCTATGAGTGTGCCGGTGACTTGTAAACTTTAGAACTTGGCTTGTATACTATTCGAGACCACCATAATAAGTATTATTTTATATAATTGGAATGACTTGTCTAAATTGGTAAATTTCTAGGATTACACCCAAATAGCCTTATATGTTATGTGATATTAGCTAACTACACTGGTTAGTTAACCCCTGTATAACCCTTTTGTTACTCTCATTTTTAGAGTAAGATACCCCTAGAAAAACACTCAGAGCCATTCCTTTCGTTTCTTACACCTATGTTTAAAATGTTTCGTTACACCTTACACCTTAGCCTACCCTGTAGATTAGAATCCGTGGTTGGTTAATTGCTATAGGCAAAGTGTGTTTCCTTACATTACCTGTGTTCGCGTGCGTAATTCATTATCTATGGTTAGGTCGGGAAATTGCACAATGCAATTGGAGTGAAAGTAAATATTGTATATCTTTGAGTTTATTTTTCGTGTGTTTACTACTTTCACTATTACCGTTATTTCTGAAGTTATGAAAAGTATGAAAAATTATCCAGAATTATTGTTATAGTGATGTGGTGAAATTTTACACATCTATGTTTATGTTATCAAAAAAAAAAAAAAAAAAAAAAAAAAAAAAAAAAAAAGTTGGATGTTTGATTAAACCAACGATGTAAAGTTATGTAAGTGGTCGATATCACCACTAGTTGTTATACTATATTTATGGATTGAATGGGAGTTGGCAGTTATGGGAACGCCAATTAAGGTTTATTCTTTGATTAAGATCTTGTTGAGTATAATTCGTGTCTACCTAAAGCGTGTGTTTCAAGTGTTAAAGCGTGAGTTATTCAATGATATGAGTCTTATTCATGGGATGGTTGGGATAGTGATTAACCACACTTAGGATTTTAATTTATTTGTTTTGTTTATTTTTTATTTTACACCAATTTATATCCCAAATATTATCCATACCCTGTATTATTCTTTATCCGACCAAACCTTTGATTTATTGAGATTAGGGATTTGAGCAATCTTAAGTATCGTAGTCGTGGATTCGGCTATGTATTTATGATTTTGTCGCCCTTTTTGATATATTATTATTGGTGAAGTTTGGACCTATCTTTAGCCTATTCGAGTTAAGGATTTGAGCAATTGCAAGTATCGTGTTCGTGGATTCGATCATGTATTTGTGATTTTGTCTCCTTTTCTGGAATTTGAGATCGATAGAGATTAAGAATAATTAACCCTTAAGCCTAAAAACCCTTTTTACCGCTTTAGACTTGTTATTCCTTAGCTTTAGTGGTGGAGATGTGTAAACTTGCCAAGCTTATGATAGAATATTCGTCGCGACTGGACAGTTAAACGATTAGATTTGCTTTTATCAGATTATTTTATTTTACTTCTAATTCATTAAGTGTTTAGTTGTGTGATTATGATAAAACAAATACATGCTTAAATATAAAAATACATCCTAATGTCTTTTAGGATACATTTTCATAAGTTTTAATCTAAGGTTTACTTGGGGACAAGTAAAGTTCAAGTGGGGGGATATTTGATGAACTCAAATAAGTACATTTTATTACTATCATTTATCCTATTAATTTGACTTGTTTTACTATATTATGTATGAGGATTGATACTTAATCGTTTACTTTTGTAATTCTCAGGTAAAAACAAGCATTTGGTGAAACTTAGCGATTATGGACTAAAAACGGAGTAAAATGATCAAGATTGGAATTGGTTGTTGGAATGAAGAGAATGAAGACCACTGCCTGACTTTGAAGAATGCGCCGCATGGATTTATCCCATGCGCCGCATATGAAACTTTGGTCAACGAAGAATAACCAACTTGTTCTGCTCCAGATGCGCCGCATCTCACTCGTTACATGCGCCGCATCACTATCAATATTTCACCAGATACGATCCAAGATACAAGAGGACATGCGCCGCATCCAAAGATGAAGATACGCCGCATCTTCTGGCGGTGTACGAATATTCCTGAATATTATAATCTTGGACCCCACGCGAAGTTAAGTACATGCGCCGCATCTACTTACTAGATGCGCCGCATCTTACCCTCAGACAGAAACTATAAATACCCCAAGACCAGACGAATTCGATGTGACGACATATATTATATACGAGACCGAAGACCAGAAACCAAGGACGAATTCAGTCAAGGCAGCAGCACAAGACACACCCAAATCAAAGATACAAGAGCTGTAAGAAGGTGCTGCATGTGTTTAATTCATTAAGTAGTTTTGTTTTATTGTGTTAGTGAACTTTAATTCATCAAGATTGGTGGCTTGTGTAATGTGACAACGGAAAGGTTGCACTCCCTTAAAACTGCTTTCTCATCAATTAAAGTTTATATGTTAGTGTCTTTGGTGACTTTTATTAGTGCATTGATAACCTCTATGGCTAGCTGAGCGTTGATCGGGTCGCCATGCCTCTGCCCTCGCCTGTTTATTAGATGCCTATGTATTCTATGGTCTGTAGAAAAGTAGGAGAAAGATAAACGGGATAGTCATAAGTAATCATTAAGGGTTTACTCGCCGATAAGATTAGAACCAACGAGAAAGGACTTAATCTCGGTGCGTTGCATCGAACTATACACTTCATATAACACTAGCAATAAAACAAGTGACAAACTACTTATCATAAGGACAACCCTCTTATTGTCTCGAGTATTTATCTGTATACGTGTGTGCTACTTGCTGATTCGTGCCTATTGGTTTAGTTTATTATTTAATTGCAACCAAATCGTGCCAGTCTCTCAGGCTGAACCCCCTTGCGTTAGATTAGATTGTATAGCTAACTTAATATATTAAAATACTGATTAGAATAACTAGATAATACGTTCCACTCTTAGTGATCGACACTCTACTTACCATTATATTCATACTGACCGGGTACACTGCTCGTTAAGTGTGTGTGTTATTGATAAGTCGGCTAAATATAAATTTAAAACTTGAGTAGGCATTAAAACTGCTAAACCGCAACGACACATCACGCGCATCATATCTTTCAGACCTAGTTGCTGGACTTTCATCACCTTTTTCAATCGTTTGGCGAAGTCTACAACTGATCCTTCCACTGGTTCATCATTTACATCAACAGAATAATCGTCAACCATTTGATCAAACCAATCATACTTGTGAGCTGATGGATCGACCCACTCAGGTAATGGAACATCTTTAACAGTGGCAGAAGGAGCGACTACTTCTTGGATTAGAATAGGAGCAAATGGAGTTTCATGGTCAGAGCTTGGATCATCAAAGAATTCTGTAGCTTCAAATGCTTCGCCTCCACGAGAAGAAATAAATGTTGTTTGGCTGCCTTTCTTTGTTGTACCAGAAGAGGGTGTGGTGGAAGTCCGACCTGTTGATGATGACGGCTTAGTCCTTTTCTTTCCGTGAGCATCTGGATCATCTTCATGTCGTCTTTTGGTTGATTTGGTGGGTTTGCATGTTTCAGTTAGTACTACAACTTCCTCTTCTTCTGCTTTGATGGATTCCTTAAGTGCCTCTCGAAGCTTTGCTTCCTTGGGATCATCTTTAAGTTCTTGCAACATCATCCTTTTGCTTTCTATTCTGGATGGATGTTGTGGCACTGTTCTGAGTGTGATTGGAGTGGTTTTGACCATCTTTGAGACTATCTTCTCCAAGTCCTTCTGGACGTATTGTTTGATCAATCTGGGAATGGATTCTTCAAGAAGCTTTTCTACTTCAGCAGTTATCTGAGTATTGATTCCTTCAACATTCTTGGCTGCTTTATCTTCAGCTTCACTGATCTTTTGATATATTTCTTTGTGTGCTTTATTTTCAGCTTCAGATCTTGTTGTTATCTTTTCTTCAAGTTCTTCTGCTTTCTGTTTCATCTCATCTTCAAGTGCTTGAACCTTTTGTTTTATCTCATTGTACTCTACTGTAGACTGAGCCACAGATGATGGTGGTGTTGGTGGAGGTGCGTTTGTATCGCCGTGTTGTTCCTGTGAATCCTTCTCACTTTCTTTACCATTTCCATCCTTGTCATCATCTTCATTATCATCATCTTCTTCATCATTTTCATCTTCATCATCATCATCATCTTCATTATTAATATCATCTTCATCATTTATCTCATCTTCCTCATCTTTGTCATCTCTGTCAGAATCTTCATCTTCAGAATCAGTACCTGATAGACCGTGTGCATCAGAATCATCACTTCCTTCCTCAGAACTTCTAAGAGTTGTTTATTTAAATCCCTCTGATTCTTCTGGTTGTTCAATAATATGTGATGCAGATTCTCCTTTTCTAAGTTTTCCTTGTCTCTTTTCTTCCTCAGCCTGTTCCTTTAAACTTTCTTTTCTGGCCTTCTTTAATGCTCTTTTCTCTTCTTCTTCAGTGAGAGGTTCTCGGATTGGAGAAAATCGTGTTGTTGTGAACTTGATAGATTTGCCTCTTCCAGGTTTTAGAGTTTTATCTGAAGTGGCTAAAGCTGTCTTGAATTTCTCAGCACCTTTACCTTTTTCTAAATTCAACCTTTCTTCTTCTTGTTCTTCATCACCAGATTCATCCCTTAACAGCATCTCTGAAGTTGGTTTAGAAACCACTTTCTTTTTCTCAGGAATTTTTGATTTCTTAGATCGAGCAATCTTGGCTCTGGCTGGGATGTCTTTTCCCTTTGGTGATTTTGTATCTTTTGGTTTGCCACCCACCATGTTAGCCTTAACTGCTTCATCATACATCTTGTATGCCTCTGTGTTCTTAAGTTCTTCACTCAACAGGTATGGTGGAATTCTTGCCCTTGGATTGAAGAATAACTTAGAACTTTGGTGAGAATACGGTCTCGTTTCTCAGTATGCATCTTTTCAGTTGAAGGTCGTTTGAGTTCAGAGTGTCTTTGTATAAAGCGTGAGATGAGAAGTTTTGTGAATCTTGGGAATGGAATGGGTGGCAGTTCTGTACTCTGAAGAAACTTGGTACCAAGATAGACCATATCCTTCCAGATAAGATTTGCAAAGTCTAGGTGTTTCAGATTGATTACCCCACAAAAGAATTGCAAGTGTTCCATTCTCGGATGTTCTAACCCAGTTGCTTTTCCAGTGATGCAGTTGATGAGAATTGAGTACAAAGTTAGTCAAGGTTGAGGGAAATATTTTCTCTCCACTTTGTAGCTTGAAGTTATCTCAACCTCTTGATCATCATAACCAATGAGCTTTAGTGTTCTGATCATTTCTTCAAGAGTGGGATCCTTTTCGAATTCTGAGAAATCACCTGAGACTGCTTTTGGAAGGTTTAGTTCAGATCTAAGTGATTCAACCTTGAAAGTGATTGTTGTGTTGTCAAGTGTAACTGTCATAGTTTCTTCATCTTTGCTTATGATTAGTGATTCCCAAAACTGATACAAGTAGACTTCAGGAACACTGGCGGTTTTTGACAAAGTTGGACTAATGAAGTGTCTTTCCAGAATATCCCTGATGATGAGACATGTTTTGTGGCACCTAAGCTTCTGAAACTCAATCCTTGAATTGCAGTAACCAATCTGTCTTTTCTTTCCTTCTGGTTGTCTGTTGATAGATGCTTGTGACATGGTGCGAGACATTGTTAATCTGTTCAATGCAAATACCAATAGCAATACCAAGAACACCATATATATGTGTTAGATAAGTGACCACGATACAATGACTCTATCCTATAGTACATTCAATACCAGATAGAACATATAGCATAAAAACATATATCCAACAATATACATGACAGATCATAGCATTTCGGTTACTGGACCAGTAATGTCAACACATAAGTCACATTCAACACAAGGTTATACTCATACAGTTACAAAACATCTTTATTGGACAACAAGCAATTCACAATCAATTGAAGCACAAGATAAGCAGCCACATATAGATTCAACTTAAACACAGCTATGGCTAAACTTAGGAATGGCTACTATTGCCCAATTAAACTCTAAGTCTGCATATTCAATCATTTGTTCAACCGTTAAGTCTGGTTTGATTGTTGGTTCGACTTATCTGTCCTTGTTCGACTAAGTGGTTTGATTAAGGATACTCGATCAAGTGATCCTGTCGTTCGATTAGTGTAGTCGAATGACTAAATTAATCGATCGACTAACTTAGTTGTTCGACTAGATTGGTCGTTCGACTGATTATGTCGTTCGACTAATCATTGTCGTTCGACTAATTTTGCTCGTTCGACTAGTATTGGTCGTTCGACTGATTAGAGCGATCGACTAATTTAGTCGTTCGACTAATTTGGTTGTTCGACTAGTTTGCTCGTTCGACTAGTTAGGTCGTTCGACTAATCTTAGACGTTCGAATTAACTTGTCGTTCGACTAGTATTGGTCGTTCGACTGATTAGAGCGATCGACTAATTTAGTCGTTCGACTAATTTGGTCGTTCGACTAGTTTGCTCGTTCGACTAGTCAGGTCGTTCGATTAAACTATTCGTTCGACTAAATTGGTCGTTCGATTAGATAAGTCGTTCGACTAATCTTAGACGTTCGACTAAACTTGTCGTTCGACTAAATTCATCGTTCGATTAAATTAGTTGTTAGACTAATTTACTCGTTCGACTAGGTTTAGTCGTTCGACAAGTTTGAGTCGTTCGACTAAAACACAAATCGTTCGACGTAATTGGATGTTATCTCCTAACTCGGAGATAACATGATCTTCTTGAGTCCCACAATCTCCTCAGAAATCATATACCAATACTAAGCAATAATCTACTCAGACAAAACAGTCCATTTAACACTTCGTTCGACTATTATCCGAACCCTAAATCAAAAACATTCATACAATCGATAAACCCCTTATAACACAACATATCTTAACCTGTTAAGCATACTTAAATTACATTCAATATCTTCTCAAATCAATAGTTCAAGAAACCCCTAATTCGATTGACTCTTGATGCTAACAGTTTTAATTCGCAGTCAACACTCAACAACAGTTAAACAATCAATATTGAGACCTAATGAATGCTTACAATAGATCAAGATTAAATAACTGATGATTTTGTGTTCGTTCGATGAAATAGGCGGGCACTTGTTCGTTCGATGAGATAGAGAGAAAGTGAGATGAAAAGTGAGAGTGTTGAATATCTGTTTTGACTAAGTTGGCTTTTTATAATCCGAAGAAACTTTCAATATTTGGCACCTTTGGTCCTTAAACTTGTTAACCTATTCTTTTTACATTCCAAAGCTATCCTAAATGTTATAAGTTAACACTTTTAAGTCCTTTATGTCCAACTTATTATTCTTTTAAACCCTTGAGATAGATAATTTTCATGAAGAATGATTAGATGACGAAGAAAGGTGAACAGTGTGCAAAGATATCTCCCCCTCAAAATATGATCAATGTTTGAAATATCTGAAAGAATTTGAAAGATTGAAATCATATTTTGAAGAAAATTTACTTTTGCACACTCAAATAGTAGTTTTTTTTTTTTTTTTTTTTTTAACAATATATATTTACAAGATAGTGAGAGAGCATGACTCGACTAGTTGTTCTTGAGAAAGTTCGCTAATTCTGGAGGAGTCAAGCATCTCATTCCAATTTGGTGAACCAATTTCACAAAACGATCATGAGGTAAAGCCTTTGTGAAAAGATCCGCCAACTGGTGTTCCGTTCCCACAAAATACAACTCAACGGTACCCTGCTCCACATGTTCCTTGATGAAGTGATATCTGAGAGCAATGTGTTTGGACTTAGAGTGTTGCACAGTGTTGCATGAGATAGCGATGGCACTTTTGGAGTCGCAGTACATCGGAATTTTGTTGAATATGTAACCATAATCCATGAGTTGTGATCGCATCCAAATGATTTGAGCACAACAGGCAGACATAGCTACATATTCTGATTCCGTGGATGATAGAGACGTACAATCTTGCTTCTTTGACTGCCAGGACACCAGCTTATCACCGAGAAATTGAACACCACCAGATGTACTCTTTCTTGTATCAATACATCCCGCATGATCCGCATCTGAAAAAGCAGTTAGTGCAAAACCAGAATCCTTTGGATACCAGATCCCCAAATTAATGGTTCCCTTGATGTATCTAAGGATTCTTTTGACAGCAGATAAATGTCTTTCTGTTGGGTTAGATTGATAGCATGAACACAGGTATGTGGCAAATACAACATCCGGTCTGCTAGCTGTGAGATACATAAGAGACCCAATTATGCTACGATAATTTGTAGGATCAGTGGGTTTCCCATGTATGTCAGCATCTAGCTTCGGGGATGAGGAGGACATAGGGGTGTTATAGGTGTCACTAGTTTTCATGCCATGCTTCTTTAATATCTCTTGTGCATATTTAGACTGACTCAAGAATATACCACGAGGTGATTGGTGAACTTGTAATCCTAGGAAAAAATTTAATTCACCGATCATGGACATCTCAAAGTTTTGTTTCATAAGTTTTGCAAAAGCGTTTGAGTACTTTTTATGGGTAGACCCAAAAATGATGTCATCCACATAAATTTGTACGATGAGAATGTCCTCCCCGTGTTTTTGTATAAACAGAGTCGGGTCCACAGATCCTTTAGTAAAATGATTAGCAAGCAAGAATGCAGCAAGTTTATCGTACCATGCCCTCAGGGCTTGTTTAAGGCCATAGAGAGCTTTCTTAAGCCTGTAAACGTGTTGTGGATGTTCTGGATCGACGAAGCCCTCTGGTTGTGAAACATACACCTCTTCACGAAGTTGTCCGTTCAAAAATGCTGTCTTCACGTCCATTTGGTAAACTGTGATGTTCTTATGAGCCGCGTACGCCAGAAACATTCTCACTGCCTCTAGCCTAGCCACTGGAGCAAAGGATTCCTCGAAGTCAATTCCTTCTTCTTGGCTATACCCTTTAGCAACCAACCGAGACTTGTTACGAATAACCGTTCCTTCTGCATCCAGCTTATTTTTCCAAATCCATTTTAATCCCACAACATAAACTCCATCTGGTTTCTCAACAAGTTCCCAGACTTCCAATCTTTTGAACTGATCCAACTCTTCTTGCATTGATTCAATCCAATTGTCGTAAGTCATGGCCTCTTTGATATTTTTCGGTTCAGCTTGACAAACGGTGAGAGCATAAATGCAAGTTTCACCATCTGTGTGGAGTTTTTGTCGTGTCATAACTGGTTTATCTGGATTGCCAATCACATTTACTAACGGATGATCCCTTGTACATTTATGAGTTGATGGGTAGTGTTGAATGTTGTGATGATGATATGACGGGTCCAGGTTGCTTGAGGATGATTCTCCGGTATCTGGAACAGTTGGTGGTGGAGCAAATGGATTAAAGAAGGCGTTCCCGTCATATCCTGATGGTGGTGGAACATTGTTAGAAGTGGGGGATGAATCTTCAACTGCTGGTTGAGGTGTTTTCTCCATTGATGATGATGGTTCAGGTTGTGGTGCATCGGTAGCAACTACTGTAGATGTAGATGCTGATTGATCAGGTGCTTGATGTGGATTTTGTTGAGCAGCGGAACTGGTGGAAGCATCTGATGCAATGGTAACACGAACGTCATCAAACATAGGTGCAAACAAATCTTCCAGATCCTTCCTGTTGAAAGGTAGGGGTGCAGATGAGGATTCAGGAAAGTTCAGACGGTTATGTGCAGGTTCTAAGCGGTCTTGCTCAGAAGCCATAACATTAAGCACGGGTCCGAAACTGAGTTGTTCCGAAGCCAAAGTCATATCTGAAAAGAAAGAAGAGACAAACAGAGCACATGGATCCCCAAGGGAAATTGGGTTCCAGATGTTAGAAGCATGTAGTTGTTGTGTCAATTATCTTCTTGACACCCGACCATATGATTTCTATGGTGTTCTTTCAAGCCTCAGGGATAGATGTTGTGGAGTTCACATTCGTTTTGGTGCAACTGTCTAAAATCTTTCCAGTAGGAATCCACCTAAGACCAATCATTTTGAAGACTCTACCCGTGGGGACCCACCTAAGGTTAGATCTAGGAGATGTTTTCCTTCTAGATGCAGTGGAATGAAATGTGGGAGCATCACTTAGTTGAGAAAACCTATGTCCTATATTGATCCACTTTTTAGGTTTCTGATTCTTTTCTTTTGGTTCAATGGGTTTGTTTGGTTTGATTGTCTTAGTCGATTGTGCCTTTGCACGTGAATTCACTTCATGAGGATGTTTTGGCACACAGACATTGCAACTTCTCTTAGATGCCAGCCAATTCCTATTCGTTTGTTGAGTGCTCCTAGGTATTGGTTTGCAACTATTAGCAGTGTTCTGTAAAACAGTGGAAAGCATCACACAGGGTTTTGGACCTAGAATTCCATCCTTTTGAAGTAGTGCCTTTTTCCTCGCCTTTTCTAGATCATAGTTCTTGTTCATGTCATTTATGCCATAAGACTCTTTACTTTTAATGCTCGCTTTAGACACTGTTTTTGAACTAATCCTAGATGAGGCAGGTATACACACTTGTTGAGGTTTAGCAGAGACAAAATCATTTTTCTTAGGCCAAGAATGTGGAGTGACTGGTTTTGTCAAATCATTATTCTCAACAACTTGGGAGGCAAACCGAGATTTTGAATATTGAGGTCGTTCAGATTTAAATGCAGTTGGTTGTCTAACCACTGATTGTTTTCTGATAGGTTGTAGAGGCGGTTTTCCCAAGATTGATGGTTTTGCAAACTTAGTATCCACATTTTGGCCAGTCAATCTTCTTAATTTGTTTTGCAATGCAGCATGTGCAAACACCTTTGCTTGAATTTGAACTTTCAACAATTCGTTTTCTTTAACTAATGTATCCATACGTTTACTTTCTTCATTCAAAGATTTACCATTGTTGCCCGAAGTTAGAGATTCGTTTTGCAGTTTAAGTTCAAGTGAGATGCAATGTGCCTCTAGTTTTGAAAAATCTTTTTGAAACTGGGCAATGGTCTTTTTGAGACAAGCATTTTCAAACTCGAGAGTTTGATTTGATGGTACATTTGTTTTGTTTTCATTTGATGGATCAGGCAAAGGTTGTTTGACAAGATGTTCGTCAACATTCTGATTAACCCCTCCTTCATTTCTGAATTCAGGTTGTTCAGTAAGTTGGCGATCATGAGCAGACATACTATTATTGACAATTGATTGTACCTCAGCCATTGGCTCTTCGTCAAGTATGGGCTCTGTGTCATGTGTGTGTCTGACATCTGCATCATCAGCATCTGTATCATTCATTGATCTGCTGCTGTCATCCTTAGCCGTTGGCTCTTTGTCAAATATAGGCTCTGTGTCATATGTAGGTCTGACATCTGCACAATCAGCATCTGTACCATTCCATGATCTGCTGCTATCATCCTGCTTTTCTGATTCTTTCCCATTGCTTTCTATAACAACCAAATAAGCTTCCAGTACTTTAAGCGTATCAGTTTTCTCTTCTTGAATCTGCAACTTCTTTTCTTTCACTCTTTTGTCAAACTTTTGTCTGTGAAGTACTCTTTCAGCAATTTTCTTTTCCATCGAATCCATTCGTTGGGTCAGCATGTCTTTGAAAGTTTTAACCTCGATTCCAGTGTATTCCAAAAAATACTTGCATGTCATGATGCTGTCAAAATCTGATGATAGCCAGGAAACGCTGAACCGCTGAAATTGTTCCTTGAGCACTCTAAAGGCGACCGTGGATCCATTCTCGTGAAATTCTTCTCTTTCAAGTTGATCCTGCAGTTGATCCACATTGAGGATCATGGTTTTTGTGAACACCTCAACGTCTTCTTCAAAGAGTGTTAAGAATGCCCGTTCGAATCCAATGGATGTTCTTGCTAAGTCTTTGTTTGAGAGGACCATAAGATGTGAATGAAGTAATCTAAAACATTCCATGCATCTCTCTTTCGTTTCTCTCTCTTTTTCTTGCATTAATAGCTCTTGCGTATCGCTCTCTTGAGATCCTTGAGAAACAATGTTCGATGGTGAAAAATTAGAGAAAGGTGACATCTGTTCATTAACTTGCGACCTTGATTGATGCATTTTCTCTCCCCCTTGATTGTTGCGATGAAATCGAAAGAATCAAACTAAAATGCGTAAAGTTGAATGAACTTGTGAAACGAGGAAAGGTTAATTTTGAAGTAGCTTGTGGATGTAGGATCTTTAAAGGATAATAACGGTTGTTGTTGAAGATTAGATGTTTGAACGGTGAATAACTCACGGATAACAAAGCTCGAACAAAATCGTGGTCCAAAATTATATCCGAAAAAAAATTATACCACAAAAAAAAATTCGTCTCTTGAGAATAACAATCCAAGAATCCAGATGAAATAATAAAAAATTGAAGCCCAACAATTTGTTGTATCAGTCCAACTCAATCTCTTTGATATAACAGCCCGAGTCCAAACAAAAATCCACACTAACCCTAAATATGTTGCTATAAAAGACCACTTAACTCTTACTCTAGTCCTTTACAATAACTAACCTAATCTCACACACTTAAAAGAACGCAGCCACCATATTTCTTTGTTCACTTCTGTCTTCTTTGTTTAACAACCGAAAAAAATATTGCAATTGTTTTTCTTTTTGTTTTCTTCTTTCGACTTTCTTTTTGTTTAACTACCGAAGAAAAGTGTGTATGAAATCTTTTGGTTTTGTACTTCTTTTATGGTCTTCGAATATTTCTTTTTCAATCAATGAGGATTTTTTGTTTGGAGTGATGAATCTTTTAAAGATCTTGAAGTTAATTGAACTCCACGAAAACAAGAAACTGAGATCAAGAAATTATACTTTTCGATTTCGAATTGTTTTGATTGTTGGTAACCGAATAAAAAAGAAATATGAGACAGTTTTGTTTTGTGTTTCTTTTAATTTTCGTATATTCACAATGAAGGTTATCCCTTTACATAGATCTATGATGTGATAATCATTTCGTGTTATGATCTTTGAAGATCTGAAGTAAGTTTGATTATACGAAAAATGAGAAAAGCTGAGATCTTTTTGTATTACTTATTGTGAGTTTGAACCGAACTAAAGAAAGGATGAAAGGATTTCTTTTTGTTCTTTTCTTTTAAACAACGTTCGAAAATTAAACAAGGTTTTCTTTTTTGTTCTTTTCGTTTAAGGTCTTGAAGTAGTTGTATCATACGAAAGATAATACTGAGATCTTGTTTGGAGATGATGTCTTGTTTGTAGAAAATTTTGTTGGTTCGATCAAAGGTTGTGGCTCGACTGTTGTTGTTCGACTGTTGTTGTTCGACTATAGTTGTTCGCCTATAGTGGTTCGACTAACCTCGTTCGATTATTTCTTGTTCGACTATGATGCGTGGTTTTGCAACCTTACAACAGGTTTTACCTCTCGAGGGATCTCAAGAGGCTTACAACCCCACCAGGCAGTGTACCTGACCGATGTAGTATAGTGTAGTGGTAAGTACGGGGGATTGATCGTTCTCCACAGGGAATAGTGTTCGTTAGGTATGAAAGACTACTCTAATAGGTCTAAGGGTTGAGGAAGATTCTTTTCTATGTTTTTATATTTTTTTATGAAAGCAAGTAAAATCTCGGGTTTGAAAGAGTGGGCGGAATTAGTTGCTAGTCAACTAACCCAAATTACTACGAATGCAAATAAAATAAATAACTGAAAATAAAAAGTTGGTGAAAACTTAAGTGTAGAGAAATGTGTTTACTTAGATTTCCTTACTCCCTAACTATCTTTTACCGGTTGATTAGTGTGTATTAGTTGCGTGGATGACGGGTGTATTCCTTAATACCAATCGTGGGGTGGCGTACGTACTTCCCCAACTCTACAAGCTCCTACTTCACTCCTATGTCGAGCCGGCTAGGAAGCTCCTAACATGGGATCACTAGAATTCGCTTGTGCATTAAATACAACAATAAAAACCTTTAGTACGCATTTGGTTCATGTTTCTTAAGACGTTCAAGCAAGTTACCGAATAGGAAGTTAGCCAGTTTTCTTAAGCCTAACATAGATAAACAATCATCCAATACAACTAATAACACACTAATAACCAATAATCAATAGCTAGGTTTCATTAGATCTAAGCAAACACAAGATAAATCTAGCCTAACATGTTAAACAAAAGACAAGAACAAGATAAAATCAAACAACACATAGACATATTGAATGATTAATTGATAACTTATCTTTCAATGTAACATGGAAGATCTCAAGGCAAAAAGCCTTGAAAAAGATGCTAAAATCGTCTTAGGGTTTTCTCCCAAAAATTCCACACTAAGTTCCACACTTATGACAAAGAATTGCAAAACTATATATAGATTTTTACATCTGACGGCGTCACGTTATGGAGTGTGACGCCGTCACCTCGCCGCTTTTAGGGTTCTCGGGTGACCTTCTTGACGCCGTCCCTCTTTAGCTCTCCAAAATCCGTTCTGGCTTATCAAGGCTTGACGCCGTCAGACCTTGAACGTGACGCCGTCCCTCTTTGAATTAAGCCGTGACGCCCTTGATCAGGTTAAAGCGTGACGCCGTCAGAATTCACATGCAATTTTCACTGGCTTATCATGAGTAAATTACACATCCACCTTTTCTTGCCAAGCCATGACGCCGTCTGGAGTAAATCCTGACGCCGTCAAAGGTAACTTTCAGCCGATTTTTGAGACTTTGTCGTTTTCTTCACTTTTATGCTCCAAAAACGTCCAAAATGCCTCCTTTTCCAGATTTCTCCTTAAAAGTACCTAAAATGACAAAAGGAACGATTTAGGGCGATATTTGATCAAATAAATACGATTTAGGGCTTAAATGACCCCTTAAAAGCGGTACACTTTTCGCTTCATCAAATACCCTTACACTTGAGATTTGCTTGTCCTCAAGCAAATGCGCATTTATTCTAATCAAAATACAAGTTAGGGGTCATTTAATGCTAACATAAAAGTAATTACAACAAATAATCGTTCCTCTTTAATCATAATAAGCACGGAGATTATAAACTAGCACATCACAAGTAGTGTTTAGATACTCACATCTCTCAAGTGTCATCAAAATAAATCTCATAAATGAAAACGGATAATATCTCTCACTACCTGTCATAGCAAATAGATTACCATAGGCTTGGGAAAGGATCGAAAACCTCCTCCACTAGGCGTAAGCACCTAAGATAAACTATCAAAGAGGGCTTTTAAATGGGTTATAACGTTAGGTGTAGGGAAAAGGAAAACACGGTTTTGTTGGATAAAGGATATTTTACTGGTGGCGAGTTAAAGATCTTGATCAATTACATGTACTATACAATGTTGCTAAGCCAAGACTCGACTCAATCTTAAGCTAATGAAAGAAAATAACAAAAACATAAAATAAACATAAAATAAAACGGGATGGTAGTCCGTATGTTTTTTCTACTTTTCTTTTTCTCATTTCTTTTTTGCATTTTTCTTGATTTTTTCGATTTTTTTTTTTTTTTTTTTTTTTTTTGCATACACTTTTGCCCTACCATCCAAAATAATACATCATAGGGGCATTGCATCCCCCTTACACTTAAACTTTTACATAACTTTACAAATAACTATTCTAATGACTCGAATTAAGATAATCGAAAAACTTGGAGTACTTTTAAAATATTTAGCACATATGGGGGTAATGAATGATGTTCTTCCCCATTACTCCATTACACTAGTACTTTACCCATGAGTCCCAATCGTCCCAAAACAATATGTACAAGGATATGACTCGACTTAGCAACCATGTAATCAATTAGATAATTAACTTGGGTTTAAACAAATGTTGTAACAATAATGCACTAAAAATGAGTGCATACAAGGTAGGCTAAGGCGATTTGGGTGTACATTTTAGTGGGGTGTAACAAATTCTTCCTTTAAGTAAAATGCTTAAAGGTCAAAACGAAAAGATAGGCTCTGAGGGGTGTACTAGGGGTATCGTGTACTAAAAATGAGTACAACGCAAAGGGTGTGGGAGAATTACTTGACCAATGTAGCCAAAGTAATTATAACAAAAACACAGGTGTAAAACAATGGGTTAATCCTAATGCCCCTTATCATGTAGTAAATCTAACTACACGAATGTAGTCTCACTTGTGGCCTTGGAATAGTCCTAACGCAAGTTCTAGAATCTAAGTGCTACCGGTACACACATCATAGCATAAATGCTTTTCCTACCAATTCTAGGGGCGAACCTCACATATTTGGGGGTGAAAAAAATTTTTTAGTGGTACGGTTTTTGTGCTAGTCATATAACTCCTATCCGTGAGACGCTCATTAAGATCAAAGTTTCACTCCTATATGTTGTAAAAAGTTTTAAATTTGGCACTAAAATTGCCCTAACATGTATTTCTCTCAGTTTTATTACACATCAACTATTAAACAAACAAAAATCAAGCGTAATTGTATTCTCTAAAATCGTATTTTTACCCCCCCTTACACTTAAGATGAACATTGTCCCCAATGTTCAAATAACAAGATGTAAAAGCAAAAAGTAAAAGATTGAAATCAAATACTCCCCTGATTCGCTCGGTGGATAATGAAGTTACACGGTTAAATCTTCTTCCAAGGTAATGTAAAAGCTTCATGACTAATGCATCGCCATAAGCTTGATCCAAAACATTTCCTTGTCCAAAATAACCTGTTAAACCTGAGAAAACAAACACGAAAACCTGCATAACATCGGCGGGATAAATCTATATATATAAGGATATAATGCTTGTGGAATGATAATTTTGCAGATTCCTGGAGATTATAAGTTATAGATTTAATAAAAACTTTTTATGAAAACAAAACTTTCAAAAATTTCTGAAAATTAAATCTGACGCCGTCAGGTTATAAACCCTGACGCCGTCAGAAATGACCTGACAAAAATTCTCATTTTAAGTTTCCGGAAAATTTTTGGAAAAACCTTTACCTTACTTCCTGGAAATCCTGCAAAACATCATTATGACTCGATACAAGCATTTGACTCAAACGAATACTAATATGTATGTTCATTTAATATTATTACGATTCATGTTCATTTGTGTTCTAATAAACCGATTTAGATTTCCCTTACACTTACCTTTTGCAAAATACCTTTATATGTAGTTAAGACGAAGTTAAAAACAAAATAAAGCATTTTCACAATTTAGTTTTGAACATGAATCAATAAGAATAAAAATTAAACACACATACGGAAACAAATAAAAACAAACAAACAATCAAACAAATAAAGCAAATAAATAAATAAAGCTTGGGTTGCCTCCCAAGAAGCGCTTTTCTTTATTAACGAGTCTTGTAGCTAGACTCAAAGTCACGCTACCTTATATAAGTAAGCTCGTCATCGAGGACGTCTTTAGGGTTAAGCTTGGATTGAAGTTTCCTATTGGTCCGCTTAGTACGATATATCTTTTCAAACTTCTCTCCATCCGGGTCATACAATGTCATCTTAATATGCCATGACCCATCTCCATCTTTGGGTGGTTTGTCCCAATCCCACTTGTGATCATCCTCCTCACAAGTCCACTTATTCATCCTTAGGTTAATTGGCAAAACTCCTAGGAACTCAATCATCCTTCTAAAAACTAGAGGGTCTTCAAATGGATCCAATTCGGTGTCCCTAGCCAAGAGTTGTTCTACCGTATGTGTTCGGTTCACAAAGTCCTCTTCTAGGTAAAATGGGCGTTGGGGTCCTATGAAGCCTCTATCTATCCAAGGTCCATATCTAGATGGTCTCCTATTTAATTCTAACCAATGGGGTGTCGGTTCCTCACTAGTATCATAGGCGTGTTTCTTAACATCATAGACTGACCAAGTATCTCCTTCTCCTACCGCTATCTTAGATTCCTTACAATCAATCATAGCACTAGCGGTCGCCAAAAATCCTCTACCTATCAACAAGGGGCATTTAGGGTCGCTAACCATATCAAGGACGTGGAAATCGGCTAAAATGGTTTGTTTTCCAATGTGTACTAACACGTCCTTAACTACTCCAACCGGGTAAGCAACACTTCCATCCGCTAAACCTATTATCACCTCGGTTTCTTCAAGTTTTCCAAGTTTTAGAGAGGTGTAAAGAGGTAATGGAAGTAGGTTAAGGCTTGATCCAAGATCGGCTAATGTGTCATAAGCCTCCGAATTACCGATCTTGCAAGGTAGAACAAATAAGCCCAGATCATCTAACTTCTTAGGTAGTTTGTTTTGAACAAAGGCGGTCCCTCTTTCGCCTAACTTGAGCTTCTTTTCATCCAACTCATCAACAACCGGACTTTCAAGGTGGAGCTCCTTGAATTCTTCGTCAAGGTTTTGAGTGGGAGGTGTTTCAACTATGTTGTTGACCAATTTGGATGTCATAACTTCTTGGTCATTTGGAACGACTTGGGTTTGTTTGAAACACGTGCTCATGGAATTGACCGAATAATATTGTGGACAAGAACTAGGGGACGAAACCGATGAAATAACATTGACATTTAGTTCCGGGTTCTTGACCGTGTTACTAGGGAGTGCTCCCATTTCTCGGTCATTGAGGGCTTTCAACAAGGTGTCAATCTTATTGGTCATCTCGCTTTGTTTTTGTTTGAAATCGGCTTCAAACTTGGCTAAACGAGCTTCTTGAGATGCCATAAATTGAGACATCAATCCTTCAAAGCTATCGGTACTACCATTGCCAGAAGGATTGTTGTTGAAATTACGGTTCGAGTTGGAACCGCTTGATTGGAAACGATTAGGTGGGTTGGAAGAATTGGTTTGTTGTGCGTTTTGGTTCTGTTTCCACCTAAGGTTCGGGTGATTTTTCCATGAGGGGTTGTATGAATCACCGTAATGGTTTGGCTCGGGTTTGAAAGTGTACCACTTGTCTCCCGCTCCGTCGGTACGCGAGGATGCGTAGTCCACAAAAGCTTGTTCGGGGAGTTCCATGCAATCACGAGTGTCGTGGGGACCACTACATAATTCACATGAAGAAGTGATTTTGTTCACTTGGCTTGAAGGTTTAGGAGCCTCGTAGGATTTCATGAGAAACTTGACTTGGTCTTCAAGTTCTATGATCCTACGGTCGGAAGTGCTTGAATTGTTCGAAGGCAAAGATATTGCCTTGACCGTTTTATTCAAATCACGGGGATCACTCCAACTTTCGTTGTCATAAAGAGCAAGATCCTCTAGGAGAGCCCATGATTGTTCCGCACTTAGATCACGTAGCTTACCACCGGCCGATTGGTCAATGGTTTGCCTCGTGTAGAGATTGATATGGTCATAGAAGATTTGGACTTGGAGCCAAAGTTCTATGCCATGGTGAGGGACCTTTCGGAGTAAGTCCTTGAATCGAGTCCATGCCTCGTAGAGAGTTTCGCCTTGACGTTGTTGGAACATCAAGATATCATTCCTTAGCTTGGTAGTTCTTCCTGGTGGGAAAAACTGAGCAAGGAAACGAGTGGTGAGATCATCCCAAGAGGTGATAGATCCTGCGGGTTGACGTTCTAGCCACTGACTAGCTTGGTCCCGCAGAGAGAATTGGAAGAGACGCAATCGGGTCGTCTCTCGAGTGGCAACATCAAGGTCTATAGAATCAACGATTTTGAGAAAGTCCTTGAGATGTTGATTAGGATCTTCGGAACGAAGTCCATGGAATGCGCATCCGCTTTGCACCAACCGGATGGTGTCGGATCGCAAGGGTGTGACATTGGCTCCTTGAGTGAGCTCAATGGTGTTTCGATAGCCATGGTGGCTAGGACGGGAGTACTCTCCTAAAGTACGGGCTCTAGGAGGTGGTGGTTGTTGTTGTGGTGGTGGGTTTTTGGGATTAAGGATATTACCATCTTCCATGATGTCGAATGGTAATGGTTACGAACAAAGAAACGAAGAAAATAGATAGACTAAAGAAAACCTAAAAAAAATAAAATAAAAATCTCACTAGAAAGGAATCTAGTGAGTAGACCTATAAAATAAAAATTCAACCTAAACAATAACTATTCCCCGGCAGCGGCGCCAAAAACTTGATGCGTGGTTTTGCAACCTTACAACAGGTTTTACCTCTCGAGGGATCTCAAGAGGCTTACAACCCCACCAGGCAGTGTACCTGACCGATGTAGTATAGTGTAGTGGTAAGTACGGGGGATTGATCGTTCTCCACAGGGAATAGTGTTCGTTAGGTATGAAAGACTACTCTAATAGGTCTAAGAGTTGAGGAAGATTCTTTTTTATGTTTTTATATTTTTTTATGAAAGCAAGTAAAATCTCGGGTTTGAAAGAGTGGGCGGAATTAGTTGCTAGTCAACTAACCCAAATTACTACGAATGCAAATAAAATAAATAACTGAAAATAAAAAGTTGGTGAAAACTTAAGTGTAGAGAAATGTGTTTACTTAGATTTCCTTACTCCCTAACTATCCTTTACCGGTTGATTAGTGTGTATTAGTTGCGTGGATGACGGGTGTATTCCTTAATACCAATCGTGGGGTGGCGTACGTACTTCCCCAACTCTACAAGCTCCTACTTCACTCCTATGTCGACCCGGCTAGGAAGCTCCTAACATGGGATCACTAGAATTCGCTTGTGCATTAAATACAACCATAAAAACCTTTAGTACGCATTTGGTTCATGTTTCTTAAGACGTTCAAGCAAGTTACCGAATAGGAAGTTAGCCAGTTTTCTTAAGCCTAACATAGATAAACAATCATCCAATACAACTAATAACACACTAATAACCAATAATCAATAGCTAGGTTTCATTAGATCTAAGCAAACACAAGATAAATCTAGCCTAACATGTTAAACAAAAGACAAGAACAAGATAAAATCAAACAACACATAGACATATTGAATGATTAATTGATAACTTATCTTTCAATGTAACATGGAAGATCTCAAGGCAAAAAGCCTTGAAAAAGATGCTAAAATCGTCTTAGGGTTTTCTCCCAAAAATTCCACACTAAGTTCCACACTTATGACAAAGAATTGCAAAACTATATATAGATTTTTACATCTGACGGCGTCACGTTATGGAGTGTGACGCCATCACCTCGCCGCTTTTAGGGTTCTCGGGTGACCTTCTTGACGCCGTCCCTCTTTAGCTCTCCAAAATCCGTTCTGGCTTATCAAGGCTTGACGCCGTCAGACCTTGAACGTGACGCCGTCCCTCTTTGAATTAAGCCGTGACGCCCTTGATCAGGTTAAAGCGTGACGCCGTCAGAATTCACATGCAATTTTCACTGGCTTATCATGAGTAAATTTCACATCCACCTTTTCTTGCCAAGCCATGACGCCGTCTGGAGTAAATCCTGACGCCGTCAAAGGTAACTTTCAGCCGATTTTTGAGACTTTGTCGTTTTCTTCACTTTTATGCTCCAAAAACGTCCAAAATGCCTCCTTTTCCAGATTTCTCCTCAAAAGTACTTAAAATGACAAAAGGAACGATTTAGGGCGATATTTGATCAAATAAATACGATTTAGGGCTTAAATGACCCCTTAAAAGCGGTACACTTTTCGCTTCATCAGACTATTCTCGTTCAACTAACCTCGTTCGATTATTCTCGTTCGATCAGGTAAACTTGTTCGATTAGAACTGCTCGTTCGATTAGGGTTGCTCGTTCGATTAAGATTACTTCGTTCGATTAAGTAACTCGTTCGATCAAATTTGCTCGTTCGATCAAGTAAGCTCGTTCGATCAACAAGCTCGTTCTATCAATTGGAAGAGTAAGTCTAACTCGACTACCCTTTTGCTCGTTCGACTGAATGCTCCTTCGATGAAGTATCCTCCTTCGATCACCCTGCACGTTCGACTACCCTTTCTCGTTCGATGAAAATACCACGTTCGACTACCCTTTCTGGTTCGATGAATGCACCTTCGATGAATGCACCTTCGATGAAACTTGCTCCTTCGATCACCCTTGCTCGTTCGATCACACAAACCTCGTTCGACTAAACCTTCTCGTTTGATGAAATAAGTTGGTTCGACTATTGCACAACTCTTCACTACAAATATGATATAATAAACACAGTACAAAAAGAAATAGAATGGGACCAGTAGAAGAAGGGATTAATAATAATAAGAAGTAAAAGACAATAGAAATAAAGACAAGAATAGAAGAAAAATAAAGAAATGCGAATGGATGTAGCGTTCGATGATAGCCCTTCGATCAATATAGTTGTGAAATCTAATCTTGTAACAACCTAAATTACCCCTTGGCGATGATAACACTTGATGTTTTACACTTTTATGAATTAAGCTACCACTAATTACCTACTAGATCTAGAGAGAGAAAGCTAGAGAGAGAGAGAGATGGAAGGGAGATGATTACACACACTTAACAATAAACTTTCTTAATTCATCAACCAACAACCCTCTCCCTTGAATGGGAGGGGTATTTATAGTTTTACATGAGATTGGGCTACTAGCCCTAATGCTTTTAACTAATACAACTTTAAACATAATAAAATAAATAAAACGACACAGCCTATGGGCCTTCTACACGGGTTGGGCCTAATAACAAACCTAAAGGCCTAAGCAACCTTAATACAAAATGATCAATACTTGATTAATACAAACGCGGTTCCTAACAGAAATATTGTTGATAAAAGATATCGCGGAAGTTACTCCAAGTACAAGCAGCAACGAAGGTCTCTCCTCCTTTGGCCTGCTTGTAAGCTTTCCACCAATTGAGGGCATCCCCCTCAAGTTTGAATGTCGCCAACCTGGTCTTGAAAACATCAGCACAGTTCAAGACCTCGAACAACTTTTCCATATGGGTTATCCAATCCTCTGCCTTCGTAGGAGTGGAAGCAGAGCTAAAGGATAGTGGCTTGAGCTTACCAAACCGCTCGAGCCAAACATGGATGTCTGTAGGAGGATTACCACCACCTCCACCAGATGAACCAGCACCATTGCGAATGTCATTGGTGATCCGCGTAGTCAACTCAGTAGTCAAATTAGGAAGAATGGTATTGAGGGCATTGGCAATCATTTCCTCGAAGTTTGGGGCACCATCATCATCCCCATTGGGTCGACCGTTGTTACGACGTGTGTACACCATCTGATTGATTATCAAAACGATTAGCAAAGGCAAAACTAAAATGGAGTACGATAGGAAAAGACGCAGAAGGAATCCTAATGTCTACCCAATCCTCACAGGTCATAGCCTAAGCTCTACAGGTCAAACCTAGGCTCTGATACCATAATTGTAACACCCCAACCCGACAAGGGTAGAAGCATCACATTATGGTGGCATATCAAAGCATAAATAAACAAACGCAAGCGGAAGTCTTAACATAAATCAAATATAAGAAGTCTAGGGTAAGTCCACACTCAACTCCTACTCTCAACCCAAAGATAGCCCCAGCTCCTAACTTGAAAACCTGCCGCGGAGAAAAGAAATGCGGCTGAGCTTAAAAAGCCCAGTGAACAGATATATGATAATAGAGAACAGAAATATAAATGTGAAGTTCAAATGAAGTACAATGGGGAAACATAAGTAGGCATAATATAATGTAAGGGAAACATAGTGTATAGGTTAAGTAACAGGAATCTATGCAGTCGCCTGCATAAACAGAATCATAATACCACGAGCTCAGAAACATAATCATAATCTTCATATCATCTTCATAAGTAACATGATGGAGTGATCAGCTCCCAGAATTGTGAAGGGCATGTATTGCACACAGTACCAATCACCAGAAATATCTCACATCGTAACCATAACATAAACATATCTAGGATGCATCCATACGCCCCTGCAGAAAAATCATAATCATCGTGGCCATACATATTACATAACAAAAGGGACGGGATGGAACATCACTCGACCACCCTAGAGTCGTGCCATCGGTGCATCAATAACATGGTCATGGTACCTCCATGACTAGGAAAGCTCAGGTAACATAAGGGTTCATAAACAAAGGCTCATATCATAGTTGTCATATCATAAGGTTCATAGCAAAGGTTCATAGTGAAGGTTCATATTAAAGGATTATAGTGAAGGTTCATATCTATGGTTCATATCAAAGGTTGTAAGTCACAAAGGAAACCTTAAAGATAAGGTCAGATTATCTGTACCTTGAGTAAATGAAAAGCTGAATAAGGAAAGGATCACAGAATGGGAAATACTTCTCTTCAAAATCTACACATGATATAGTAGTACTTATTAATAGCTTGTTTTATAAGTTGTTTACTCATTGATATTGTTCTTATTACATATTAGGGCTTCTTTCCATTTCTATTAACTTTCCTCTTTTAGTAACCTTCTATTTTTAGTAACTTTCTATTTTTAACAGGTTTCCAAAATTAGTATGTTTCCATATTTAGTAAGTTTCCATATTTAGTAAGTTTCCATAATTAGTAAGTTTTAACACGACTTCCCAATTTAGTTAAATTAGGTTTAGGGTTCGGGATTATCAATTAGGTTTAACGTACCCACACACAAGTCAACACGACATTAACAAGACACACCCGATATAAGAACATGCATTAGGGCACCAAACACCAAAGGAACACATTTAACACCTATGTAATACATGCATACACATTAACTGGTTTTATCACAAAATTAAACCCACTAAACGAATTTTAAAAATGTATCAAAAGCCCAAACTAAAAATCAACAAAATTATCACAGGAGCCCATATGTCTTAAGAGTCTACTTGAATTTTTATAGATTTTATTATTAAGTGGATACCCCCTTTCAAAAATCGTTTATGCTAACATGTCCAGATTCGGATCTGCAGATACACTTCAAAAGTATGCAATTAAAAACCTAACCACATGACTTCAGAAAATTCTACAAACATTCCAGGAGGTAGTACACATATGAAATATGATTCCTCTAAATTTGTGGCCTCTAGTTTGCTACGGTTTGAAAATGAAAAATCCTAAACCACAACTGAAATAAAATTCTGCCATAACAGTTTTGATATATCAACACAATAAATTAAAAAATACAACCAAATCAAACTCAAATCCTTTCAAACCAATTAATTCCTATGGTTTCAAGGTTTTAATGTCTCAATTAATGATCATTAATGATTGAGGGCTTGTTTTAAGTGTGATCTAGGTCGACATAGGCTAGGAACCTTAACCTGATGTTTTTCTAATTCCTTATAATCTGCATCTTTTTCTTTTTCAGCCTTTTCTAATCTTTTAGAAAGTACATTAACTTCATTTTCTTTTACAAAAAGCTTACTTTCAAGAACATTTACTTTTTCTACATACTCTAACTCATTTTGTTTGAAAAAGTCAAGTCTTTCCTCAAAAGATTTTAGACCTACCTTATAGCCTAAATTGTCCAATTTTAGCATTTTTACCTCTTCCATTAGCTTTTCATTCCTAGCCTTAAGTTCTTCAACAGTATCTAAACAAGACTTATATGAACAACTAGAACTGTTAGATACCTCAGAATCAGAACTTGATGCAGAAGAGTAGGCCATAAGAGCAAAGTTAGGTCCTTCAGCTGCTTGATCACTCCAGTCATATGCTCCAAGACCATCACATTGAGACACCAAAGCTGTAGAATTTGTAGTTTCCACAGGTACAGCTCTCCTTGAAACTTCATTACTCTTGTTGTCTTGGTTCCTTGGTGCCCTGCACTCTCTAGCAAAGTGACCCTTCCTGTGACAGTTGTAGCATTCAATCTTGGATTTATCAAAACCCAAGCTATCCTTCCCAATAATCTTGAGATTCCTTCCAGTCCTGTTCAAAAACCTTCTTGCCCTCACAGTCAACATTGCCATCTGCCACTTCAAGTCCATCTCTTCAAGATCATCTGGATGGATCTGCTCCAAATCTTCATGCATCATTTGAGAACTAGTAGATGCACCAGCCAAGAAAGCATAGATAACAGCATCACTCAAGTTATCAAGGGTTGTAGACCCAGCAGCATTAACTTGTGTGCCAGCAGTACTAACTCCATGAGCAATTTGTTTGAGGATGACACAAAAGCTAAGTTTTGTGTGATTGTTGATGAGCTAGATGACCCTTTAACTTCAGGTTCATAAACTTTAAGGTTGTTGTACAGATCATCCAAACTCATAGTATCAAGATCATCCTTGTTTCTCCATACCACAGTGTGTGTGTTCCACTCTGGTGATAAGCTTCTCAAGAACTTTTGATTGACATCTTCTTGAGAAATTGAGACTTCTACAAGTGCCAATTGACTGATGAGTTTCTGAAGCCTGTCAAAAGTTTGATCAAGATTTTCAGAACTTAAAGCAGCAAAATTTTCATATTGTTGCTTCAAAAGGTTCTTCCTTGTCTTCTTGGTTGCAACATTCCCTCCAAATCTTGTCTCAATTGCTTTTAGCAACTGTTTAGCATCCTTAATATGTTTGAAGGTCAGCTGATGATCATTAGGAATCCCCATCATAAGAGTACTTCTGGCCTTTACTTCAAGCCTTCTTTGAGCTTTGTCTTCAACAGTCTTGATAGGCATTATAGTGATAACACCCTCAACAGAAGTTTCAGTCTTAGGTAGTTGATTACCATTCTCTATGACCTCCCACATAGAGTAATCAACCATCTGGATGTACTGCTCTATCCTCATCCTCCATAGCTCATATTCTCCATGCTTGAGCATGGGAACCTTTGATGCAGTAATCATGTGAGTAGATTCTGAGTCCATGTCTTCCCTCGAGCTATAAACGATCCTACAGGTTCTTCTTGATTCACAATCTCTAGATCACAAGCTCTGATACCACTTGTTGATCCCAGTTGAATACTTGATCGAATCCCTTAGCTTGTAAAGGTTTAGCTATGCTAGATAAATCTAACACAACTAGGTATAGAAACTGCCTTGTAACTTATCAAACACAATGCGGAATCTTGTATTTGATTTTAAGAAGAACTAAATAATGAACAATGAATATCACACTAAACACTTCAATATTATTAATAATACGAATACTCTCTGAGTATTAGGGTTACAAAACCTTGAAGTAAATCGTAAAAACTATATTCTCATCTATGCCCTAGGTCCTCCTTTTATAGACTAAGGAGTCCTAGTCGGCTTACACTAACTTTTTTACAAGATAAATCTCTATAGAATCTTTTCTATATTTATCTAAACATACTATACATAATAACCGACTCTAATACTCTAGCAACACTAATAACATATTAGCAATACTAAATAAGTGTTCTAGCAGTATTAATCTTGTAGCAACATTAATCTTCCATAAGCAACATTAACTTTGTAACCAGCAGCATTAATAACTTGGTTGTATATCCTTTGTAATCCTTGAGCAGTATTAACAATCCCTGAGCAGTCTTAACAATGTAAGCAGCATTAATCATCAAGAAACCTTTAAAACCCAACATGGGATTTGGTTCCGCCAGAGCCTGACAGAATATCTTTCAAAATCTTTCCAAATCTTGCCAATATATTACCAAATCCAATTCTTTGCTTGAAGATCTTTCCATGATATTCTCTAAATCTTCAAGATATCCTAAAGATATCCAAATGATGTATGCAATGATGTCATGTACATATTTCCATTTTTAAAATTAAAATGTAAACAGGTAAATGTATATATGTATGTCCTATGTATATTCTAGTGATGAATGTAGCATGTTATGATGAGTTTTAAAAGCTTATTACTTTAAATGTAAAAGACTTTAACTTATATTTATGCTTTGGTAAAGATAAAGTTTATAATTGTCATTAACAAAATATAGCAAAGATCGTAAAATACAAATAACGTTTTTAGGACGATATTTGTATTAACGAAGATAATATCCTAAAATCATAACAATTCAACACATTATTGTTTCAAATTGTTTGTACCAAACACTCCCTATTCCCTCACTGCTAGTCAATTTTCTTGTTTAGCTTCATTATCCAACGCCCAATGTTCTTGAACATTCCACGTGTCTGCTTGAATTCTTCACTTTGTTGCTCGATTGGTGGAAGTTGACTCAAATGTTCCGCAGGAGGAATCCTAGAGTTAGGAAAACCATCATCCTCACTTACGGATGATGATGATGAGGTTGGAGGATGAGCTCGTTTTCCTTTCGACACCACTACTCTCTTGTCACTTAGGGGTACAAAAGTATGGGGAATGAGAGAGTAGTCTGGGAGGAAACCTTTTGCGTTTGGAGGAATGGGTGCAAAAGCTCTATAGAGACGGGTGAGAAGCATCCCGTAAGGCATGGTGGTGGTTCCTAACACCGGAATGTCGGCCATTCTCTTGGCGACATAGTAAGCTAGGTTGAAGGGTTGATGGGTGGACACACAATAGAGCATATAACAAAGACTAGCATTGAGATGATCCCTATTCCCTATGGTGCATAAAATGTTTACCCGAAGAATTTCTTCCAACTTTTTGAATTGGGGCCTAAGCTCGTTTAGCTCCATGCCAAACGGGTCTCTATCGACTTGATGACCTTATCGGTTGGTCCTAGTGTGGGTGTTCCTAGGGACAAAGAGATGATCACGGATAGTCTCTTTGGGAGTCAATGGTGTGTTGTATGGAGGCATACGATCAATGATAGAATCTAGGCTTGACAATGACCACTTGTCGGTGTAAAGACAAGTACCTACACCCGAAATTCCTAAGACTTCCGCGAATTGATTCAAAGGGATGTTAAACTGGTGTTGGTTGACTTTGAAATGGATTGAGATGAGACCATAGTCATTGGAACTAAGAACGACACTAGCATAGAATTCTAGCACAAATCTAGGACCAATAGGTTCGTCTATGTCCAAAAGACAATCAAAGTTGATGGTAGCTAATTGTTGTCGGATGTTGGTTCCTTCTAAAAAGGAGGTAGTTAAGGGTATCTTTGTGGTCGTAGTATGTTGCGGGAGGCATGATGTTATCCTAGACACAAAAATTACATAGTTTAGTTAAAACTAACGATAATATTAGATATGATGTTCTAGTGTGTGCCTACATGGGGACAATTTGGAGGTGTAGTTATCTCGACTCCTTTTAATGCATGAAAATTTTGTTTTGCAAATTTTGTAACAAAACGAGAGATAACCCAAACGCTCCTAATTCAATGTAGCTTCGATTGAATGTACCCGAAAATACATATTAGTTATGTATTCCCTTTAGCATTCAAGAGACATTATGCAAATGATGTTTAAAACATAACGTTTTTATTTGTAAGAACAATGTGCAAAAACCGTTTTTCCTAATCGTGAGAAGATTTTTGCAAGAATTTGACATGGGGTTTTTGGTGAATTATGATAATGCCTTATAAGATGCAATTCCTAACTATGGAAAACATGATTTGTTATGTAATTTAGTGAATATGCTTCATGATTTTACAAAAATATGCATAAACCCCAAGTTTTGATTTTGTGCAAGAAATAGAAATCCTAGACTCAGATCAGGAATGTAGATATAGTTAGGATACTTACAGTGTGGATTAAATCACAAGTTTGTTGAAGGGGATGACCTAAATTCTGAGAATTGGGTGCTATGGGTCGAGTTTGTGTTTCTTGAATGTTTTTGGGAAATGTGAGAAGAGGATGTTTGTATGATATATTAAAAACAATCTCAGGAACCCACGGATTTGGCGGAACCAAAAAGTGGGTTCCGTCATTGTTGTCGATTGGTTCCGTGGGAACCTTTTGACAGTTGGTTGTTTTTGACGTGTTTGGTTAAGCTAAGGTTTTAACTACACATTTGGTTCCATTAATCCTAAACCAAGTCTAAGAAAGTTAAAGAGTACTCTCTTAAGAGGTTTTGTGAGAATATCGACAATGTTGTCTTCTGAGGATACTTTCTCGATTGAGATGTTTCCTTTTTGAACATTGTCGCGAAGAAAGTGGTGACGAATTTCTATGTGTTTGGTTCTAGCGTGTTGAACTGGATTCTTGCTAAGGTCGATAGCTCCTTTGTTGTCGCAAAGAATGGGAATGTCGTTGAGTTGAATTCCGTAGTCGACGAGAGCTTGTTTCATCCACAGTGCCTGTTGACATGCTTTTCCTGTAGACACGTACTCGGCTTCGGTTGTTGAAATTGCTAGAGCCGTTTGTTTCTTTGAGAACCATGTGGTAAGACAATGTCCAACAAAAGTACAAATACCACTTGTACTTTCTCTATCGACATAGTCACCGGCATGGTCTGAGTCGGCATATACTATGGTTTCAATTCCCGTTCCTTTTGGATACTATAATCCTAAATGTGTAGTACCTTTAATGTATCTAAAAATCCTTTTTACGGCTTCAAGATGGGATGTTTTGGGATCTTCTTGAAGGCGTGCACATAGACAAACACTAAACATAATGTCGGGTCTACTAGCCGTGAGATAGAGTAGACTACCAATCATTCCTCTATATTTAGTGCTATCTACGGATTCACCTTCTTCATCCTTTGTGAGTTTGGTTTCCGAAGACATAGGAGTTTTCATAGGTTTGGAATCTTCAAGACCAAATTTCTTAAGCATATCTTTGATGTACTTAGATTGGTTGAAGAATATCCCATCTTCTAATTGTTTAATTTGGAGTCCTAAGAAAAAGTTTAGTTCCCCCATCATACTCATTTCAAAATCGTCATGCATGATTTTTGAGAAATCGTCGCATAACTCTTGACAAGTTGATCCGAATATAATGTCATCCACATATATCTGAACAATGATAATATGTGATCCCTTTTTCTTAGTGAAAAGAGTGTTGTCTACTAGTCCCATGGTATACTTATGTTCAACTAGGAAGGTCTTAAGTCGATCATACCATGCTTTTGGTGCTTGCTTAAGTCCGTATAAATCCTTTTTAAGTTTGTAGACATGATTAGGTTTTTCAAAGTCGGCAAAGCCGGGAGGTTGTGCTACGTACACTTCCTTATTAATAAAACCATTAAGAAATGCACTTTTGACATCCATTTGAAAAAGTTTAAAGTCATGTGCACATGCATATGCAAGTAGTATTCTAATTGACTCGAGCCTAGCAACCAGTGCAAATGTTTCGCTGTAGTCTATACCTTCTTGTTGATTGTAGCCTTGAGCTACTGATGCGTGGTTTTGCAACCTTACAACAGGTTTTACCTCTCAAGGGATCTTGAGAAGTTTGCAATCCCCACCAGGCAGTGTACCTGACCGTTGTAGTATAGTGAAGTGGCAAGTACCGGGGATTGATCGTTCAACTCAAAGAATAGTGTTCGTTAGGATTGAAATTAATCTAACTAGGTCTAAAGGTGAGGGATGATTCTTTTTGTATTTTTATATTTTTATGAAAGCAAGTAAAATCTCGGGTTTTAAAGAGTGGGCGGAATTAGTTGCTAGTCAACTAACCCAAATAACTACGAATGCAAATAAAATAAAATAACTGAAAATGAAAAGGTGGTGAAATTTATGTGGAGAAAAATGTGTTTACTTAGATTTCCTTACTCCCTAACTATCTTTTACCGGTTGATTAGTGTGTATTAATTGCGTGGATGACGGGTGTATTCCTTAATACCAATCGTGGGGTGGCGTACGTACTTCCCCAACTCTACAAGCTCCTACTTCACTCCTATGTCGAGCCGGCTAGGAAGCTCCTAACATGGGATCACTAGAATTCGCTTGTGCATTAAATACAACCATAAAAACCTTTAGTACGCATTGGTTCATGTTTCTTAAGACGTTCAAGCAAGTTACCGAATAGGAAGTTAGCCAGTTTTCTTAAGCCTAACATAGATAAACAATCATCCAATACAACTAATAACACACTAATAACCAATAATCAATAGCTAGGTTTCATTAGATCTAAGCAAACACAAAGAAAACCTAGCCTAGCATGTTAAACAAAAGACAAGAACAAGATAGAATCAAACAACACATAGACATATTGAATGATTAATTGATAACTTATCTTCAATGTAACATGGAAGATCTCAAGGCAAAAAGCCTTGAAAAAGCTGCTAAAATCGTCTTAGGGTTTTCACACACAAAGTTCCACAATAAGTTCCACCATAATGACAAAAAATTGCAAAACTATATATAGACTTTCAGATCTGACGGCGTCACGTTATGGAGTGTGACGCCGTCACCTCGCCGCTTTTAGGGTTCCCGGATGGCCTTCTTGACGCCGTCCCTCTTTAGCTCTCCAAAATCCGTTCTGGCTTATCAAGGCTTGACGCCGTCGGAATTAGGCGTGACGCCGTCTGGCTTTAACTTATACCGTGACGACCTTGATCATTCCAAAGGGTGACGCCGTCAGAATTCCCATGCAAATTTCTCTGGCTTATCATGAGTAATTTTCATATCCACCACTTTTGCCAAGCCATGACGCCGTCAAGAACAAATCCTGACGCCGTCCAAGGTACTTTTCAGCCGGTTTTTGAGACTTTGTCGTTTTCTTCACTTTTATGCTCCAAAAACGTCCAAAATGCTTCCTTTTCCAGATTTCTTCTCCAAAGTACCTAAAATGACAAAAGGAACGATTTAGGGCAATATTTGATCAAATAAATACGATTTATGGCTTAAATGACCCCTTAAAAGCGGTACACTTTTCGCTTCATCAAATACCCTTACACTTGAGATTTGCTTGTCCTCAAGCAAATGCGCTTTTATTCTAATCAAAATACAAGTTAGGGGTCATTTAATGCTAATATAAAAGTAATTGCAGCAAATAGTCGTTCCACTTTAATCATAATAAGCACGGAGATTACAGACTAGCACCTCACAAGTAGTGTTTAGATACTCACATCTCTCAAGTGTCATCAAAATAAATCTCATAAATGAAAACGGATAATATCTCTCACTACCTGTCATAGCAAATAGATTACCATAGGCTTGGGAAAGGATCGAAAACCTCCTCCACTAGGCGTAAGCACCTAAGATAAACTATAAAAGAGGGCTTTTACATGGGTTATAACGTTAGGTGTAGGGAAAAGGAAAACACGGTTTTGTTGGATAAAGGATATTTTACTGGTGGCGAGTTAAAGATCTTGATCAATTACATGTACTATACAATGTTGCTAAGCCAAGACTCGACTCAATCTTAAGCTAAAAATAAAATAATAAAAACATAAAACAAACATAAAATGAAACGGGATGGTAGTCCGTATGTTTTTTCTATTTTCCGTTTTCTCATTTTTTTGTATTTTTCTTGATTTTTCGATTTTTTTTTTATTTCTTTTTTTTTTATTTCTTTTTTTTTTTTTCATACACTTTTGCCCTACCATCCAAAATAATACATCATAGGGGCGTTGCATTCCCCTTACACTTGAACTTTTACATAACTTTACAATTAACTAATCTAATGACTCGGATTAAGATAATTGAAAAACTTGGAGTACTTTTAAAATATTTAGCACATATGGGGGTAATAAATGATGTTCTTCCCCATTACTCCATTACACTAGTACTTTACCCATGAGTCCCAATCGTCCCAAAACAATATGTACAAAGATATGACTCGACTTAGCAACCATATAATCAACTAGATAATTAACTTGGGTTTAAACAAATGTTGTCACAATAATGCACTAAAAATGAGTGCATACAAGGTAGGCTAAGGCGATTTGGGTGTACATTTAAGTGAGGTATAACAAATTCTTCCTTTAAGTAAAATGCTTAAAGGTCGAAACGAAAAGATAGGCTCTGAGGGGTGTACTAGGGGTATCGTGTACTAAAAATGAGTACAACGCAAAGGGTGTGGGAGAATTACTTGACCAATGTAGCCAAAGTAATTATAACAAAAAACACAGGTGTAAAACAATGGGTTAATCCTAATGCCTCTTATCATGTAGTAAATCTAACTAAACGAATGTAGTCTCACTTGTGGCCTTGGAATGGTCCTAACGCAAGTTCTAGAATCTAAGTGCTACCGGTACACACATCATAGCATAAATGCTTTTCCTACCAATTCTAGGGGCGAACCTCACATATTTGGGGTGGAAAATTTTTTAGTGGTACGGTTTTTGTGCTAGTCATATAACTCCTATCCGTGAGACGCTTATTAGAACTAAAGTTTCACTCCTAAATGTTGTAAAAAAATTTAAATTTGGCACTAAAATTGCCCTAACAGGTATTTATCTCAGTTTTATTA
Organism: Artemisia tridentata subsp. tridentata; assembly: GCA_021014915.2. NCBI lineage: Eukaryota > Viridiplantae > Streptophyta > Magnoliopsida > Asterales > Asteraceae > Artemisia > Artemisia tridentata. Next base: position 358,089,879 of record CP139504.1, read on the forward strand.
CACATCTATTATTAAACAAACAAAAATCAAGCGTAATAGCATTCTCTAATCGTACTTTTACCCCCCCCCCCCTTACACTTAAGATGAACATTGTCCCCAATGTTCAAATAACAAGATGTAAAAGTAAATAAGGTAAAAGAATGAAATCAAATACTCCCCTGATTCGTTCGGTGGATAATGAAGTAACATGGTTAAATCTTCTTCCAAGGTAATGTAGAAGCTCCAAGACTAATGCATCGCCATAAGCTTGATTCCACATACATTTCCTTGTCCAAAATAACCTGTTAAACCTGAGAAAACAAACAAGAAAAACCAAAGCATCAAACCGAACAAAGACAACTCACAACTAGGTGTAATTCCAGACTTAGAAATAAAACAATAAAAGATATAATGCTTGCGGAATGAATGTTTTGCAGATTCCTGGAGTTTATAAGTTAGAGATTTAATCAAAACTTTTTATGATTCCAGTAGAAAAACAAAACTTTCAAAAATTTCAGAAAATTAAAACCTGACGCCGTCAGGTTGTAAGGCCTGACGCCGTCAGAAATGATCTGACAGAATTCTCATGTTAGGTTTCCGGAAAATTTCTGGAAAAAAAAAAAAAACCTATACCTTACTTCCCGGAATTCCTGCAAAACTTCATTATGACTCGATACAAGCATTTGACTCAAACAAATACTAATATGCATGCTTATATCTCATTGTTATCGTTCATGTTCAATCTTGTTCTTTAAAACAGATTTAGATTTCCCTTACACTTATCTTTTGCAAAATACCTTTATATGTAGTTAAGACGAAGTTAAAAACAAAATAAAGCATTTTCACAATTTATATTTGAGACATGAACAGTAAACAAAAAGAATAAGAAATGCATACGGAAACAAATAAAATTAAATAAACAAACAATCAAATAAATAAAGCAAATAAAGCTTGGGTTGCCTCCCAATAAGCGCTTGTTTTTGTTCGAGTCACGAGCCTGACTCTACCCTTATTTAACAAAAATAGGGAGGTTTTCCCTACACTTAGGATTAAGTGCGGGTGAAAGTAGCGATACACACCCTTAGGGTGTGAATATGCCACGTGAGGTGAAGGGGGTGAGTGAATGGCTTCCTTCATCCTAAAACTACCCGGATAATAAGGGTTGATGGGTGGGTCGGTTCCTCTTTTGTCTCCTAGATGTAAATCTAAGGATGGAAAGTTGTGTAAAGGTTGAGGTTCCGTTTCATCAACACTAGGAAATTCCCTAGAACTAAGAGTAAGGTTATCACTATAAGTATTCAAACCTATATCCTCTAGTGGTGCTTGGTCCAAGGATTCTACCTCCATCGGGATTCCTAAAGTCTCTTCTACTTCTTCCGGGTAAGTCACGGGCGGTGTGGGTGCCTCAAATGATGGTAGGACTTGTGGGGTATTTAGTGGGCTTATGTTACTTCCCTCATCATTCCTTGTGTCAAGATCACCTAAGTGTTCATCATGTATTATGGTAGTGCCTAAAGATGACATGCAACTAGGTGGCTCAACTCTACCCTCATGTGTGTCGTATGTTTTGGTGAAATCTATCCCACTCATGCAACTAGGTAGTTCAACACTAACCATCTCAGAATCTTGGTTTGACTCTAAGTCCATGTTCTTAGAAACTAGGTCTTTTTGCTCATACAAATCCACCAATTCGTTCCACTTATGGGTCATGGTTAGGAAGCTTTCCTCAAAATTCATCCAAAGGGCATGACTAAAAGGAATTGATCCAGATAGTGCTTGTCTAATAGAACTCTCACATGCATAGAATTCATTAAACCCATCTAACCTTACCCCTAACTTCTTTTGGAAATCACAAAGATCACACAAAAATTCATAGGAATGATAGGAAACAAATCTATTGGTGAAATATAATTGTTCCCCTATTGATAATGATCTAAATGGAATTTCATCCATCATAGTGACAAATGAAAATGGTTTTACAAACAAAGGGCACAAAGAAAAAGATAGACTACTAGAAAGCTAATAAAAAGAAAATAAAAATCTCACTAGATAGGAATCTAATGAGTAGACCTAATAGAAATAAATTTCAACCTAAGCAATAACTACTCCCCGGGCTGCGGCGCCAAAAACTTGATGCGTGGTTTTGCAACCTTACAACAGGTTTTACCTCTCAAGGGATCTTGAGAAGTTTGCAATCCCCACCAGGCAGTGTACCTGACCGTTGTAGTATAGTGAAGTGGCAAGTACCGGGGATTGATCGTTCAACTCAAAGAATAGTGTTCGTTAGGATTGAAATTAATCTAACTAGGTCTAAAGGTGAGGGATGATTCTTTTTGTATTTTTATATTTTTATGAAAGCAAGTAAAATCTCGGGTTTGAAAGAGTGGGCGGAATTAGTTGCTAGTCAACTAACCCAAATAACTACGAATGCAAATAAAATAAAATAACTGAAAATGAAAAGGTGGTGAAATTTATGTGGAGAAAAATGTGTTTACTTAGATTTCCTTACTCCCTAACTATCTTTTACCGGTTGATTAGTGTGTATTAATTACGTGGATGACGGGTGTATTCCTTAATACCAATCGTGGGGTGGCGTACGTACTTCCCCAACTCTACAAGCTCCTACTTCACTCCTATGTCGAGCCGGCTAGGAAGCTCCTAACATGGGATCACTAGAATTCGCTTGTGCATTAAATACAACCATAAAAACCTTTAGTACGTATTGGTTCATGTTTCTTAAGACGTTCAAGCAAGGTACCGAATAGGAGGTTAGCCAGTTTTCTTAAGCCTAACATAGATAAACAATCATCCAATACAACTAATAACACACTAATAACCAATAATCAATAGCTAGGTTTCATTAGATCTAAGCAAACACAAAGAAAACCTAGCCTAGCATGTTAAACAAAAGACAAGAACAAGATAGAATCAAACAACACATAGACATATTGAATGATTAATTGATAACTTATCTTCAATGTAACATGGAAGATCTCAAGGCAAAAAGCCTTGAAAAAGCTGCTAAAATCGTCTTAGGGTTTTCACTCACAAAGTTCCACAATAAGTTCCACCATAATGACAAAAAATTGCAAAACTATATATAGACTTTCAGATCTGATGGCGTCACGTTATGGAGTGTGACGCCGTCACCTCGCCGCTTTTAGGGTTCCCGGATGGCCTTCTTGACGCCGTCCCTCTTTAGCTCTCCAAAATCCGTTCTGGCTTATCAAGGCTTGACGCCGTCGGAATTAGGCGTGACGCCGTCTGGCTTTAACTTATACCGTGACGACCTTGATCATTCCAAAGGGTGACGCCGTCAGAATTCCCATGCAAATTTCTCTGGCTTATCATGAGTAATTTTCATATCCACCACTTTTGCCAAGCCATGACGCCGTCAAGAACAAATCCTGACGCCGTCCAAGGTACTTTTCAGCCGGTTTTTGAGACTTTGTCGTTTTCTTCACTTTTATGCTCCAAAAACGTCCAAAATGCTTCCTTTTCCAGATTTCTTCTCCAAAGTACCTAAAATGACAAAAGGAACGATTTAGGGCAATATTTGATCAAATAAATACGATTTAGGGCTTAAATGACCCCTTAAAAGCGGTACACTTTTCGCTTCATCAGCTACTAGCCTAGTTTTGTTTCTAGACACTACACCATTTTCATCCATTTTATTTCTAAACACCCATTTTGTTCCAATTATGTTTTGACATTTAGGTTGAGGGACTAATGTCCAAACATCATTTCTAATGAATTGGTTTAATTCTTCTTGCATTGCTATGACCCAAGATTCATCTTTTTTGGCCTCATTTATATTTTTGGGCACAATGGTTGAAATGAAACAAAAGAAATTACTCTGGTTTTGAACTTTTGATCTTAGTGTTCTTTCATTAATTTCTCCTATGACATTATCTAATGGATGACTTTTGGATTCTTTGACATTGACTATTTCTCTATTCAAGGGTTCATCTTCCTTGTCATTTTCTACTTTTTTTTTTGTTTTCAACCATTTGACTTTCAACTAAGTCATCATCTACCAAAGGTGATGTCTTAGAGGGAGGTGGACTTTCGTCGAATGTTACGTTCAACGATTCCTCGACTCTTGAGGTTTCTTTGTTCAAAATAATATATGCTTTACTGTTTTGTGAGTATCCAAAGAACACACCTTCATAAGACTTTGGGTCAAACTTGGTGAGATAATCCTTAGTATTTAAAATGAAGCACTTGCTTCCAAAAACTCTAAAATATCCTAAAGTAGGTTTTGGCCTCTATAAAGCTCATATGGTGTTTTATTCAAAAATGGTCTAATGAAGACTCTATTTAAGATGTATGTGGATGTGTCAACGGCGTTACACCAAAACTTTTGTGGTATATTTTATTCATTTAGCATTGTTTGACTCATTTCTTGAAGTGTTCTATTTTTACGTTCTACTACACCGTTTGATTGAGGAGTTCGAGGAGCCGAGAAATTATGTGTTATGCCATTAGCATCACAAAAAGCTCCAAATTGAGTTTCGTTATCAAATTCATGACCGTGGCCGGTTCTTATTGACACAATGCTGTTTCCTATTTGATTTTGAATTTTCTTACTTAGAATTTTAAATTTATCAAATGATTCATTTTTAGTTTTCAAAAATTTAGTCCAAGTATACCTTGAGTAATCATCTACTATTACCAAAGTATAGAAGTTTCCTCCATAACTTTGTATAGCGGATGGACCAAACAAATCCATATGCAATAGTTCTAAACACCTAGATGTGGACACCATGTTTTTAGCCTTATGGCTATTATGAACTTGTTTCCCAATTTTGCAAGCATCACAAAAGTGTTGGTCGTATTTCAACTTGGGTATGTTACTAACTAGTTCCTTAGATGATAGAGATTGAATAAGTCTCATATTGGCATGACCTAGGCGTTTATGCCAAAGAGTTGAGTTGCCGTCTAGAGAGGTAAGACAAAGTTTGTATTTAGATGTTTTGTCTAATTTCATAACGTATACGTTATTTTTCAAAACACCTTTTCCTACGGTTATACCGTCTTTAAGTATTTTACTTCCATTTTCACTGAAAATGATGTTATACTTTTTACGGCATAGTTGACTAATACTAAGCAAGTTAAAACCTAATTATCTACATGAGCAACATCATCAATAGAGAGAGATTCATGAGAGATTGTACCTTTTCCGACGATTTTACTTTTAAGCTTGCTACCAAACGTAACATTACCTCCGTCGTATGGTTGGTAGGTTGAGAAAAGGCTTTTGTTACCCGTCATGTGCCTTGAACACCCGCTGTCTTTAATCCACTCGTCCGGTTCCAATCCAACTTTCAAGCATACCTAAGTTTAAGAAAAACTCAAGCGTTTGGTCCCCAATATCTCATGGGTCTATTTGGGTTAAACATCCCATTTACTTGATTCATGTAAGGAAACGGTGGATATGGGTTCCATGGCATATAGTTGGGACCTTGATTGTTTCTAGGAATGTTTAGGTTCCAATTATTTTGATAATGATGTTGTGTGTTGAAATTACTCTTTGGAAAGGGGCATTTGGGAAAAGTAGTTTTATGTTTTTGTTGAACAGTTTTGGTTCTAAACTCATTTTTAAATTGTCCTATTCTTATGGTAACAGCTGTTTTTTGTTTGTTAACAGTTGAGCTAGTACTAGGTTTTCTTGTGACTTTAACAAACTCCGTACGAGCCGAAGTACAATCCTTCTGTTCAGCAACAGTACCCGCGGAACCAATTTCCACTACTGGCGGAACCAAGTTTTTGGTTCCGTGGGATCCGTGGGTGTCTGAACTTGTTGGAACAGTTTCTTGTACTTTAACGGCTAGTTTCTTAAAACTACTCAATTCTCTTGATTTCATAAAACCTAATACAGTTTTATCATGAGGTAGTTTTTGAATTTGCATTATCTCATCTGCTAAACTAATATTTTTATCAAACCTTTTAAACTTAGAGTTTTGTTTGATAAGTGTATCCTGTGTGTTCTTAAGCTTTTCTATTTCTAGTTTAAGCTCTTCACATGAAACACATATTTCGTTAACAGCTTTACCTTTATCTAATCTTTTAACTTTTTCTTTTAATTCATAAACTTCGTTTTCTAGAAATTCCTTTTTGGTTTTCAAAAACTTATTTTTGTTTATGATTTTAAGACTAAGTTCACAGAGATTATTATATTCCTTTTGCAAGGTATCATCATCAATAGAAGAATATGACGAGTCAGAATGTACCTCTTCTGAGTCATGAGCCATGAGAGCAACTTCGTCGTTCTTAGGCTCGTCGTCATCACCTTCACTGTCACTCCAAGCCCCACTAACAAAAGCTCTTTGAGTCTTGTTCTTGGGCGGCTTAGGACACTCTCCTATTAGATGACTAGTATCTCCGCACCTAAAGCACTTTCTTTCTCCTTTACCCTTCTTATCATCACGGTCTTTCCGGAAGGATTTCTTTTCTTCTCGAGGTTGTCTTACGAACTTCCCTCGTCTCCTAAAGAACTTCTTGAAATCTCTTACGGCCATGGCATACTCTTCATCTTCGCTACCTGAACTAGACTCTTCATCATCACTATCTCTGAGTCTTTTTCCATCACCATCTCATGAACTTTGAGATTTCCTATAAGCTCGTCAAGTGACATGCTTGAAAGATCCTTGGATTCTTCAATGGCCGTCACCTTTGCTCTCCACTTCGGATGAAGTGCTCTAAGAAATTTCCTGACAAAGTTCTTACTAGAAAAAGAATCGTCAAGTGCTTTAAGAGAAGTAATAATAGTATTAAACCTAGCAAATGCACTATCAATGGTCTCATCTTCAGGGATAACAAATTGTTCATATTGTTGAACAAGAAGATCAATTTTGTTATCCTTTACTTGTGAGTTCCCTTGATGAGTGATAATTAAAGATTGCCAAATATCTTTACCGGTTTTACACATAAATACTCTTCCATATTCTTTCCTAGGTAAAGCATTATAAAGCATCATTTTAGCTTCATTATTTTTGGCAATCAACTTCTTTTGCTCATCACTGTGATGAGTAAGAGAAGTATCCTCATCCCGACCACTTGATATATCTTTAATTATGGCCTTATGGTCACCTTCTATAATAATGTACCATAGATCTATATCTTTTGACTTCACATAAGTTTCAAAGCGGTTTTTCCAATATATAAAATTATTTGCTTCAAATAGTGGTGGTCTTTGCATAGATTGCCCTTCTTTGTAGTTTTCAAAATCCATTGATCGTTTCAAGTTTTAAAATACAATATATTTTGAAAGTCTTGAGTAACGTAGCTCTGATGCCAATTGTGGAAAACTAGAAGGGGGGTTGAATAGTTTTTACCGTTTTAAAATTAATTTGCTTTGAATACTTAACGTGATTTCAAGTTAATGCAAACAATCAAACAATATAAATAAAGCAAGTAAGGAAAGAAACGATCAAACCACAACACGGATATTTATAGTGGTTCGGCCTACATGGACTCTCTTCCTTGCCCTACTCCACTCCTCGAGCCTCTAACTCGAGAGTTTTTCTTCACTAAGAAACAAGCTCCCTTCTCGGCGGAGAAAACCTTTATACACGTCGCTTACACTTTTTCCGGTACAAAGCTAGATACCGAGTTCTTTTTACAAGGGTACAACCACTCCCGACACTCTATGTGTTTTGAGGACTAAAACACTAACCGATCACTACTGAAAGTTTGGTACAACAATGATGTGTGATAAACTACAAAATCATAGAGTATCTAAACTAACAAGTCTTGCAACAGTATGTTGAAGCTTGTGATGCTTTGATCTCTTTGCTACAAAAGAAAGATCACTACAAATGAAATGAATGAATGAATGGGTTAGTAATGTATGAAAGAATGTATAATGTAGTTTATGCTATGTGAGTGATGATACAACAAGAATGAGTGGCCTGCTATTTATAGGTAAAATGCCAAAACAGGCCACGGATTGGGCGGAACCAAATAAAGGGTTACGTCCCTTATGCTGTTTGGTTCCGCCAGAAACTGACAGCAAATCTTCACATATCTTTCCAAATCTATCCAAGATATTACCAAATCCAATTCTTTGCTTGAAGATCTTTCCATGATATTCTCTAAATCTTCAAGATATCCTAGAGATATCCAAATGATGTATGCAATGATGTCATGTAAATATTTCTATTTTTAGAATAAAAATGTAAACATGTAAATGTATATAAGTATGTCCTATGTATATCCTAGTGATGAATGTAGCATGTTATGATGAGATTTAAAAGCTTATTACTATAAATGTAAAAGACTTTAACTTATATTTATGCTTTGCTAAAGATAAAGTTTATAATTGTCATTAACAAAATATAGCAAAGATCGTAAAATATAAATAACATTTTTTGGACGATATTTGTATTAACAAAAACGTTATATATCGACTAAAAATCATTTTGGACTTGTTTACACATTTTAAGCGCAAGTTAGCCCCTTAATGGACTTTTTGGCCCAATATTATGTTTTGTTGACTAATGTTGACTTTTAGGTAAATTCTGACTAAATGTTGACTTTTATAACGAAACTTATAATTAAAATGTAAACGTAACGATATATATAGTTATAACGTTAAATATATAAGTGTTGGACTAGATTTGCAAATATTGTTAACGTAAGAGTTTATTTGAGTAAATTGAAATACTTGGGAAAAATGGAAAAGTTTGAATAAACGAATGGGTCATGCCCGATTTTTCTAAAATTTCAACACATAGAATATTTTGGATGAATACCGACTAAAAGACAAAATAATATATTTTGTTTATTAAAAGTATTAATTTTTTCAAATTAATATTTTTGGGCTTTATTAGACTTATAAATGTGTTCTATATATTTATACACTTACACCTTATTTAATTTCTCTAAATTAAATACTTATTATAAATTTTCTTTATAATTATCATTATATTATAAATAATTATAATATTTATAATATAATATTACCCCACTATCACCATCATTATATTAATTTTTCAATATCTATTTAATTAATTATAAGCCCTAATTAATTAAATATTTAATTATTAAACCTTATTTAATATATATATATATATATATATATATACGATAATATATATATATTACTTGTGTATTTTCCGACGACGAGTACTAAGCACTGATGTTTCCGTCACGCGTATTTTCACCGTACACTTTCACCATGAGCCATCACTAAAGAGTCTTTTACGATAAACCGCTTTTGAAACATACATTACCACACAGCAAGCAAGAAATACACGAGCACTTTAACACACGTAAACCTTTCAAATGAGTCAAAACGTTTATAACACGAATAGTACGCTAAGACTTACCATACTGATCTAGGTCGCGTGTCGGAGCGGTTGCACTGTGTTATTTGTTGACTAGCAGATTGCTATTATTAAGGTGAGTTTATAGCCCAATTTTTATATGAACTGTTTTATAAACCTTGGGGTGAGAAACATGCAAAACTGTTTTCATTGACTTAAACTGAACTTTTGTTTTTTTACACACTAGTATGCGGATAACCTAAGTATGTATGATCCCACTATTGCCCAATATCATCAACCGTCAATTCCTGCGGGAAGCGCGTATGATATAAATAGATCTATTGGGGGTGACTCCCCCGTTCGGTTGGCCCGGCAGGTCAACGCGAACGTATACCATGTCGGATTTGCCGAGTGTCTGGGGATTAACACTCGCGGGCACCTTTGTTATGCTATGCCGTTTAGGCATATTGTTTGTCGTAGCCTCGGTTGTATGAGCTTTGTGTTAGCATGCGGTTAGTGTTTGCCTGCTGATTTATTTGTTATGGTCCATATGTGCTTATTTACTATAAACCTATGAACTCACCAGCGTTAGCTGACTTTTAGCATATTTTTCTCAGGTGTTGAGTATGTATTTGATGAAGGCATGGCATGGCATCGGTCATAACTACCAGAAGTGTTTTTACACATGAATTAAGCTCTGATTGGGACAGTCATGTTAAATTGGCATTATTTTATTTAAACTGAACTTGATGTATGACATTTTAAATTTGAAAATGTAAACTATTCTAAAATTCCGTTCTCTATATCTGTGTGTTGTGATTACCAATTCAGTAGCACCTAAATATGTATAATTCCACAAATCCAGATTTTTGGAGGTGTTACATACAAGTTCTCTATCGTTATTAATTAATATATATTCCCTATACTCATATTTTTATATTTTATCATATGAATTTATTGCGAAATTCAATAACGAATTTTTTAATTTTTTAATATCTTTTAAAAAAACATCTACACAATTTATAAAATATATACAAAGTAATAAGTAAAATTATTAGACAATTTATATAAAAAGATCTTGAAATTTAATCTTCTTTCATTTGATATCAATTTCGCATATATATATATATATATATATATATATATATATATATATATATATAATCTTAAATTTGAAGGTTTATAAAAATCATATTATACAATTTTATATTGCGATGCATACGAAATCAAAAGCATCGAACTGAAAATAAAGGGCCAATATTGTAAGAGTATGTGCGAGTTGTGTCGTATGTGAGGAGAGAGTCAATCTTGAAATATAGAAAACATAATAATTTTAGTTTTAGTAATATATCACAAAAGTGGGTCAAATTGGAATAAGTGTCATTTTTAATCACAGTTTTTGCAAATTTAAGCAATTGAATTAAGGAGATACTCTTTTATGTGAAAGAAAAGATGCTTTTGAGTTTTGAATGATGCATAAATGGCTAAATGATTTATGAGATGTCCATAAAACTAACACTTTAACATCTATTTATGCCCATTCTAGCTAGCGTTATTTTTTACTTTATTTTTCTTTTACGAAATAAACGTCGAATACGACCTTTTTACTTAGGATGCTAATATTTTAATGAAAAATCATGTTTTCTAGTCAACCTTGTCAAGTATTCAAAAGAACATTAAGCAATGAATTTTGTTTAGCATGCCATAACCAAAGTGGTTTTGCACCTTTAAGGACAATTTCGGATGCAACAAGGGCCACATAACATAACGAAAGAGTCCAGATGATGTTCTCACTCTTAACTCTTAAGTGGTGAGGTAAATTTGGGTAGATCCTCGCTCACTAAATAATTAATATACGTCTCATCTATAGATAAATTTGAAGCTTCCATATTCAGCTAAGAAGTTTTTTAATTTAGATCCATTTGAGCATGCATGTATTCAATGATACACCTTTATCTCGCATGTTTGTTTTTGAAACTTCAGGTTATGATCAAGTGATACTGAACTGCACAATCAGATTGTTGCACTTTTACATTTTTCTATCGCCAATGTTTATATTCGTTGAACTGGGAACCTCTTTGGTCACCGGAAGCCGGTTTTGAGGAAAAATTAAAATCCCGTTAAACTAGTTGAACCAAAAACCTGAAGCTCAACCTTGTCGATTAGAAAACCAGTTTTTAAAACATGTCGCTCGATTACTCCACTCAACCTGATATCTAGATCACTCATGAAACAAGTCACTCTTAACCTGGATGATTTGAGTGTATATTTTCTAGGGTTTAAGCCATTCAATAGCCACATACTTTATCAAATTTACTCATATAATACGTGTAATAAATTTATTGTTTGTATCATACCTACACTTTCTATTTCGTGTTAATATGGTACGTGTACTTAATTTATTGTTTGTATCATACATACACTTTTTATTTCATGTTAATATGGTACGTTTCTTCATATAAATTTGCATCGTTAGTCCTTTATGCTAACGACCGTTAGTAAATAACTTAAAATTTGGTTTTCTTACATTTTCTTCTGTTGTTTGCACGTTTTCGTCGGTTTTTGCACGTTTTCGTCCGTTTTTACACGTTTTCATCCGTTTTTGCATGTTTTCGTCCATTTTTTGCACGTTTTCGTCCGCTTTTACACAGTTTCATCCGTTTTTGCACGTTTTCTTCCGTTTTTACACGTTTTCAACCGTTTTTTACACGTTTTCATCCTTTTTTGCACGTTGTCGATCATTTTTACACGTTTTCATCCGTTTTTGTAAGTTTTCGTCCGTTTTTGCTTGTTTTCATTCGTTTTTGCATGTTTTCGTTCATTTTTTGCACATTTTTATTCGTTTTTACACGTTTTCATCCATTTTTGTCCCTTTTTCACATTTTTAGCCGTTTTTGCACGTTTTCGTCTGTTTTTACATGTTTTCAACCATTTTAACACGTGCAAAAGGAGATGAAAACGTGTAAAGACGATCGAAAACGTGTAAAGACGATCGAAAATGTGCAAAAACATGTAAAACGGACAAAAACGTGAAAAAAAGGACGAAATCATGCAAAAACGGATAAAAACGTGTAAACATGAATTAAAACGTGCAAAAACGAACGAAAACATGCAAAAAACGGACGAGAACATGCAAAAATAGATGAAAACATGTAAAATCGATCGAAAACGTGCAAAAACGAATGAAAACGTGTAAAAACGGTTGAAAACGTGAAAAAACGGACGAAAACATGCAAAAACATATGAAAATGTGTAAAAACGGACGAAAACGTGAAAAATCGGACGAAAACGTGCAAAAACGGATGAGAACGTGTAAAAACGGACAAAAACGTGCAAAAATGGACGAAAACGTAAGAAAACCAAGTTTTAAGTTATTTACTAACGGCCGTTAGCATAAAGGACTAACGATGCAAATTTATGTGAAGAAACGTACCATATTAACACGGAATAAAAAGTGTAGGTATGATAAAAACAATAAATTAAGTACACGTACCATATTAACATGAAATAAAAAGTGTAGGCATGATACAAATAATAAATTTAGTACACATACCATATGAGTAAATTTGAGAAAGTATGTGGCTATTAAATGACTTAAACCCTATTTTCTATTCATAAAAAGTTCACTACTAATAAGTCTATCGTTTAGGCTGCTTGCAGTAAAGAGAAAGGATCGATCGATCCACTCGATCGATTGAATCGTCCTTGTTGCAAGAAATATAGTCGATCGATCGATTGGAAGCAAAAGAAAGATTGAGGTCGTGTGGATGATCGACTGGGATAGTATCTATTTGTTGCTTTGTTTCTTTCTTTTTGTCAGAAAAGTATACGTTGCAAAGAAAAAGAAAAAAAAAATTGACAACCGTTGCTAAACGGTTTGATTCAAGAAAAAAAAAACAAAAATCTTTTAAACTTCATAAAAACACTATAAATAAACAAACTCATTTTAGTATTTTTTTCACACATTCTCTATATACACATTCTCTCAAATAACACACTCATTTCACTTTTTATTTCACACTTTCAAACCATGAATTCTTACGAGCTATTCATTGCCGATTCGTCTTCGGATGAGCCGAAAACTATTCACACGAATTGTTCGAGAGGTAACCGATCATTCACCTTATTTTCAACAAACTCCTAGTTGTGCGGGCTTACTTGGTATTTCTCCATTGAATAACGACGAACTATTCACACGAATTGTTCGAGAGGTAACCGATCATTCACCTTATTTCCAACAAACTATTCACACGAATTTGCTAAACACACATTTGTCATACTAGTTAAGATTTATGGATTTGGCATGCGTTCTTTGGTGTCGCCGGGATGAATAACGACGTAAATGTTTTACGTAAATCACCTATTTTCAATGATCCCAAAACGGGGAGAGCACCGAATGTGGAATTCTATGCTAACGGCGTGCCTTATAAACGATGATATTATCTTGTTGATGGGATATATCCGGAATACTCTGTTATTGTGAAGTCCATTAAAAATCCAGGGACAGGTGATGACAAACGAATATTGTATAAGACGATGCACGAAGCAGCAAGAAAAGATGTGGAACGTGCTTTTGGTGTACTAAAGAAGAAGTAGCTAATGATTAAACATCCGGCTAAAGGGTTTGACAAAGAGCGTCTATCACATATAATGTACACATGCATCATATTACATAATATGATAATTCAGGACGAAGAGCGGACGATATCTCCCACTTTCTTTCCAGCGGAGCAGCACCGTTCTTATGATCCCATAAGAACGCATGCGGAATCGTTGTAAATTACCAGGGAGATAGTCAACAAAACAACTCGTCTTAGCCTCAAAGTCGATTTGGTGGAAGACATTTGGCATCATCATAATCAAAACTATTAGTCGTTTTATTATGTAACGTTTGAATTTTATTGTAATGTTTTAAATTTATTTGAATTATTATGTAACGTTTTAATTTTTAATGAAATTTAAGTTTGTGTTAAAAATAAATAAATAAATAAAATAAAAAAGGAAAAAAAATTGGATGAAGGTCGCCTTACTGAGGCACCCAATCGCCTGAAGGTTACTGGAGAGAGAAAGCTGACGTGGCAGAGAAAATGAGAGGGATTGACCCTTATTACTGCAAGTAGCCTTATAGTAAGTTAAAGTCTCCACTACTCAACGTATAACTTTTATAATATGAATATCGTGTTTGATGTGCTGGAGTAAGTTTATTCTATTTCGATAGTCCAATAAATGAGATATTTTTGGAGTTCAAAGATGTTTCTCACGATTTTATTCCAGATGAAAGATGTGTTTGGATAGACGTGGTGGGTATGCCATTAGGATCATGGGCTCTAGAGGTTTATAAGAAGTTGGGTGGTCGGTGGGGAAGCAGCGTGTTTACGGATATGGTAAGTGATGGACCAATGTCTCACGGGAAGGTTTGTGTCCTTACAGAGTCTTTACATCGTGTGTTAGAGTCCTTTATAGTTTCATATCGTAATCGGAATTATCGTATTATCGCTACTGAGTTTGCATATTGGGCGCCCAATATTGAATCGATGGAGGTCAATTCCGAGTCTAATCCTCTGGAAAGGAAGGATACAGAGGGTCCTAGTTTGGATGAAAGTTTGGAAAATGAGGAGCATTTGGATGTCGATAGTTGTGATTCAGATTCCCCTAAGAATGTTAACAATGATTCGGTGTCGCCTTCTAGTCGGGTTTTGCGAGAGGAGGATGTTCGTGGGGTGGAAAATGATCTTGTGGACTCCTTTGAAGAAGGCGAGATTCGTGGTGATTCGGTCTTGTTTAATGATGGGTGTATTAAGGATGGCATGGAAAAGAATTTGGAAGATGATGCTGGCGAGATTCTTGGAGTTCATTCTCAGGGTGATTGTGGTAATGTCACCACTGATGATAATGATCCTTTGCGCAGCAGGTTATTACATCAAGACAAGTGTCAGGTTACGTCAGTTATTACTCCTGAAAAAGACTCCATCATTGCGCCTCCATCTACACCCCCGGGTAATGATTTAAATATTGCTGTTGAGTCTGGTTCTTCGTGGCTTGATTATGTTGGTCCTCTAACTAGTGACGAGATTGATTCTGATAAACGATGGAGCTATAGAGACCCCAATGGAAATATACACGGGTTGTTCTCTCTCGCGCAACTTCGTACGTGGAAAGATTATTTTCCTAGTGATCTTCAGATTTGGAGTTATTATGGCAACGTTAAAGAAGCTATTCTTCTTCATAATGCCTTATCGAGACAAACAAAGGATGCCGGTTAGATCGCTTTTTTGGTATGATGCAACGGGTGTTCGGTTTCGTTCATGGGAGTTAGTTCTGTTGGCGCCATGGTGGGATCTTTCTAACTCTAATAGCCTTTGGTTGTTTTGCGAGTTTGTCTCGTTTCGTTAGAGTTTTCTGTTCCTTTTCGTTCTTTGTTTGTTGGATTGTTTTTGCGTGTATCGTCTGCTAGTTTCTTTCTAGCCTTTTTTAATTAAATTTCATTTGCCGTTCAAAAAAATAAATAAATTGACAAAAGAATATAGGCCACCTAACTTTCGGATACAATTTTCTCTACACAATCTATATATAGAGTAAGAAAATTACGTATACGTTAGATTTAGAAAGTTTCCATTTTAGTAAATTGCTACCAGGCAACAAAATCAGCATGACCATAAAACACCTGAATCTTGTTTTAGGAAGAAAAAAGAAACTGCAAATTGCTAATCCGGTTCTGTGCCCCGTTTAAATTTGCTACTTAATTAAAACTTAAAAGCAGTGTTACTCGGCTGGTTCAACCGGCTTTGGTAAAAAAAATTGTCCGATACTAACCGGTTTTTGAATTTCCAAACCCTGTTTGACACGCCAAATTTACGGCGACCCGGCTCAACCAGGTTTACGAAACCCGGCCTGGTTTGGTTACTTATTTAAAAAAATCAACTAAGTGTTTTTGTATTTTGTGTTTATACCTTCTTTTGGAATTCGGAGAACGAAAGTGAATGTTATCGTGATTTGGATTGATCATGGTGTATTTGAATTGATTGTCATATGTTCGCATTGATCGTGATGATGCATAAATTTTATTTGATGTTTAAAGAATTTTATTTAATTTAACATTTGTAAATTGTAATGTCGTTTTAAAGTCTAAAATTTGTATTTTTGTAAGATTGTATGAAGTTTGTATTGATTTATATGTTTGATAAACTTATTATTGATTGGCAAGGTATTTTCCAAATTTTATGTGTGATTGGTATTGAATATTACATGTTATATATGTGTTTAGTAAACTTGATTAACCGGTTGAACCAGTGTACTAAACTACTAATGACTCGACCGGATCAATAAAGGATCCGGGTTTAAAATATTGCTAAAAAGTCTGATACCTATATACCATCTAGTAGTTACCTTTCAAAAAAACTATACCATCTAGTCAATGTAAATTTATTCTTCTCTTTCGAAAAAAATCAAGTAAAGTTAAATTTTATCAGAAAAATTCTTTTAAAAATGTTTATTTTACACTGTGTAGTGCTTAAAAGATATGCAAATGTATATATATATATATTATTTGCCATAAGTATGTCCGCTCAGGGTATGTTGTCGTTTCTCGGTCAATGTGTTACTCCCTCCGTCTCAATTTAATTGTCCATATTTTCTTTTATGGATGTCTTAAATTAATTGTTCACTTTCCTTATTTAGTAAAAACTAGAGAATCTAGTGGAGGAATATTCCATTTTAGTGGTTGAAAATTAAAGTGGCCCCACTTTTATTAAACTTTGTGTTTTCTCTCTCCTGACAAATAAATTGAGACGGAGGGAGTATAAGTTATGCATGAATCACTTTCTACCATAGATGTTCAATTCTTTTATGTAACTAAACATCTCGACAAAATGAGATGTGTTGATCGAACTAATCTATCTGCACTTTGAAAAAAAATAAAAATTCCAAAAGTAAAGTAAATTCGAGAATACATAATGTACCAATTATTAAAGTGGTTGAGTGTGCTGATTTGTGACAATTAGCTTTTTGTACCGAAAGCTTTGAGGTAGCCGAAGAATAAAAACGTGACACATGACACTTGTATCATGATAGATGGGACCTATCCTCCAATTGCACGTGGTATCTTTTTCTTTTTTTTTAACGGTAATTGCACGTGGTATCTCAACACTCATTTTCCATTACGTGAGCAAACCACTTTTCCCTTTGACAAATGATTAGGAAGTAGAAAAAACCTAATTTAATATGTTTACACTACACATATATGTGAGTATCAAGTTGGTCACAATAGATGTATTCACTTACCAAAAACCAATAAACCACTCTTTTGTAGATTTAGCTACAAATTTAGTTATGATTTAGGGTCTTATAATCATCTCTTCTTTTTCTTCACTTTCATACCAAACCAATTTTGCACTACAAAGACCTCCCATCTAGCTAAGTTGTTAGAGTTTGTGGATATAAATTAATATTTGTATGTCCGGTTTCGAACACGAGACTTCGGGATTGCACATATTACGTATGAGTTTCAATGTATTAATAATTAATATAATGATTTATGATTAATTATTAAATCACAAATATTTATATGATCGAACAAGGAAAAAGGAGGGGGTTAAGTGTCGATTTTTGAAACTTGAGGAGGTGTTGGACTCAAACTTGAAGAGCAAGTTTGGAGTGTATAAAAACCCCTCACTAGCTCAATATCAATCGACATATAAAATATCCCTAAAACGATTTTATAAATCGAATATCTTTTTCTTCACCTACTGACGAACAGTAAAAGGAGTTATGATAGGAGTATTTTGCATGTGCATGTATCATTGATCATGTATCATTGATACGTGTGTGTTTAGCATGTACAGTACATGGATGAACTTTAACTTGACTCCTTTATCTTATTGTGACGTACAGCGGTGTATATTATCCCTAGGGGATTCGATCATGTATTATCAAGAACATCAAACCCTAGGTGTTGTGATATTTTATTTGTGATACATGAACCTAGCTTTTCACATTGAGACGCTAGTAATACGTGTGTACAAGAACGGAGTACAAGCTTACTTTAGCTTGTTGTTATTTGCCCTATTCGTCCCATATAGGTCGATCCATACTTTAAACCCATATTAGGGTTTATATTGTTCTTGGAGCATGTGATTCCTTGTTCTTGCTAGGAATCGAAAAGGTACGCGTCTATTTAGTTTTTATGTTAATTAATTATATGTTATGTAGATCCTATTCTGCTGTGCTACATGCTTTGATGTTCATTATGTGGTTATTAGTTTATAGATGTATGATTCTAATATTTCAACAGTGGTATCAGAGCCAGGTTTTTAACATGTAATTAATTACTAAAAACCTTAAAATTGAATCTTGTTGAATAGATACATGCAATCTTGTTTTGATTTAGGGTTTTATTTTACAAACCCTAATTTTTTTTTTAATTTGGGTCGACACCCATATTTAATTTTTTTAGGGTTTTAGTTTTTGTAGAAAACTTGTAGAAACCCTAGAATTGCATGAAATTTTAAAGATTAATTAATGAGTACCTTATGTGATGTCATTAATTAATTAGATTGCGTACGATATTGACATGATAATATGTGATTACATGATTATATGTGCAATATGGGATCCATGACAAAATCTTGCATATTTTGTCATGGAATGTTTGTTGTTTTAATTTGCTACATGATTTTAAGATAAATCTTAAATTAAGGAAGACCCTAATATATTAATTAAAATTGGTTATGTGCAATGTGGTATCTAGTTAATCAAAACTTACGCGGCTAAGTTATTTGATGTCTGTGGTCCATTGGACACAATGAGCTCGAAAACTAATGGGAGTTTTGTTAATTAGATACATTAAAATTCACATAGATAATTAATAGGATTTATCAAAAAGGTTTGCATGTGGCCATATGATATTGTTAATGATCATATACGTGTTATTAAGGGTTTATTTATTTTTTAATTACTTGTTCTTTGTGTTTAATTATGATGGATTGTAACAACAAAGAGGGTAATTTTTTGAACAAAAAATAAATGAACCTAATAACTATGAAACCTTTGTAGTAAAATATTTAATTGCCAAGTCTTATGTGCCGACAGTGGTTCGCTTCGCACGGTAATTTGCTCCCGGGCGAGACTAGCAATTAATAATTTACTACATAAAATTGTTTTAAGCAAGAAAATCATAAGTTTTAGTTGATTGATGCGACTGTACTAAGTGGTCGAAGCGGCGGACCTAAAATTGACAAACTATAAAGTGGGTATAAGGTTGGTACGCATTAAATTGTGACCTTAAAGGGGCGCGTTTTTAATTACCTTAGGGTAAACGTTTGCTCCTCCGCTCGCCTGTGCGTCAATTTTAGACTTACCAAGTACACCATGATACATACGAAGCATCTTAAGGCAAAGTTGTAATTTTCTCAACGCCTCAATTAAAAACTTTGATGATTTGAGCTTACGAATGAGTAAACTAGTTTTGAAAATATATGATACAAAGATGAATGCATGACATCTTTGTACATATTTTTTGATTTCACACATATCAAAATTATACCCTTTAAATTTAAGTAATATGCCAACCAATTAATACGGAAACACCTAAGATGACATTATATCGTTGCTAGCAGCCTCAGCTGAATGTAATGATTCAAAGAATGGGAATCAAAGGGTAAATTGAGCACTTTCATTGCTAGCAGCCTCAGCTGATGTGATGAAACGGCGTCAAGTTTACATGTTTCTAAATTGGTTAACCTAATTGAGCACTTTCATTACTAGCAGCCTAAGCTGATGTGATGGAACGACGTCAAGGCATAAAGATTTGGGGATGAAACATGCTTACATTTGCAACTGAGGTTGGCATAATATGTAAGTCCCATGATTCTAGGAATTGCAATTGGATATTGGCAATTGGGATTGACCCGTACCTTATTGAGTACTTTCATTGCTAGCAGCCTTAGCTGATGTAATGAAACAACGTCAATTTGGATCCTAATTTTCAATGAAAATTAAATGGTGAAGTTTTTATTTACCGTAGGTGTTTAATTTCTTGAAAAATTATTATCGAAAATACTAAAATTGAATTTTGCAAATTCTTTTAATGTATTTAATGCAACGTTAAAACCGTAAACGTTGGGGTTTTCTTTTAGTAGTAAATTGATCTACACCCGTAGGGGTTTTGGATAGAGTCAATTTTTACTGAAAGAATAAACCTAGTCTATTTTCCGTGTGAAGAGTAAGACTTAATCATGTTCCTTTTCATGAATGAGAAATGTATAATAGGATAATTAGAATTGTCTAAATTCTAAGAAATAACTAATGGTGAATTTCTTAAGAAATTGCATGGTTAGGAGTTATTAAAATTAGAATCTAGACTAATTACCGCAAAATTGGTAAAAGGCAAACTAGAATGTTTGATCTAGTTGTTATGCTTTTTAAAGGTGCTACATACCATGATGGGGATGGTAGACCTAACTAAGGAAGAAATTGCATACCCAATTCTTTCAAGTTAATTGCAATTGATGGATATTCCATCATTTACAAAGTAGATTACATTCTCTGAGTACCTTAGTTTGTATTACGTAAGGGATTACTCAAAGGTGTAGGAAAATAAACAGCACGCTATTTGCTTTTACTGGTTATGCAACACTTACAATGTTGTCAAACCCAGTGGGAGCATTGTGTTGTAATTACTGAATAATGAGTTCATGTAGTGATCTTAAATTCAGTGGGAGCTACAAGTCTTGGTAGTAACCCAGATTATCTCTAAAATCTCTTGGGATAAATACTTTCCAATTATAGACACTTGTGGTATTAAGGATAGTCGTGTACGTTTCCTTACTAGACGAGGTGATTCTATATCTACTTATATCTATGACACAATCATATTAATCAAATAAGCAAACGATTGGCGTGTTGTTTATCTGATACATAATGTTGTTCCATGCACAAGTGGGAGAAATCTTATTGTGTGCAAGCAACAACATAAAGGAATATGATTTAAAGGGTTCTCTTGACTGCAAGGTCAGAGATTGATGTTCTAATGTATTTTATACACATTCTAATTTATAGAACACTTGGAGTTAATATCTACTTTCATTATTAGATATTAATGACAAGGTAAATTACATATTTTCATTACTAGCAGCCTCAGCTGATGTGAAGAAACTATGTTAATTTATAAGTTTCTAAAATTAGATAATTAATTAGAACGAGTGTCAATATGATAATAAGACTACTTCAAATGTACATATTTATGTATTGTTGTAATGACATAAATAAATGAAGTAATCTTATACTACTTCAAACTTGAATATTTATGTATTCTTGGAATGACATAAATATAAGAAGTAATGAATTAACTTGAAATAACTATTGAAACCAAGTTGTGGTGTTCATGATTACTTTAGTTATACGTGTTTATATATTGTAATGATATAAACACGAAGTCTTTTATCATTATAAGACTTATAAATAAAGTAATACGTTAACTTGATATGTCTTTTAATTAAGACATATATAAGAAGTCATTGAGTTGATCAATGACTTATAAAAATATAAATTGGGATTATAACAATTTATGTCTTTTTGGTAAGACATAGAAATGAAGTGGCTTGGGCAAAAAGGCACTTATGTTATAAAGTATGCAATTGGCTTGGAAAATCTATTGTACCATTAACTTGAGTTAGTTGGTAAATGAGTAAGCCAAAATGATATATATTTATCGTATATTGTAAGAATGACTTACAATATTAATCCTAATGAAATACATAGTGTTTATGATATGTTCAGTTAGGAAAATCAAACTCTTGTTATATTGTTTGATTTGAGATAACTATATTTTCTATTCTTCCTAAAGATATCATGGTTACAAAATTGAGTATGGATTGGATATACTCAATTAGATTCCAACCTAGAAGATTAATAAGACACCATTTGTTATGGAATGTGTTAAATCACATTAAGTCTTAAAAATTGAAGTTCAGAATTTGTTAGACTACTTGTTGGGTAGGTTATTAACAAATTAAGGTTAGGAACTGTCAATATGTATTTGTAAAAGTCCCAAAAGAGAACAAGTTTGTGTTGCTCTATTTGCTAAGCATTTATAGTTAATCTATAAATTGCTAAAGGCAAGTGGGAGTTTTATCTTGAAAGATAATATTACAGAATACGTAATCTTCTAAAATACACTAGAAAAATCATAATGAGGATTTAACATGTTAGTGTTAAATCTCAAAGATGATGGAATAATCATTTCATAGATCCGCAAGGATATCTCAAATATTTGTAGAATATGTTGAGGGTTATGAGTTACAGGATCGTGGTATGCCTGTTAATAATTTGAAAATGTTAAAATTTGGCAAATTACTCATACTATGAATGAATAGATGCAGTCCAATAAGATAATTAGTTTGGAAACGTAGTTGATCTTAAACTCTATAGTTACACTATAGAATGGAAATGAATTTCTACAAAGGAAATGAAAATCCTAGAGATTTAAATTCTTGTGTAGAAATCATTATGGACAAAATTTGTATACATATTTAATATGTGAAAAGATCTTCAATCACACTTAAGCAATTAAATGTGATTGAAATTCTTTCTGAGCACATTAAATATATAAAGATTATGATTGTCATTATTAGTTTCGTTTTATATAAAATTAATAATGGAATATCAAAACTCTTTTTTGGATAATTACTTGAGCGAGGACGAAAAGTAATTGAAAGGGGGGTTTGAATTCAAATAATCTTTAGTAGTATACAAAGTGCAAATCATTTGTAAATGGATTGATGCATGCATCTAAAAGATATACTTATTTTTAGTTATTAAATCTAGTTTTGATTTATAATTAAAATAAGATATTTCTTAATATTCCTGAAAGCTAGTGGGAGTGATATATTTATTTTCTTATTTCATATATGTTGAATAACATATAGGAAGTAACATTCCATTAACATTTATATATTAAGTCTTAGTTTGGAATGAAACTTCACATGAAAATTTAGAAAATAAAAACTTGGAATATATGTTTATTTGATTATAAACATAAGCGGTAAAATAACTGATTTTAATAAACATGATAATCTATTAGAAAGGCTAGATAGATACATATTGATGCGTGGTTTTGCAACCTTACAACAGGTTTTACCTCTCAAGGGATCTCAAGAGGCTTACAACCCCACCAGGCAGTGTACATGACCGATGTAGTATAGTGTAGTGGTAAGTACGGGGGATTGATCGTTCTCCACAGGGAATAGTGTTCGTTAGGTATGAAAAACTACTCTAATAGGTCTAAGGGTGAGAGAAGATTCTTTTTTTATGTTTTTATATTTTTTATGAAAGCAAGTAAAATCTCGGGTTTGAAAGAGTGGGCGGAATTAGTTGCTAGTCAACTAACCCAAATAACTATGAATGCAAATAAAATAAAATAACAGAAAATGAAAATGTGGTGAAACTTATGTGGAGAGAAATGTGTTTACTTAGATTTCCTTACTCCCTAACTATCTTTTACCGGTTAATTAGTGTGCATTAATCGCGTGGATGACGGGTGTATTCCTTAATACCAATCGTGGGGTGGCGTACGTACTTCCCCAACTCTACAAGCTCCTACTTCACTCCTATGTCGAGCCGGCTAGGAAGCTCCTAACATGGGATCACTAGAATTCGCTTGTGCATTAAATACAACCATAAAAACCTTAGTACGCATTGGTTCATGTTTCTTAAGACGTTCAAGCAAGTTACCGAATAGGAAGTTAGCCAGTTTTCTAAGCCTAACATAGATGAACAATCATCCAATACAACTAATAACACACTAATAACCAATAATCAATAGCTAGGTTTCATTAGATCTAAGCAAACACAAGATAAATCTAGCCTAACATGTTAAACAAAAGACAAGAATAAGATAAAATCAAACAACACATAGACATATTGAATGATTAATTGATAACTTATCTTCAATGTAACATGGAAGATCTCAAGGCAAAAAGCCTTGAAAAAGCTGCTAAAATCGTCTTAGGGTTCTTACACACAAAGTTCCTCAATAAGTTCCACACCAATGACAAAAAATTGCAAAACTATATATAGAGATTAAGGTCTGACGGCGTCACGTTGTAGATTCTGACGCCGTCACCTCGCCGCTTTTAGGGTTCCCGGATGGTCTTCCTGACGCCGTCCCTCTCTAGACCTCCAAAATCCGTTCTGGCTTATCAAGGCTTGACGCCGTCAGATAATGGCTTGACGCCGTCCCTCTTTAAATTAAGTCATGACGACCTTGATCACATTAAAGCGTGACGCCGTCAGATTTTCATGCAAAATTCTCTGGCTTATCATGAGTAATTTTCACATCCACCTTTTTCTTGCCAAGCCATGACGCCGTCTGGGGATAATCCTGACGCCGTCAAAGGTAATTTTCAGCCGATTTTGAGACTTTGTCGTTTTCTTCACTTTTATGCTCCAAAAACGTCCAAAATGCTTCCTTTTCCAGATTTCTCCTCAAAAGTACCTAAAATGATAAAAGGAACGATTTAGGGCGATATTTGATCAAATAAATACGATTTAGGGCTTAAATGACCCCTTAAAAGCGGTACACTTTTCGCTTCATCAAATACCCTTACACTTGAGATTTGCTTGTCCTCAAGCAAATGCGCTTTTATTCTAATCAAAATACAAGTTAGGGGTCATTTAACACTAATATAAAAGTAATTACAACAATTAGTCGTTCCACTTTAATCATAATAAGCACGGAGATTACAAACTAGCACCTCACAAGTAGTGTTTAGATACTCACATCTCTCAAGTGTCATCAAAATAAATCTCATAAATAAAAACGGATAATATCTCTCACTACCTGTCATAGCAAATAGATTACCATAGGCTTGGGAAAGGATCAAAAACCTCCTCCACTAGGCGTAAGCACCTAAGATAAACTATCAAAGAGGGCTTTTAAATGGGTTATAACGTTAGGTGTAGGGATATGATAAACACGGTTTTGTTGGATAAGGGATATTTTGCTGGTGGCGAGTTAAAGATCTTGATTAATTACATGTACTATACAATGTTGCTAAGCCAAGACTCGACTCGATTTAAGCTAATGAAAGAAAATAACAAAAACATAAAATGAAACGGGATGGTAGTCCGTATGATTTTTCTACTTTTCTTTTTCTCTTTTTTTTTTTGTATTTTTCTTGATTTTTATTATTATTTTTTTTTTATTTTTTTATTTATTGACATACACTCTTGCCCTACAATCCAAAATAATACATCATAGGGGCGTTGCATTCCCCTTACACTTGAACTTTTACATAACTTTACAAATAACTATTCTAATGACTCGAATTAAGATAATTAAAACACTTGGAGTACTTTTAAAATATTTAGCACATATGGGAGTAATAAATGATGTTCTTCCCCATCACTCCATTACACTAGTACTTTACCCATGAGTCCCAATCGTCCCAAAACAATATGTACAAGGATATGACTCGACTTAGCAACCATGTAATCAATTAGATAATTAACTTGGGTTTAAACAAATGTTGTCACAATAATGCACTAAAGATGAGTGCATACAAGGTAGGCTAAGGCGATTTGGGTGTACATTTTAGTGGGGTGTAAACAAATTCTTCCTTTAAGTAAAATGCTTAAAGGTCGAAACGAAAAGATAGGCTCTGAGGGGTGTACTAGGGGTATCGTGTACTAAAAATGAGTATAACGCAAAGGGTGTGGGAGAATTACTTGACCAATGTAGCCAAAGTAATTATAACAAAAAACACAGGTGTAAAACAATGGGTTAATCCTAATGCCTCTTATCATGTAGTAAATCTAACTACACGAATGTAGTCTCACTTGTGGCCTTGGAATGGTCCTAACGCAAGTTCTAGAATCTAAATGCTACCGGTACACACATCATAGCAAAATGCTTTTCCTACCAATTCTAGGGGCGAACCTCACATATTTGGGGGTGGAAAATTTTTTTAGTGGTACGGTTTTTGTGCTAGTCATATAATTCCTATCCATGAGACGCTTATTAGAACTAAAGTTTCACTCCTAAATGTTGTAAAAAATTTTAAATTTGGCACTAAAATTGCCCTAACAGGTATTTCTCTCAGTTTTATTACACATCTACCATTAAACAAACAAAAATCAAGCGTAATAGCATTCTCTAATCGTACTTTTACCCCCCTTACACTTAAGATGAACATTGTCCCCAATGTTCAAATAACAAGATGTAAAAGCATAAAGTAAAAGAATGAAATCAAATACTCCCCTGATTCGTTCGGTGGAAAATGAAGTAACATGGTTAGATCTTCTTCCAAGAGAATGTAGAAGCTCCAAGACTAATGCATCGCCATAAGCTTGATTCCACAAACTTTTCCTTGTCCAAAATAACCTGTTAAACCTGAGAAAACAAACACGAAAACCTGCATAACATCGGCGGGATAAACTCTATATATAAGGATATAATGCTCGTGGAATGATAATTTTGCAGATTCCTGGAGATTATAAGTTATAGATTTAATAAAAACTTTTTATGAAAACAAAACTTTCAAAAATTTTCAGAAAATTAAACCTGACGCCGTCAGGTTGTAAATCCTGACGCCGTCAGAAATGATCTGACAGAATTCTCATGTTACGTTTCCGGAAAAATTTTGGAAAAACCTATACCTTACTTCCTGAAAATCCTGCAAAACATCATTATGACTCGATACAAGCATTTGACTCAAACAAACACTAATATGTATGTTCATTTATTATTATTACGATTCATGTTCATTTATGTTCTAAATAAACCGATTTAGATTTCCCTTACACTTAACTTTCGCAAAATACCTTTATATGTAGTTAAGACGAAGTTAAAAACAAAATAAAGCATTTTCACAATTTAGTTTTTGAACATGAATTAATAATAATAATAATTAAACATACATACGGAAGCAAATAAAATCAAACAAACAAATAAATAAACACACAAAGCAAATAAAGCTTGGGTTGCCTCCCAAGAAGCGCTTGTTTTTGTTCGAGTCACGAGCCTGACTCTACCCTTATTTAACGGAAATAGGGGAGGTTTTCCCTACACTTAGGGTTAAGTGCGGGTGATAGTAGCGATACACACCAGCTCGGTAGGAGTATGCCACGTGAGGAAAGATTGGTGGATGAATTATATGCTCAAAGGGGTGTGCTCCTTTCATCATAACCTTACCTAGTTCACTTTGGTCAATGGGTGAGTTAAAGTTTTCTCCTAAAAAGGGATCATCTTCTATCAACTTCGAGAGATTCCTAGTTGGGAATCCATCTTGACTTAATAAACCCGGTTTAAACCCATAATGTTTCTTGTGATCAATCATGAATGGGTGATGTAAGTATGTAAGGTCATGGTTCACTCCTATATTAGCTTCCACTCCACATGGCCTAGAGTCTACTACCTTAATCTTAACATTACCCGGACTACATGGTTTGATGGGTGGATCGGGACCTAATTCAATTCCTAAATTTTCATCCAAGGATGGAAGATTAGGTAACGGTTTTGGTTGAGGCTCCGGCTCATCAAAACTAGGAACTTCCATAGGACTAAAAGAAAGGTTGTGATCACTAAAAGCATTCAAACCTATTTCTTCTAGTTGTGTTTGGTCCAAGGGCTCTACCTCTATTGGGGTTCCTATAGTCTCTTCAACTTCTTTCGGGTAAGTCACGGGCGGTGTGTGTGCCTCAAATGATGGTAGGACTTGTGGGGTACTTGGTGGGCTTACATTTCTAACCTCATTCTCCATAGTATCTAAATCACCTATATGTTCATCATGTGTTTTGATGAAATCTATCCCACTCATGCAACTAGGTAGTTCAACACTAACCATCTCAGAATCTTGGTTTGATTCTAAGTCCATGTTCTTAGAAACTAGGTCTCTTTGCTCATACGAATCCACCAATTCGTTCCACTTAAGGGTCATGGTTAGGAAGCTTTCCTCAAAATTCATCCAAAGGGCCTGACTAAAAGGAATTGATCCAGATAATGCTTGTCTAATAGAACTCTCACATGCATAGAATTCATTAAACCCATCTAACCTTACCCCTAACTCCTTTTGGAAATCACAAAGATCACACAAAAATTCATAGGAATGATAGGAAACAAATCTATTGGTGAAATATAATTGTTCCCCTATTGATAATGATCTAAATGGAATTTCATCCATCATAGTGACAAATGAAAATGGTTTTACAAACAAAGGGCACAAAGAAAAAGATAGACTACAAGAAATCCTAGAAAAATAAAATAAAAATCTCACTAGAAAGGAATCTAGTGAGTAGACCTAATAAAATAAAAAATTCAACCTAAACAATAACTATTCCCCGGCAGCGGCGCCAAAAACTTGATGCGTGGTTTTGCAACCTTACAACAGGTTTTACCTCTCAAGGGATCTCAAGAGGCTTACAACCCCACCAGGCAGTGTACCTGACCGATGTAGTATAGTGTAGTGGTAAGTACGGGGGATTGATCGTTCTCCACAGGGAATAGTGTTCGTTAGGTATGAAAAACTACTCTAATAGGTCTAAGGGTGAGAGAAGATTCTTTTTTTATGTTTTTATATTTTTTATGAAAGCAAGTAAAATCTCGGGTTTGAAAGAGTGGGCGGAATTAGTTGCTAGTCAACTAACCCAAATAACTATGAATGCAAATAAAATAAAATAACAGAAAATGAAAATGTGGTGAAACTTATGTGTAGAGAAATGTGTTTACTTAGATTTCCTTACTCCCTAACTATCTTTTACCGGTTAATTAGTGTGCATTAATCGCGTGAATGACGGGTGTATTCCTTAATACCAATCGTGGGGTGGCGTACGTACTTCCCCAACTCTACAAGCTCCTACTTCACTCCTATGTCGAGCCGGCTAGGAAGCTCCTAACATGGGATCACTAGAATTCGCTTGTGCATTAAATACAACCATAAAAACCTTAGTACGCATTGGTTCATGTTTCTTAAGACGTTCAAGCAAGTTACCGAATAGGAAGTTAGCCAGTTTTCTTAAGCCTAACATAGATGAACAATCATCCAATACAACTAATAA
Source organism: Artemisia tridentata subsp. tridentata (assembly GCA_021014915.2). NCBI lineage: Eukaryota > Viridiplantae > Streptophyta > Magnoliopsida > Asterales > Asteraceae > Artemisia > Artemisia tridentata. Next base: position 358,119,176 of record CP139504.1, read on the forward strand.
CACACTAATAACTAATAATCAATAGCTAGGTTTCATTAGATCTAAGCAAACACAAGATAAATCTAGCCTAGCATGTTAAACAAAAGACAAGAACAAGATAAAATCAAACAACAAATAGACATATTGAATGATTAATTGATAACTTATCTTCAATGTAACATGGAAGATCTCAAGGCAAAAAGCCTTGAAAAAGCTGCTAAAATCGTCTTAGGGTTCTTACACACAAAGTTCCTCAATAAGTTCCACACCAATGACAAAAAATTGCAAAACTATATATAGAGATTAAGGTCTGACGGCGTCACGTTGTAGATTCTGACGCCGTCACCTCGCCGCTTTTAGGGTTCCCGGATGGCCTTCCTGATGTCGTCCCTCTCTAGACCTCCAAAATTCGTTCTGGCTTATCAAGGCTTGACGCCGTCAGATAATGGCTTGACGCCGTCCCTCTTTAAATTAAGTCATGACGACCTTGATCACATTAAAGCGTGACGCCGTCAGATTTTCATGCAAAATTCTCTGGCTTATCATGAGTAATTTTCACATCCACCTTTTTCTTGCCAAGCCATGACGCCGTCTGGGGATAATCCTGACGCCGTCAAAGGTAATTTTCAGCCGATTTTGAGACTTTGTCGTTTTCTTCACTTTTATGCTCCAAAAACGTCCAAAATGCTTCCTTTTCCAGATTTCTCCTCAAAAGTACCTAAAATGACAAAAGGAACGATTTAGGGCGATATTTGATCAAATAAATACGATTTAGGGCTTAAATGACCCCTTAAAAGCGGTACACTTTTCGCTTCATCACATATCTTTGAAAAGATAAGACATGAATAAATCTAAGGATGCAAGGATTTTTCATGTACATCATGTTTCTTGTTGTATCATGCTTGGATGCAAGACGATTGACAACTGATTCGTTATTTTTATTTCCAAAGGAAAAGGCAACGTATGCGTTTTCCCCGGGTCGTTTTCCCAACGAAGGTCGAATATAGAGTTGTCGTAACGTGTCGAATACGTGTGGTGAATGTGAAAAAGAGTGATTGATTTGTGATTTTATACTACGAACAATAAAATAATAAAAGTAAACAACTAATTAAGCTAATGAAACAATTAGACTAAGCATATGAATTTTAAAAACGAAAATTTGAATTTAAAAACGTTACGCGACGAATTATAAAACGTAAAAAAAATGATTTTGTGAAATTTAAAACCTAAAAAATATAAAAATAATTTTCCTATATTAAATCTGATAAAAGAAAATTTTTGGAAAAAGAAAAATATTTTTTTGACTTTTTAATTATTTTTTATGAATTAAAAACTAATTAAATCTATTTAAATGATTTAAAAATATTAAAACTAATTGGAAAAATCTGGAAAAATTTGAGTAATTCTAAAATTAAATTTCTGATCTAAGAAAATTAAATTCAAAAACTGACTAAGGTCTAATAAGCTGAAACAGTGAAATAAGCAGTTGTTGATAAGTGCTTATTTATAAGCTCTTATCACCAAAAAGTCTAAAACTTGAACAGATGGTGTTAGGTACTTAGTAAAGCTCAAACAAACTCAGAATAGTCCAATTAGCACAATGATTCACTCAAATGGAACAATAAGCAGATTCAATAAGCACAAGCAATTAGCAGACTGAGTACCAGAATAAGCAGAAGCTTAGGAACTAAATAAGACACTTAACTAAGCTCTAAAATACTCACTATATTCAAACAAGCTCAGATTTAACCCAAAAAACACAAGTGCAGGCCTATATTTTAAACAGCTAACATGTTCTAAACCTCCTACTTTGCAGGCCTGATTAGCAGTCCAAATAAGCTAAATACTGAAACCTAATGGGGGCAAAAGATCAACTATACTACTGAGTACCCAAAAAACTCAAAAGCCCCTAATTTCAAGCTCAATTGCTAAGCTAATTAAAGCCTAGATCAGAAGCTAGAAAACTGGATGCTGCACAGCAGTCTTGACAGCAGACAATGGGAATTTAGGCGAAAACTTGTTCAAATCTAGACCAAAGCAAACCAGCTGACTTTAACTTCTAACAACACCTTAAAAAATGCCAAAAGAGGTTTTCCAATAAGCTCAGCTTATGCTGAGCTTATAAGGACAGATTATGCTCCACTAATTACACGAAAAGGCTAAATTCCTTTGATAAGCTTAAAACCTCAAAATCCTACTAAAATATGCTTCTTGCACCTTAATTAAGCTGAATCAAATCCTAACTAATAGCACACCAACAGTGTAGCAGCTTAAAAGCTTCAAACAGACTGCTATTCCAAACACCCCTTATCAAAACTGAATTAGCAATATCACCCTAAACTAATCACTCTAAGCTATAATCTATGATTAACTATCACTTAACTAAACTACTTATAAACTAAAAAGCAAATAATTAAGTACTATAAGCAGTAATATAAGCTGAGTAATAAACAAGCTACAAATAAGCTAGGATGTAAATTGAACTCACAAATGTCTTAAGCTAATATGAAATGAACTCAGGATCAAATGACAATCCAGGCTTGTCAATAAGCCAAATGATACCCCAAAAGCAGCTTATCACCTCAGATTATTACCACAACTTATTTTCCCCCTCCGTTGACTTTTGTTGACTTTGGAGGATTCTTGAGAACTGATTTGAAATTGATTCAACCAAAAGCTCACAGTAAGCTATCAAAGCTTAAATGAGCTTATGCAATGTGAAATTAGCTTATTGAAGCTGGAATTGTGGATATTTTTGTGTTTTTTTTTTTCAATATATTTGGAATTATTTTTTTGGATTTTCAAAAGAGATTTAAACAAAATGAGATTAAAACAGAAATAAGATGGAAATGATTAAAATCAACTAATAACAACTTTAATAAACTCAATTCAGATAAACAACTTAATAAAAAACAGATTCAAAGTAAATCTAAAACAAAATTTTCATTAATAAAACTTTAAAGATTACAATAGAAATTGAAGATTACAAAACATGAAATAAATTTGGCAGAGTAACATTAACTAAAAAACTAACTCTCAACTCTGAAAATCATCTTCTATTTATAGCCAATGGAAGAACCTTCTAGCCTTTTTGCCAAGTCATCAATCCGAGGGAGATTGTGCTTCTTCTCAGCCATCTTCAGCCCTTGATCAAATCTAATCATCAATCTTTCAACAACGACCCTTGGATTAGCTTTAGTGAGGTGTTCGGACCAATGATAGCTTGCCACGTATCATTCTTGAGCTCTGCTGCTTCCTGACACCTCTGACACCTTCTAGAAACCAATCAATTGTACGAATTTGCCCTTACTTTCGGTGAATTTTGTACGGTTATATTTTAGGGTTCATCTTATCTGGGTTAATTGGGGGTAAAAAGGCGGGGTGGGAGTGTTTGTTTATTTATTTTATCATTTGACTGCTATTTAAGGGGTTGACCGGGCGGGTAATGGGTAGGATAGCGGGTGGATTGGGTTTATTTCCGGGTTCGGGGTAAAAGGGTTTGTAAGATTGGGCTAGGATAATGGGTTGGGTGAATGTGGGCTGGTGGGTTTGGGAATTAAGTTGGGTTGAGTTAGTTTAATAGAACCGGATTTGGTGTTTAAGGATTTTAATGTTTTAACTTCAAGGGACCAATTGTGTACTTTCTGGATTTTTGAGGGACTGATCTTGCCACTTTTTCTAAGTTGAATCCAAGGGCTAATGTTGACAACTTCTGATAGATGGAGGACTTTGGTTGACTTGTTGACCATATTTACTTCCCGGCATCGGCTAAAAATAACACTTCCATATCTCGTGCTCGGTTTCCCGGTTCTTTGCTTGATTTTGTCCTTTTCTTCGATATCCGTGCCTGCATATGTAAAAACACAAAAACACAATATATTTGGCATTTTGGTCGGGTTTTTGGTCATTTTGGGTCCGGTTTTGGTCGAGAAATGGTATGTGTTTAAGCACATACCAAAATTCCCCCAGACTAAGATATTGCAATGTCCTCATGCAATGTTATAAAAACACGTTTTCGAAACCAAAAATTTCCAATCTCTTTTTACTAACTTTGAGAAGTAGCAAAATTTTCAAAAGAGATTAAGAAATCTTGAGTTCTAAAAACTCCCCGATTTTCCTTTTTATTATATTTTTGTATTTTTCTCATTATTCATGTGACGGCTTTGTTGACAATCATTATCTAACGATAACTTTTAGGGTCTTCGAGCAGGAAACACGACTCATAAAGAAGTGACCATACGGATAAAATTCGTCGTTCCTGATTTTTCACGAGTCCCCAAACTAAGCTTAAAAACGAAATCATTGTCATTTACAAGTTAGATTGCCAACACTACTCAGAATGCTAATTGTGGACTACTTGTTCCCAAATTCCTATTTTCCTCTATTTATTTTATTTTTGGTGAGAAATGAATTTCTTCGAATTCTCTTTTCGATAATTTTTAAGCCGATAAAGATATCTTAGTTTAGACGCTAAGTAGTTTCCAAACCTTCCATCGAAAACCGTTGCATACAAAAATGAGGTCCACATCAAGGTCTCTGATTTAACACGATTTTGAGAATATCCCTTTTATTTGCGACCGAAACAACTCATCTACGAGTCCAGAGACGGAAGCCTTTATTAGGATACCTCGGAGTCAAAATTTGGCATTTTTAACATTATTAAGCACATTAACGTATTTAGTCCTTGGCCCTTTATAACAATCACAACATCGGCTGCGAACCGGCAAGATGTGATAGTCTATTATGACCTTGGAATTTTTCCTCTGCCTTTATTAGAAGTCTACAACATCGGCTACGAACCGGCAAGATGTAGAAAACTTTTTATAGCTTTGGATTATTATTATACATTATTAATTAATTATTTGCCAAACCCCAACTCCTACGGCTTTTATAACAATCCCAACATCGGTTGCGAGCCGGCAAGATGGAATAGTCTATTACACCGTAACACTGATAGTACCTTGATGTGTACCCAACTCTCATAAGCAAGAATTTTCTAAGGAAGAAATGAAAACTAATTATCGCCAAAACTAAAATAGCTTTAATTATTCCTAGATTACTATTTTTGAGTGAAACAAGCTTATGGGAACAAAAAGCCACAAGTAACTTCGATGAGCTCTAAAGAGATCCAACTACTCCACGTTTAGCAATCTAACTTATAAACAACTCTATCATTTCTCGTTCTTCGCAAATTTAAAATCTTAAATAATAAGATCCGCGAACGCTTAGCCTTATAATCAAGCCATGCATATATAAAGTCAAATACGGGAACTTGCAAACTCTTAAAAAGAATTCGCGTTTTCTAGCTCCTTGTGTAAAAGACTAGCACGAGCTTATAGATTATAAACGGTTAAGGGAACAAGCTAGGGCTCAACACGCCCGGTCAAGTCAGAATTTTATTCCTACTCTCACCAGCGGAAAGTCAATAAAAATGTCAAAATTTATTATATTTTTGCAAAAATTTTTAAATTTTTCTCATTTTTTTTTGGATTTTTTCAATTTTTGAGGAAAAACGGGGTTGCATGAGAAAACGGCAAAAATGCAAGGCAAAAATCAAATCGACAGATTCCCCCCCCCCCCCCCCAGACTAAAATGAGACATTGTCCTCAATGTCTTAAAGGTAAGGGTTCTCCTACATAAATCTAAGGCCGTTTATTAATTATGCCAAAAGATAGATGTAACCGATAAGATTTAGGATATCGGATGAGCAGCGAATGATGAAACTCGAGTAGCGTGAAGGAAACTACGAGCACGAGAGTCTTCATCATCGGGCATTCCTGGACACATCACAGAAAAACACGAAACACAAGATATGGAAAAGGAAGCCCTCCTCACTCACTTTATTAGAAAAGAGATAAGAAGATAGAAGGATAAGCATGGGGTGCCTCCCACGAAGCGCTTGTTTTTGGTAACCGAGTCACATGAGCTTGACTCGACCCCGAATTTAATTGTCCTTGGGGGAGCATGTGGAAAAAAATAATCTCAATCGGACTTTCGTTCAAGATGTTTGAATAAACATTGAAGCACACGAAAGTTCCACTCCGATGAGATACCCACGGCTCTAGATAGAAAAGAAAATGCCGGGGTCAAAGATGGTGTCTTCACTCCCGAAGGAGTGAAGGATAGAAGAAATCACCGAGTAGGTGAAGAAAGGGAGAAAGATCATGATAACAATTGTAAAGAAATTGTCATCCTCACACCCGGAAGAGATAAAAAGGGTGGGTTGGGTGGGCAAATTATCATACTTTTCAGAAATCTCATCCACCACTTTAGAAGTCACAACACCCGTATCGGGCTTGATATCATCGGGTGGTTTAGCAGGCGGACGAGTGGGTGATGGCTCAACGTGTAATGACTCAGTTTTATGAAGTGAAAGGGGATCATTATTAAGCAATCTTTCAAGAAAAAGAATTTCCCCTTCCGAGTCATGAGAATCGTCAGGGCGAGGTATTGGTAAAATCAGCTCATCAAATGTAGAGTCCTCGTCCTCGACGTTCTCTAACCCTTCATCGAAAAGAGGATTAACTTTGCAAGAAGTATACTCATCATTGAATTCAAAAAGAGGGTTAGAGAAAATCCCGGAGGTAACTTTGGAAATGTCAAGAGAATCTTCACAAGATTGCAGATCACTTTCACCGTCGGATATTTCCTCGGACTCACTTGGGATTGGGACAAGGTTCTCAACATTGTCTGATTCCGTTGCCGGAATAGTGTCGAGAAGCTCGTCCCCCATTTTTAGAGAGTCCTCGGGTTCTTTGGTAGGAACGACGGGTATGGTTGCAACTGACGAACTCTCATAAACTCCCCACCCAGAATCCTCATCATCGTCGTCATCGTAAACGAAAGTTTGACGATATTGGGAGCTTACTCTAGCTGCTTGTTCTTCAGCTAGAAGTTCTCCAGAAGTTTCTTGGGTAAATTGATTAACCATATCCTTAAAGCTTTTTGTTAACTCTAGAAGTTCATGGTTATATTTCTTTGTTGACTCTAATAGTTCATGGAGAAGTTCTTGATTGAGTGTTTGAGATGGTGTTAGAATCATATGGTGTTGTGGAGGTTGGAAATTGTCAAAACCGGGAGTATTATAACAAGGATTCGGTTCATAGTAATTTTGATTCCACGGTTGACATTGATAATCATTATGAGGACCTCCACAATTTGCACAAGAAAAGTTCGGTGTATCCTTGAAATACGGTTCTTGCTCATAAAAGTTTTGAGGAGGGTGATAGAATTTGTTTTGAGGATAATCAGAAATGTTCGGATTAAAATCATAAGTATATGAATTTTCGGCTTCCGAAGCACAAAACGAACAAAATCCATTGATCAAATTTCTACCACACTTCTCGCAAGTGCACCGTTGACAATAAGACGATGTCGGATCAATCGAATCTCCACACCCATCGCAATATCGTTGATCGAACGAAGATATATCGGGCTGTGGTGGGTAGTTGTAGAAATTTGAAGAGTCATTGAATGAATTCGTATTTGGATTATAATCAACTGAATTCCTCGAACCACAAAACAAACAACTTCCGTTTCGAATACCATTTCCGCACCCTTCGCACGTACACCACCGACAAGGTAATCCAAAAAGCGGTTCTCCACAACCGACGCACGGGATAACCGATTCCATCAGAATTAAAAATATAGAGGATTAAGAAGATAAGAATTAAACATTTAAGAGGATTAAAGAAGAATATTTTTGGGTTTTTAAGTTTAAAAACATAGAAAATAACAAAAGAAAAATGGAAAATAATTTTGAAGAGAAAATCTTTATGGATTTTTTTAATTAAGGAAAAATAATTATATTTTTGATGATCGTTTTATCAACCGTACTCGTTTCTTTCAAAACTACGCGCAGCGTGGCGGGAGAGAAGAATGGATCTCTCTTCGGTCTGCAATTTAATGTCAAGACCTCCTTAAACCCCGTGTATAGGTTGTAGTAAAGAAATAATCCAAGAAACGTTTAACTTCACGATCTCTTTTGTTGTTTATTCGGAATGGTTTACAACGCCCTCTCGAGAGCGAGGATTTATTATTAATGGTGAAAACACTTTAGGAAAAGTGTTTTTTAATTATTTTCTTTTGTATTTTTATTTTTATAAAAACGATAACTTCCGAGGAAGGGTCTTCAAAACACGATTAGACGAACGAAATCACGAACTCACTTCAACCTTCCCCGGCAGCGGCGCCATTTTTTGATTCGTTATTTTTATTTCCAAAGGAAAAGGCAACGTATGCGTTTTCCCCGGGTCGTTTTCCCAACGAAGGTCGAATATCGAGTTGTCGTAACGTGTCGAATACGTGTGGTGAATGTGAAAAAGAGTGATTGATTTGTGATTTTATACTACGAACAATAAAATAATAAAAGTAAACAACTAATTAAGCTAATGAAACAATTAGACTAAGCATATGAATTTTAAAAACGAAAATTTGAATTTAAAAACGTTACGCGACGAATTATAAAACGTAAAAAAAATGATTTTGTGAAATTTAAAACCTAAAAAATATAAAAATAATTTTCCTATATTAAATCTGATAAAAGAAAATTTTTGGAAAAAGAAAAATATTTTTTTGACTTTTTAATAATTTTTTATGAATTAAAAACTAATTAAATCTATTTAAATGATTTAAAAATATTAAAACTAATTGGAAAAATCTGGAAAAATTTGAGTAATTCTAAAATTAAATTTCTGATCTAAGAAAATTAAATTCAGAAACTGACTAAGGTCTAATAAGCTGAAACAGTGAAATAAGCAGTTGTTGATAAGTGCTTATTTATAAGCTCTTATCACCAAAAAGTCTAAAACTTGAACAGATGGTGTTAGGTACTTAGTAAAGCTCAAACAAACTCAGAATAGTCCAATTAGCACAATGATTCACTCAAATGGAACAATAAGCAGATTCAATAAGCACAAGCAATTAGCAGACTGAGTACCAGAATAAGCAGAAGCTTAGGAACTAAATAAGAAACTTAACTAAGCTCTAAAATACTCACTATATTCAAACAAGCTCAGATTTAACCCAAAAAACACAAGTGCAGGCCTATATTTTAAACAGCTAACATGTTCTAAACCTCCTACTTTGCAGGCCTGATTAGCAGTCCAAATAAGCTAAATACTGAAACCTAATGGGGGCAAAAGATTAACTATACTACTGAGTACCCAAAAAACTCAAAAGCCCCTAATTTCAAGCTCAATTGCTAAGCTAATTAAAGCCTAGATCAGAAGCTAGAAAACTGGATGCTGCACAGCAGTCTTGACAGCAGACAATGGGAATTTAGGCGAAAACTTGTTCAAATCTAGACCAAAGCAAACCAGCTGACTTTAACTTCTAACAACACCTTAAAAAATGCCAAAAGAGGTTTTCCAATAAGCTCAGCTTATGCTGAGCTTATAAGGACAGATTATGCTCCACTAATTACACGAAAAGGCTAAATTCCTTTGATAAGCTTAAAACCTCAAAATCCTACTAAAATATGCTTCTTGCACCTTAATTAAGCTGAATCAAATCCTAACTAATAGCACACCAACAGTGTAGCAGCTTAAAAGCTTCAAACAGACTGCTATTCCAAACACCCCTTATCAAAACTGAATTAGCAATATCACCCTAAACTAATCACTCTAAGCTATAATCTATGATTAACTATCACTTAACTAAACTACTTATAAACTAAAAAGCAAATAATTAAGTACTATAAGCAGTAATATAAGCTGAGTAATAAACAAGCTACAAATAAGCTAGGATGTAAATTGAACTCACAAATGTCTTAAGCTAACATGAAATGAACTCAGGATCAAATGACAATCCAGGCTTGTCAATAAGCCAAATGATACCCCAAAAGCAGCTTATCACCTCAGATTATTACCACAACTTATTTTCCCCCTCCGTTGACTTTTGTTGACTTTGGAGGATTCTTGAGAACTGATTTGAAATTGATTCAACCAAAAGCTCACAGTAAGCTATCAAAGCTTATATGAGCTTATGCAATGTGAAATTAGCTTATTGAAGCTGGAATTGTGAATATTTTTGTGTTTTTTTTTTTCAATATATTTGGAATTATTTTTTTGGATTTTCAAAAGAGATTTAAACAAAATGAGATTAAAACAGAAATAAGATGGAAATGATTAAAATCAACTAATAACAACTTTAATAAACTCAATTCAGATAAACAACTTAATAAAAAACAGATTCAAAGTAAATCTAAAACAAAATTTTCATTAATAAAACTTTAAAGATTACAATAGAAATTGAAGATTACAAAACATGAAATAAATTTGGCAGAGTAACACTAACTAAAAAACTAACTCTCAACTCTGAAAATCATCTTCTATTTATAGCCAATGGAAGAACCTTCTAGCCTCTTTGCCAAGTCATCAATCCGAGGGAGATTGTGCTTCTTCTCAGCCATCTTCAGCCCTTGATCAAATCTAATCATCAATCTTTCAACAACGACCCTTGGATTAGCTTTAGTGAGGTGTTCGGACCAATGATAGCTTGCCACGTATCATTCTTGAGCTCTGCTGCTTCCTGAATCAATTGTACGAATTTGCCCTTACTTTCGGTGAATTTTGTACGGTTATATTTTAGGGTTCATCTTATCTGGGTTAATTGGGGGTAAAAAGGCGGGGTGGGAGTGTTTGTTTATTTATTTTATCATTTGACTGCTATTTAAGGGGTTGACCGGGCGGGTAATGGGTAGGATAGTGGGTGGATTGGGTTTATTTTCGGGTTCGGGGTAAAGGGTTTGTAAGATTGGGCTAGGATAATGGGTTGGGTGAATGTGGGCTGGTGGGTTTGGGAATTAAGTTGGGTTGAGTTAGTTTAATAGAACCGGATTTGGTGTTTAAGGATTTTAATGTTTTAACTTCAAGGGACCAATTGTGTACTTTCTGGATTTTTGAGGGACTGATCTTGCCACTTTTTCTAAGTTGAATCCAAGGGCTAATGTTGACAACTTCTGATAGATGGAGGACTTGGGTTGACTTGTTGACCATAATTACTTCCCGGCATCGGCTAAAAATAACACTTCCATATCTCGTGCTCGGTTTCCCGGTTCTTTGCTTGATTTTGTCCTTTTCTTCGATATCCGTGCCTGCATATGTAAAAACACAAAAACACAATATATTTGGCATTTTGGTCGGGTTTTTGGTCATTTTGGGTCCGGTTTTGGTCGAGAAATGGTATGTGTTTAAGCACATACCAACAACATTAGTATCTAATTAAATATTATTAGATAACTAAGTGTAATGGATATGGTTTAGAATTTACATCCTCAGCCTGGATTTGCTCCAAAATTCTAAATATGAACCATATGGCAAGATGTTAATATAGATGACAAATCTTGTAAGATTTGTAGATGTCAAACATTACACGATGAATATTAAAAGTTTACGGGAACTTTAAAAGAGCATATTGTTGTTTACATACAATGATGCTAGTAAGATTGAGATGACACTCAATACTAGTCATAGTGGGAGCTCATCCTTATTAGGAGACCATGTGTACTAGTTATGCTCAAAATGAGCATAGTTGCATTATACATAAAGAATTAGAATACTTTAACTACAATGTTTGGTAGTTTAATTATCATAAATTCGTGCATGAGGATGTCACGCATTTTATGAAGTATGTGGCAATATCTAGATAGATGAATGCACACATACAAGAATTTCATTATTGAAATAAGTATTCTCAAAATTCCAATAGATCAACATTAGTTGATTTATGCCTTGTCAACAAGTATGTGGAACATGACTTGTGGCATAATTCATTAATGAGAATTATCATGCATTGATCTAGTTAGTATTTGGATAAGGGACATGTAAACAATTATTATTTTAATGAAATAAAGTGTGGATAACGTTTATTCTCATTTTTAATATTTGTGTCCCATATTTGCATGTTTAAATCCATGAATAACTTATGTTATTCTAAATAGTCCATTGTCGATCAATAATATGGGAATATTATTGAATTAAGACAAATGTGAGGATTGGTAGAATGTACTGTAAGGTTGAGACACCAATGTCACATGATATTCAATATTGGATAAATTGAATATAGGACTTATCCCAACCACATGATTAGGCTTTATGGATCGTCGTCATTAAGTAAATCATGAATATTTATCCTCAGACTTGAGATACAAGGTGACTGCCGAGGATGTAGCTCATTTTCTGTAAGGTAGTCTAACGCTATCCGTAAAAGGTAGTTATAAGGGCTATTTTCGGAGGTGATGCAAAGTTCGAGGGTCACGCTCGTAGTCAATAAAGGATTTGTTCCTTCAAATTTGTTTTGAAGTTTAATACTGCTAGGCCCCTCGTAGGATTGACAAGATGTTTGTACGGCCGTACCCAAAGTCTATCTGGAAGACGTTCAGATGTTTTGGTAATCTTGATCAATTATTAATAACGAGAAACAGAATAGTTAATTATGGAATGACCTAGATCCATATCCATATTAACGCGGTATTAGAAACAAAAGGATAAGTATGATGATAATATCATCACGTGGTTTTTCCAGGAAAACCATACTTTGTTCGATCTGGGGGCATTGGGATCTGTTAAGCTAGACTAGCCCATGTCATTACGATATTAATGAATATCCAAGTGGGAGCTGTTAGAGTTTGTGGATATAAATTAATATTTGTATGTCCGGTTTCGAACACGAGACTTCGGGATTGCACACATTACGTATGAGTCTCAATGTATTAATAATTAATATAATGATTTATGATTAATTATTAAATCAAAAATATTTATATGATCAAACAAGGAAAAAGGAGGAGGTTAAGTGTCGATTTTTGAAACTTGAGGAGGTGTTGGACTCAAACTTGAAGAGCAAGTTTGGAGTGTATAAAAACCCCTCACTAGCTCATTATCAATCGACATATAAAATATCCCTAAAACGATTTTATAAATCGAATATCTTTTTCTTCACCTACTGACGAACAGTAAAAGGAGTTATGATAGGAGTACTTTGCATGTGCATGTATCATTGATCATGTATCATTGATACGTGTGTGTTTAGCATGTACAGTACATGGATGAACTTTAACTTGACTCCTTTATCTTATTGTGACGTACAGTGGTGTATATTATCCCTAGGGGATTCGATCATGTATTATCAAGAACATCAAACCCTAGGTGTTGTGATGTTTTATTTGTGATACATGAACCTAGCTTTTCACATTGAGACGCTAGTAATACGTGTGTACAAGAACGGAGTACAAGCTTACTTTAGCTTGTTGTTATTTGCCCTATTCGTCCCATATAGGTCGATCCATACTTTAAACCCATATTAGGGTTTATATTGTTCTTGAAGCATGTGATTCCTTGTTCTTGCTAGGAATCGAAAAGGTACGCGTCTATTTATTTTTTATGTTAATTAATTATATGTTATGTAGATCCTATTCCGCTGTGCTACATGCTTTGATGTTCATTATGTGGTTATTAGTTTATAGATGTATGATTCTAATATTCCAACACAAAGACCTCCCATCTAGCTAAGTTCTTAATATTGGTTGACATACAATCTGAGTGAGGGGGAGCAAACTCAATCAGTTAATCTCATTGTTCATCTTCAAAGATATTATTCAAAAAGTCAAGAGGAAAAGTCTATAGCAGATCTATCATCACAAGAAAGAATTCCAACGTCATGCTTAGCTTTATTTGAAGATAAAAAAGTTTCAAATCTAGTCTATCATTACATAGGAGGGATTGCTGGCCTCAAATTATTGATAGGTTATGATGAGGCGAAAAGTGTACCGCTTTTAAGGGGTCATTTAAGCCCGAAATCGCATTTATTTGATCAAATATTGCCCTAAATCGTTCATTTTGTCATTTTAGGTACTTTTGAGGAGAAATCTGGAAAAGGAGGCATTTTGGACGTTTTTGGAGCATTAAAGTGAAGAAAACGGCAAAGTCTCAAGAATCGGCTAAAAGTTACTCTTGACGGCGTCAAGATTTACTCTGGACGGCGTCATGCCTTGGCAAGAAAAGTTGGATGTGAAATTTACTCATGACGGGCCAGTGAAAATAGCATGTGAATTCTGACGGCGTCACGCTTTAACTTGATCGAGGGCGTCACGGCTTAAATCATAAGGGGACGGCGTCAAGTTCATGGTTAGACGGCGTCAAGCCTTGATAAGCCAGAATGGATTTTTGAAGAGCTAAAGAGGGACGGCGTCAAGAAGGTCATCCGGGAACCCTAAAAGCGGCGAGGTGACGGCGTCACACTCCATAAGGTGACGCCGTCAGATCCAAAAATCTATATATAGTTTTCTAATTTTTTGTCATTAGGGAGAGCTTAGTGTGTGGAATTTTGGGATAAAACCCTAGGACGAATTCAGCTACTTTTTCAGGGCTTTTTGCCTTGAGATCTTCCATGTTTCATTGAAAGATAAGTTATCAATTAATCATTCAATATGTCTATGTGTTGTTTGATTCTATCTTATTCTTGTCTTTTGTTTAACATGTTAGGCTAAATTTATCTTGTGTTTGCTTAGATCTAATGAAACCTAGCTATTGATTATTGGTTGTTAATGTGTTATTAGTTGTATTGGATGATTGTTTATCTATGTTAGGCTTAAGAAAACTGGCTAACTTCCTATTCGGTAACTTGCTTGAACGTCTTAAGAAACATGAACCAAATGCGTACTAAAGGTTTTTATGGTTGTATTTAATGCACAAGCGAATTCTAGTGATCCCATGTTAGGAGCTTCCTAGCCGGCTCGACATAGGAGTGAAGTAGGAGCTTGTAGAGTTGGGGAAGTAAGTACGCCACCCCACGAATGGTATTAAGGAATACACCCGTCATCCACGCGACTAATACACACTAATTAACCGGTAAAAGATAGTTAGGGAGTAAGGAAATCTAAGTAAACACATTTCTCTACACATAAGTTTCTCACCACATTTTCATTTTTGTTATTTTATTTTATTTGCATTCGTAGTAAATTGGGTTAGTTGACTAGCAACTAATTCCGCCCACTCTATCAAAACCGAGATTTTACTTGCTTTCATAAAAACTATAAAAATACAAAAAAGAATCTTCCTCAACCCTTAGACCTAATTAGAGTAGCCTTTCACACCTAACGAACACTATTCCCTGTGGAGAACGATCAATCCCCCGTACTT